>OY992530.1:94102792-94486945 GCA_963921185.1 Dasysyrphus tricinctus
TACCAACAGCCAATGAAAGTTGTTTTTTTTACTAACGTTTACTTTTTATGAAAGATTGCACAAAGTTTGTTTATTTGATTGAATAAAAGAAATATTCAACAATCTTAACTTAAGTTTAAAAAGTCTCCATAGACATTTTTTTTAAATAAATAAAATAATGCTGTGTGGGAAATCGCGCTTCACAAGCCCTTAAAACACAAAATATCTTTCTACCTAGATCATGGACTTTAACTTTTAACATTCTTATATTCGTTTCCACTGGATGTAAGCGTTGCAAATCAATTAGAGGCCAATGTTCAACAAACTATTCAATCGCTCAAAAGATTAAATCAAAATGTTTCGCTAAAATCTTTAAATGGACATCATCAAATAATTTCTTGCAATTCTTAAAAAGATTCTTTTAAAAAACCGTTGGTAAGAAATTATTTGAGTTGTTGGGATGAAAAAAAAATAAATAAGAATTATAAATATGCACTTTTTTTCGTCAAGTCAATTCAATAATATGGGTTTAGTTAAATTACTTTTCATCAAAATTCTACTCCAATAAACTCTTTTCAAAATTGAATCTAAACATTCTATTTTGCTTCAAACCACTTATCACAATTTCCTTCTTGAAATTCTAAAAAAGAAACACACACAAATTCCCGAAAGAAAACACACAAATTCACCAAACTATTGCAAACAAATCAAATTCAAAATAAATGGGATCACTTTTTCTACTCAAATTACTGTTCGCATTTTATAATAATTGTACATTTTGCACAGTAAACAAATTTCGACTCACGCATTTCTTGTTTTCAAATTAAATGCAAAAAAAAATTAAGAACCAAAAGAAACGCAAATTCACAATGCGCCAAATCAAACTAAACTTACGCAGCACAATTTTTTTTAACATAAAACAAAGAAAAAACATTTTTTAACAATTAAATTTCTATACTTACAATTATTCCGATCTCCGCCAAATAATTTATGATAACGCAAAAAATCAGGACGACCACCAAAGAATTTTCCATTCTGATTCAGCACTTCCCGGATGAGTTCCAAATTATTTACGACAAAACACCGGGTTGTTCCAAGAGTCAGCGTATACGCATCACCATATTCTTTTGCAATAGCAGTGAATGCTTCGAATGGTACTTTGTATTTGCCCAACATTGCCAAATTGCCTAGTATTGGCCATGGAATAGGTCCTGGTGCTTGTTTGTATTCCCTGGTTATTGTTTCGCTATTATTCCTTTGGAGGGTAAGTCCTTTGCTGCTGAATTGTGTTGTCGTAACTCGGGCTTTTCGAAAACATTCATAAATCACTTTTAGATAAGCACCGAAAGATATGATCACAATGATGAGAATTAATATGTCGAAAACGGCAACTTCCATCATGATGGTTTGATTTTTTGAGAGATATTCTTCGCACAGATGAAGCAAATTTCCAAAAAAAAAAATATAGAGCGCAGTTGGTTAAAAAATTGTTTGATAAAACTTGAAACTTTTTTTTTGTCGTATGGTCGTGGTCGTCTTCTTCCTACAATTAGCACTTAACAGATTCTTAATGTTCTTAAGAATGCTGGTTCCAACTCGGAGCGCAGCCAACACCAAACTATTTATCGTCTGAAGCAGAATGGCAGACAGGCAGACAGATAGACTGGTGGGGCTTGAAGGTTCGCCGTGTGCCTTTTTCAAGTTACCAAAAATTCTTAACTGAGCACTTTTGATTCTATGCGATGGCTTTTATAGGTGGGAGAAGAAGCAGGCACACTTTGCTTCATTATTCTCGAGGTACACTATACAACCAGGCGATATACACTGATAAAAAATGAAAATATAAAAAAAAAACAATGATGTTGATGACGACAACAATCTGAGTTCTGAGGCCTGGCTGGTGGCCCAGAGTCGGAATCAGAGTCAGAGTCAGAACCTTAGAAACAGAAGCTAAGAGAACCAGTGACGAATGTGCATATAAAGTGTGTATAGGGGGCAAAAGAAAATCAGCAAAAAAAATATGTTTTCTCAATCGACAACACCAACAACAACAACAACTGGGCCTGGGAGCGAGCAATGAGCAATTCAATCCAATCCAATCCGAATCCCTCATTGACCAGTGACCAGTTTTACTGTAGGCATATTATGCTATCACTGTCTATCGGAGCACAGTTCTGGATGGAGTTTTGTATCGCTTATACTCAATTCCCGGTGTAAATAGATGTTTTGATAGTACACGTTCTGGAGTGTATTATTACACAACAATACGCGTTAGACATGCAGCGCGTAGTGTACCTATATCTGGTCACGGTTGTATGTATCTTTAAGATACATTTACATTTCTCTGATGTTGCTTGTGGACGATAGATGGGCAGTAAGTGCTTCTGCTGCGAATTATTTTGAATCTTATTCTAGATGTAGCATGATCTAAGTCTAAGTCCATCCATCCGTTGAGCTTTAGATTTATCATTAGCTCGCAAGGAAAATAAGTACAAAATTGCATAGATACTTAGAAATGCTTAGATACTTTTTTTTTCTATAAGTTGTGATGTGTATTATAGGTAGTTGGTTTTTTTGTATTCTGTTCCAGCTTTATGTATGTTGTGTGATGTCTGGATAGGGATGGGTGGTTTTTTGATTATGGAATAGAAAAAAAATTATCATTATCATTTAGAAGAAAAATAATCACTTCGTAGTAGATACTTGTAGATATACCTATTCGGAGTGACCATATACAAAACATTTACAACAAAAATAAAGGACAAAATGAATTGGTCAATAAATAATTTATACGTTACGCCAATTTTTTGGCGATAATCTTGAATACAGATTTATGCAAACTACTTAGGCCCGGTGCACACGCATGCGTTTTTTTAACGTGCGGTGGCGCAACGGTGTCGCTGCAGTGCCGCAATTTTTCAATGCACACATGCGGGTTTTTCTCGCAGGTTTCAATCTGGAGTTAGCGATTGGCTTGCAGCAATGGAGGTTAATAAAAAGAAACGAGTAATTTTCGTGTACCGTGTGCATAAAACTATGTTCTTAAAAATTAACGATGTTATTGGGTTCATCCTTTTGTTGATTAAAAATGAAATGAAAAACATGTACCTATGTGCATATTTAGTTTTTAACTTTATCGTTTTTCTCCTCGAAACCTTCCAAAATAATCGGCAAATACTCATCTACGCGGCTCTTCTTTTGCTGATCATGGTATACCTATGCTTCGGTAGCAACACTCCGTATTTCTGAAAACTTTTTTATCTCATTGATAACAATAATTCCATAGCAAATTTTTCCATGTTTGGCATCTTTCTTTCGAACTTAATTAGCGGCAAAATGACGCCAGTGTGCACTGCTCAATAATAAACAATGTACCGAAAGACGAAATCGCGTGTGCGGTGAAGCAGCGGTCTCGCGGAAACCTGCGAGCCTTTTTACCCGCAAGAATGGAGCGTGATGCCGCAGCGTCATCGCAGGTGTGTGTGTACCACTTAATTTAATTGTGAGTACTGTAAGACCCAAAGGCGGTGCCGCTGCGGGACCGCGCGTTAAAAAGGCGCAAGTGTGCACCGGGGCTTAGGAAATTAAAGATACGAACTTTGATCGAAATCAAAAATTGTACTAAAATATAGATTTTTTATTTAATTTGTCTGTTTATGAAAAGAACTCTTATCATACAATTTTCCAATGCAGTAGTTCTTATTTTACTTATTGTATGTATTCCTGTTTGAGAGATAAGAAAAAAATTTAACAAGCCATTAACAATATTATGAATAATACGGGGATAACCGGAACGCCAAAAGAAGGCAATTTTCTCAAAAACCATGAAACGGAAACATTATGCCATTTTTTCAGCCAAAATTATTTGAAGTACAATTTACTTCAATCATTTCAATCTTTTAACATTTAAGGTATGTATTAATCTAAATCTTTGCAGCGACTTTTTATAATATTTGAAAAAGTATTAAAAGCATCTTTAGTACTAAAATAAAATAGATTTCTATTATTTGTTTTGTGTTCATTTTAAACGCAATTTTCTTTCAATTAGTAGGAAATACCTGTTTAAAAAATTGGGAATAAATTAGTAAGGCCATAAAAGATATGGGAATATCCCCAAACAAGGCTATTTTTTCAAAAAAAAAACTTCAGAATCCTATTTTTGCGTTGTATGCATTTTCGGCAAAAACATTAAATGTAATATTTAGTTAAGTCCCTTAGAGAACTTACAGATTCTTATTTTAATTATTCGTTGTAACCATTTTGAGAAAGTTGATAAAAAGTGTTAAGAACGTTTAATACACAAATTGGTTTCTAATTGGAGTTTTTTTTTATAGTAAAAAATCGTTTTTGTAAAATCTTGGGATGCAATATTTTTAATCTTCTTTAAGAGTACATATTTGAACAATAATTATGAAAAAATCAGCCAAGATAATAACAATATATGATAACAGGAATAAAGGCGACTCTATTATGTATTCTATTTATTTAAACATCTTTTGATTTGTAGGCAAAAACATTGAGTGCTGATTAATACGTGTTTTAATCAATACTTTCAGCCATTTCTGAGAAAATTTGAAAAAGTGCTAAAAATGTCATTAGTACTAAAAATATTTATTTCTTTTTTGATTTTAGACGAGCCAATATAAGATTTTTAGTGTGACAAATTCAAATAAAAGGGTCTTTTTTCCAAAATGGCGTCCAGTTACTCGGAATCCAAGAGCATTTAAGTGTAAATATATAGTTCGCCCTGCCGGCCGGACCGATTATAAAATTCAAAATTCTAAGTGAAAAAACATTTTTTTTTTTAAACAGTATGGCAGGGCACTATAGGTACACTCAAATGGTCTTCAATTCAATTCAATTTTTGTTTTATTGAACATTTCTATTTACAATTGGCTTAAAAGATAATTTATAACTATAAGATACATTGACAAATTAATAAGATTTTGTTGGCACATAAGGGGCCTAACGCTATACATTGATTCAATATAAAATACAAATTAGGTTTATAATATATGTAAAAAACTTAACATAAAAGTCGGCTTGGACTTTGTCGTCCTCGGGTTGTGCAATCCCGGTTGTCCAGTGGCGGCTCAAATGGTTTTGGATTCCGTGATATATAAACCGAGGAGCGTACCCGGGGAGAGGTACAAACCAATTTCGGTTAACACGATTTTAACATTAGGAAATGGATGTGCGATGTGCCGTTATGCTTTTCGAAGAATGGAATACTTATGGCCAAAATATCGCTACCTCCTTAAACTCGAGCAAGTCCGAATGGAACTTCTTGCAATCCAAATTTTATTGCATTCATATTCGGTTCTTCATTCTTGAGCCGGGGGGAGCAATTGACCTTCCCTACTGTATCTGCCCCTTTCGATGTACAATAAACATAAAGAGGCACAGACGCACAGATGTACTGACGCAAAAACCCAAAGATCGACGGACGTAATAACGTAAACCACTTTGTTGGGCTTCTCCATCATCGTATCGTAATGTTTATAGACCGAGAGCCCACAGCAGATTTTGGGTGTGATTGACAGCAAAAAAAGAAGTATTGGCGTCGAAAGCTTCATAAAGGCTATTCAAAAAAATCAAGGTCTTGCAGTCCACAACTGGGGCCTTTGCGACAAACAGTGCATCGAAAAAAAAATATGAATGCAACTTCGAAGATAATCGTTACAGCCGAAATTGTTTTCACCCCTCCCTAGATAAGCTCCTTGGATCACATATCACGGAATCTGAGACCATTTGAGTGTAAAGCTTTCAACTCCTATACTTCTTTTTTTGCTATCAATCACACCCAAAATCAGCTGTGGGCTCTTAGTCTATTAAGCTTTATTAAAACCTCAAAATAGTTTGGCGCAAAATTTTAAAAATTGCTCTAGTTAACGTAGCCGTTTTGCTTCGAACCTTTGTCTAACTGTTTCATAACTTTAAACGCATTAAACAACTCTTCTTACAAGAGTGAACTCCGCAACGTAACGTAAGAAAATTTGGGTTGAGACTTGAACAAGAACCAATCTGACAGTTGAAGAAAGAGACACAGCTAGACAACAGAAACAAATTTAAATGAGCAAAAACAAAAAAAAAAAAAAATCTCATTGGAGAAGGTAAATTTTATAAAATATATAATGAAAGTGCCATTAGATTGCTTAAATATAATTATACTTTACTAAACATGAAGCCAAAAATTATATTTTGATTTAAAAAAAATCATTGTTGTACTCCCTTGAAAATTCTTTCAATTTAGTTGAGTTGAAGAGTGTATGTGTGTTTCATCGTTCGCTACAATATTGCTTAATTGAAGATCCCTTCATTGGATTCATCCTAATTTTGTATGTTTTTCTTTTTACTTATTATAAAGTAAAAATCTTCAAAAGTCTGAAAAAAACTATTAAAACATTTTCCTTGATGTAACTCTTTTTCGTGAAATAACCTTTCTCAATGGATAAAGTATGCTTTTTATGAGATAAAGAAGAGTTTTGTTGCTTTTAAAGTTAGACGAGTGCTCTACTGTTAAAGTATACTTTATGTCGTTTAAAATTGAAAAAGAGCCGATTCGCGCTATTAAACAATTATTTAGAGCAGACTACCATTTTAAGAGTGATTTACAGCTGGTTTTAAATATTTGGAATTTTGCACCTTTGTTTTTTTTTTTTATAAAATAAACAATACTTGCCTTAGAAAGAGCAAGTAAAATTATGTCTCCTTATAGATTTATAGTGGGTCACCCTATTTATACGACAGCAACCTGTTAATTGTTTCGGAAAATATATTTTTTTTTTTCAATTTTGTTTTTCTAAGTTTGTTTTTCAATTTGTTGCACGAAGCTTATGTTGTTTCGCATAGGGATTTTCATTTTCACTGTCCACTAGTAAGTCAAGCTGTTTTGATTTTTTGCCAACAAAAGAATATTTATAATTCATTAAAAAAAAAAACAAAGAATACGACGAGATAAAATAAATGTATATAGAAAAGTTAGGTTAGGAGCGGCAAAACAACATACACAAAAAAAAATGTGTTTTTCTATTTGTAAATATGGCTTGCATCTTGCAACATGGTTGGTTGCGTTTTTATTTTCTATTCCTACTTCTAATTCTGGAAAAGTGGAAAATCTTCTTTTATCTTGTTTAGCTTGATGTGGAAGGAAGGTAAGAGCTATAATGAATGACATTGTATATTATGATATGATGTGTTGTGATTCCTTATGCGCAATTTTATGCTTTCTGTAAGTAGGTATGTACAGTGTACTATCTTCTGGATAATTGGTTTGTTTTCGTACCAGAATATACTTTCCATTTGTATAAAACTGAAGATACTTGAGAAGGTAGGTACTAAACGTGTTTACATAAATAATATTTGTAAGTAGTTTTTTTTCTGTAATTAGTTTTTTTAATAACTTATTCCAATTTTACTCGGCAAGGTAAATTTTTAATCCGTTAGTCGACTGTAAAATTTCCCCTAAACGTACGAAAAAAGTAGTTTCGTCAAACTACAGTGAATCGACTCCAAAATAAAAAAAAAATACAAAAATAAAAAAAATACTTCAGATATGCGTAGAAGAATCTATCTACATTAGGGTGTTCGTTACAAAAGGGGCATCTTGAATGGCCCTAAGTCGCCACTAAATGAAGAAATTCCTAATTCTATGAATTTCAAAGGTGAAGAATCTACTGAAGTTTTTAAAAGCTTTTTGCTCAGTTTCTTGAATCCGTTTACTCTAACGCTCAGGGAAACGTCATTCCTTCTAATGATCAGCCCAAAGTATATATGTAGATATTGGGTTTAAACAGCTAAATTCTTTTGATGTTTTAGAAGGATTACAAAGTCTCAAACCGAATGCTAAACCTAGTGTGGATGGCAATCCTGCGATAGTCTTAAAACGATGCTCTAATTCCCTTTGCCTACCTCTGCTTATTAATTTTAATCTTTCTTTGTTTTCCGGAATAATTCTGGACGAATGGAAATCTTTTTTTTTTCGATTCCAATTTTCAAATCGGGCTCAAAAAACAACGTTGAAAGCTATAGGGGAATTTGTAGGTTATCTGCCATTCCTATAAACTTTTAGAAAATTTAATTAAAATAAAACTTGGTTTTCTTGTGAAAGAACAAAAATGTTAGTAGTGCCCAACATGGATTTATGTTTGGAAGATCGACAGTTACTAATTTAGCTTGTTTTTCTTCTTTCATGATTGAATCTATTGAAAACCAAAGCTAAGTTGATGCTATTTATACAGACTTCAGCAAGGTCTTCGATTCTGTATGCCACAGTATATTGATTCGTAAACTTGAAGTATTCGGCAAGCCTATTCCAGTGGTTCGGCTCATTCCTAATTGTTAGAGTACAAGAAGTAAAAATTGATGAATATACTTCAAGGACAATATTAGATGTACTTCAGGTACCCCTCAAGGTAGTCATCTTGGTCCTTTGCTGTTTATAAAATTTATTAATAATATCTTCAATCATATTTATTTTAGCCAATATCTAATATATGTTGATGACCTCAAACTATTTTTGAAAGTAACAAGCGACTACGACTTCATTAAACCTCAAATGGATTTAGATAACTTATCCCGCTGGTGTAAGTCAAACTACCTAAACCTTAACGTTAAAAAATGCTTTGTTATTTCTATGTCCAAGAAACATTTTATGTACGAGTTTCCTTACTCTCTAGGATCCAGTCACCTTCAAAGAACCTCAAAAGTTGAAGATCTAGAGGTTACATTCGATTCCAAATTTTCAATTGTTCAACATGTTGATGCCATCGTCGCCAAAGCTAACTCAATGTTAGGATTTATAAAAAAAATTCAACTGATTTTTCCGACCCCTACACCATTGTTGCGCTCTATACTACTTCAGTAAGATCAATTTTGGAGTATGCTGATGCCATCCGGAACCCTCACCAACAACTATTCTCCGATAGAATTCCAAAGATCCAGAATCGTTTTACAAGGCGTTTTTTTATAAAATGCATTGGAAATTCTGTCCAAATTCCATAGCCAGGCAAAGTCTTCTTGGATTGCAGCTTATCAAATCTTGAAGAACTATTCATGATATAGAATAATTTTGGATGAAGAACAACAACTCTTGTGTGTTACCACCAAGCATATAGGCTGGAGTTATAGCTATTTCACGAGAGCCACCTCGATCATCAGACTCCTTTAGTGGTGCTTAGTCTGGTTATGCTCGTATTAATTGAAAAACTCTTTGCCGTCATCTAGGAGCGAACCATAAACCTTGCGATTCAGAGGCCGATGCACTTCGAATTTTTTTGTATTTAATTTCATTCTTCTTTTTCCATAAAAATTTGAATTTTGCACTTTTTTTGAAACCAAATTTAACGATACACTTGTTATACAATTTTTTCAGAAATTAAATATTCTAAGAAACACATAAATACAAAAATCCAATGAATTACTTTTAGTTCACATAATATTTGAGAGATAAGACTACCCAAATCAGTATTAAGAGTTTTTTTTTCGATTTTGGGCTTTTGTTGCAATTAAGTTCTGCGGGTCCCACAAATATTACAATTTTTTATTTAGATTTTAAAGTGTTGGGGTCGAAATTTTGGCAACGCCAAAGTTCGTTTTGCAAAATTTTACTTTTGGAATTCCCCTTCTCAAAATTTTGATTTTTCTGTTTACATAATTCTGACAATAATAAAAAGAAGATTTGGAAAACGTAGAAAGGACGTTCTTGTTTCTTCCTTTTTAGTTGCGATAAAGGTACGATAGGGCAAGCTTTGGATTCGTGCAAGAAAAAAACAATTTTGATATCAATCAAACATATCTTTACGATGATAGAGAAGACCAAAAAAGTGGGTGGCACAATTCTGTCTGTCTGTCTGTTTGTATCTGGATCTACAGCCTTAACCAATGATGCTATTTTCTTCAAATTTTTAACTTAAGGTTTTTTGTAACTCTCCAGAGGGGGAACTGAATTTTATTTTTAGTTCCAAAAATAACCGTGCTTGCCATACAACCGTTAAGGAAAAGCTAATTTATCTCAAAAACGGCTCCAACGATTTTTATATAAAAAATCAGTGTATTATTTTAGTTATGGTGTACTTTCTGGTAAGTAAAAAATGACCAACACCATTTATTAACGGTACCGGCCATATAACGGATTCTTTGATTTTCGGTTTTCTCATTAACCGCTTATCCCATTTCAATAATATTTCTTGTACAAAAGCTTTCTTAGAATACAAATAATACTGCATATGAAAATTTTCGAAAAATAAATTTTGGATTTTTAAAAAAAGATTCAAATTTTTTTTTTCGAAAATTTAATATTTCAAAATATATGTAAAGTTAATAGGGGAAAAGTTTCTACGAAAAGACAGGAAATTGCATTTAGAAACATTAAGAAACAACAAAGTCTTGCAGTCCACAACTGGGGCCCTTGCGAGAAAAAGTGCATCGAAAAAAAAATATGAATGCAACTTCGAGGATAATCGTGTTAGCCGAAATTGGTTTTCACCCCTCCCTAGATAAGCTCCGCGGAATCTGAGATCATTTGGGTTTTTAATTCGCCCTGCTAAACTGTTTAAAAAAATCGTTTTTCACTTATAGTTTTGATTTTTTTAAACGGTCCGGTAGAGCGAACTATACACTCAAATGGTCTCAGATTCCGTGATATGTGATCCGAGGAGCTTATCTAGGGAGGAGTGAAAACCAATTTCGGCTAAAATGGTTATCCTCGAAGTTGCATTCATATTTTTTTTTCGATGCACTGTTTCTCGCAAAGGCCCCAGTTGTGGACTGCAAGACTTTGATTTTCTGTATAGCCTTTAATGAAGCTTTCGACGCATATACTTCTTTTTTTGCTATCACTTACACCCAAAATCTGCTGTGGGCTCTCGGTCTATTAGGTCCTGCTTTATGAATAGGAGTAATGAAAGAGACTTTCCAATCATTTAAAAACTGGCGCGTGTTTAGGGATGCGTTGAAAAGCAAAGTCAGCGGTTCTAATAGAGAACTTACAAAGGTTTTTAGTATGATTGGAGGAATACCATCGGGGCCGGGTGATTTATCGGGATTAAGTTCAACTAGGGCTTTTTCTACCGCACAGTAACTTACATTTAAGGAACCGATATTGACTTGATTTTTAGGAGTTTCAGAAGAGAAGTTTACAGGTACATGTGAAGGAGAGAAAACCAACTGGACAAATTTGGAAAACATGTTGCAAACAGTTACTTAATCACTAGACGTAGACTCTGAGTATTGCATACAGTTGGGAATACCATTTGAGCATTTTTTACTTTTAAATTCCAAAAACTTTTACTATTCAGCTTAAGATTAGATTCGGTGCGATAGAGATAGTCTTTGTGTAAAAACCTATTTAGAACATCGAACTCGTTTTGAAGTTTTAAGTAGTTATTAAGCAGCAAAACATTATTATTAGACTTCCGAAAGAGTTTGTACTCTTTGTTTTTCTTGTTTGATAAGTTACTCAGTCTTCTATTAAACCAGACCGGCTTCGAATTTTTACGAGTTTTAACTTTAGGAATAAAAAGGTCTATGGCATCTTTCAATGCATCCTGCAGTAAATTATAAGCATCATGATAGAGAGGCATTTGTAAAAATGGAGCTCCAAGGAAATGCATTGATAAAAAGTATTGATTGAATTAAAATCACCATTTTTGTAATCATATTTATCTTAGACATTAATGAATGGTTTAAAATAAACATACGATTTAAAATGAATGCATAGCGCTAAGTGATGAATTGAATTTGGAAATAATGGGCAAATATTTTTATTAATATTACTACAAAATGCTCTATCCACAAAAACAAGATCAAGAATTCGATTTAAATCATTTATCAGGCTGTTTATACAATTAAAAGAACGATTTAATTGCTTTTTTATACTTTTTCTATAATTACTTGAATATTTCTTAAAGTTCTTGAGTTCCACACAACTTGAACATAAGAGCAAGAACGTGCGATCCAGTCGTGCATTTTATTTCAATTACCTGTGCCTCGTCTTAAAATAAATTAAAGTATGAAATAATTTTATATGTTATCCGAGTTGGATAATTATTTATTTGCGTTTATAATTATAAATTATTTGAGTGAGAAAAAACTGAATAAATAGGATTTTCTTCTTGAGAAAAAACTGAATAAATAGGATTTTCTTGTTTATAATTTTGAATTACAGAATACAAAAAAAAAAGAATTTTGAAAGTTGAATATCAACAGAAAGAACTGAAAAAGTAGATATCTTAACATATATTCCTTAAAGAAAAAAATCTGAAGAGCTGAATTTTGAAACCAGAATTTTATCCACTCCCGATTTTAAATACGAAATTGAGGTCGTGCCTCGTATGCGCCAAAAATATTTCTTTTGATGTTTTTGTGCACACTTAAAAAAATATTTATAGATTTTGGAAAAGGTATGTAATTTGAAAATTACACAAATCTCTCACATTTTTCGACGTTCGAAGAAAGTTTTTAGTGACCATTTGCATTACTTTTTTTCTTATCTGATATTTCAAAATAATCAATAAAAAGTAAGAGAAGATAATTTTCTTTTAAATCGATCAAAAATTAATGCACACAAGAAGATCTTCGATCGTTCAAAATGTGTTAAATTTAAGATTCCTTCTCCATGGATTTTATGTTTGAACAAAACAAATACTTTTTAAAAGGGGCAACATTCTTCCGTAAAATTTTTAAACTCATTGAGAATTAAATCATTAAAAAAATTAATTAATAATTTTTTTTGGGATCTATCTTAGAAAAATCTCATACAATACTTTTGTTCTGATTAGTTATGAAAAAACAAGTTTTTCTCTTGATAATTTCAACATAAAAATAACTTGGAAAAACCAATACCAATGAATTTATATTTTTTTTTTAATAAAATTGATCATTTTAGAAATCTACAAAAAAATTAATACAATTTTTGGGACCCTTAAAAATTTATTCCAAGACAAGGCCAAACACCGTTGGTTAATTCAGATTCAACCTAAAAATTTATTTTTTTTTGGTGAATGGAATACGATTTAAACTTGAATTTTGTCTTGTCACTCTGTTCGTATAGTTTCGGCCTCCTCATTTCTTTTTATCCGTTTCAAGTTGAAAAATATGAGCACGTGGAGTATACCGATTCATTTTAAGCTCATTCTTTTTATTGGAGACGATTTCCTTCCTATTTTTAACAAAATTCTCACGACGAAAATAAGTTAAACCGATCAAAACAAATATTGATTTTTTTGGCAAGAGAGGGTATATCTACCAAAAATGTACATCTACCAAATTGATTTAAATAAAAAAAAATCAATTCTGTTTTCCAATGGAATGCAGAAATGGTCAAAACCAGGTTGGATCAAAATCCCCAGTTTAATTTTCACGAAGCCTACCTAGTGCATACATCGCAAGTAACAGACTTAAAGTGTTTTGAAATTTTAGACAAAATATAAATTTGAAGAAAATTAATAAATATATGAATTGGGTGGCGAAACACCTCGTGGAGAACTAGGGCCTAGTGACTTACAACTCTCAACCATTCCTGTGTGCGTGTTGTTGGCAGGAATGGAGGGGACCTACAGTTTTTGGCCGAGTCTGAACGGCTAGATGAGAAGCACTTATTCATGACAAGTGACAAGTATACTCTTCGAAGATTTATCAGTTCCTCGCAAGAGGCAATACCTCAGATAAAACATTTCTGTTTTTAGGTGGCACGGCTGGGAATTGAACCCACACCTTCGGCATGACAGTCCAACTCACTAACCTACTGACTAGGTGCTACTAAAGAAAATTAAAAAAATTAAAAATCTTCTGATTAAGTAGAAAGCAATTAAGTTCAATTAGTAAGCTAATAGTTGCTATAGCTCACTTTAACTTTTAATTCAATTTTGGGCAGAATGTAATATTATTAATCCCTCAATGTTTTCATGACAAAATTTAAAAGTCTTTATAATATCTTTTTGTACATTAGGTATTTTATGTAACAAAACGAATTACATCTTAAATAGGCAATTGATAAAACTTAGGGTTTCTTGTTCCCTGCTCGTGACATAAACAATTTTAAACGAACCCAAACTGACTCTGTGCGAATATCGTTAAGATCTTTGAAAATCATGAGAAACTTTTTTTCAAAGAATAAATGGATGGCAAAAAAGCGCATAAATAATGCCCTTCTGGTTGTCAACCATTTTTTTTTAACATTTTGTGGGTATGTTAGTCAATTTTTTATATGGTTTTTTGAAGTGTTGCTGTAAGTTTAAGTTTTTTGTCCCTATAATTTATCCATTACTGGTACTGCGATTCTCTTTTAGAAGTTGATTGGAATTTTGGTGCTGTTCCTAAAAATACTATTTGCATAAGTTCACTTTACCTATTGAAAGTTTAATGTCTAAAGAAATTGGCGAACCTGTATTCCATATTTATTTGAATGGGATCCCAAATTAAAATAAACCTTTCTATGATGTAATAAATTTTCGAAAAAACAGGAACGTGTAGGACTTTCCAGATTTTATTTAGCATAATTTAAGTTAGGAGAAGAGTGCAAACAGTGGGACACTTTGTTTTTCAAATTGGTACAGCTTTGCACCCTTTTAAGTATTCTAACAGAAATTTTGTTAGTATTTTAAGACATAATTTACCTTCATATGAAAAAAGAAACTTCACTGCATAATATAAAAGTTAAGCTGGCAATAAGTGAAATTGCAAAGTCAAACTGTCTCACTATTTGCCCTGGGTGTGAACAGTTAGACAGTGCAGGGCGAAAGGGAGACGATATAACAAAATTACAAAAAAAAAATAAACTTTAACTGTTTAATGCAATAAACTATTTTTAAAAAATACTTGGTTTATTTAATTGAATATATCGACTGCTAACCCAAATTCTTAACGCATTTAAAAAAGCACTTTTGTCACTTTTTTGTATGAACCACTCACCAAAAGCACATGTTTAGCTGGATTAAGTATGCAATAGAAATAAG
Organism: Dasysyrphus tricinctus; assembly: GCA_963921185.1. NCBI lineage: Eukaryota > Metazoa > Arthropoda > Insecta > Diptera > Syrphidae > Dasysyrphus > Dasysyrphus tricinctus. The sequence goes on from OY992530.1 coordinate 94,117,726, forward strand.
GAATACGATATAGAAAAAAAATTCTATTGGTATCATGGGGGAAGCTTTTGGGGGAAACACAATACGCATTGTCTCACTAATCGCACTGTCTCACTGTTCGCACCCTTCCCCTATTTGATTTTTGTAAGACGTATTGCTAAGATCGCATGCAAGACAACAAATAAAAATCGAAAGCAGTAAAAATTATAATAAAAATAATGAAGTTTTTTTTAACATCACATAAACTATCATTGAAAAACAAAATGAGATACCAAACGATATGTTTGGACTTCACAATAATTTGTAACGGGATGGACTTTGTATTTTATTTTTGCCTCAAAGTCAAAAGTACACAAACATAAATTCGTCTTACTCCCCCCTCCCATCACTACTCCCTCTCTTTTAAGTCCCCTCTAATCGATATATTTCAATTCCTATTGGCCAGAGAGAAAAAGCGTGTAGCCAATTTAGTCCATATTATTGTCATTGGTCCAAATTTGAGTTGTCAGTGCCAAAAAAGGGAGAGGGTATCCAAAGCTGGTTTTTGAGAAATAACTCATGCCTTACCTTTGCCTATATACATTGCTATCAAAATTATTACTGATTTTGTATTTCAAACGTTCTCAAAATAAGAAATTCAAATTTCAACAATAGCTTCATACTAGCCCCTAAAAGTTTAGAATTTTTATTTTATTGTCAAACAAATTTCATTTTTATTGCTTCATAAAATTGCTTGTATTATTTGAATGGTCATTGAAACTAAACGAAAACATTGTTTGAAGGCAAACCAAAAAACAAAGAAAATTGCAAACAATAAATTCAACTTCCAACCAAATATTAGATCACAAATTATGTTTCTTACATAAATTTGGAAGTTGAAACCATTTTTTCCATAAATAAATCGTATGGGATTGAGATATTAACTATTTTGATGAAAGAGTGCTGAATTTTAATAAAATTACTTCATAATATTATAATTTAAAAGGCTTCTTTTTTTACATTGAGCAAGATCCTGTACGGAAAATTTTTATGTGATTTTTTACGATGGAAATTAAAATTTTTGTACTATAGGCAAATCTTAGGCAAACACTTTACGATTTTTATTAAACTTGGAACATTTTACATAGGTACGTAAAAGGTTTTCACCCGGATAGATCTTGGCAGTTCATGACGACAATTATAACTGTGTTTTATCTGTTACTTAAAAGCGTCGAGCAACAACATTCTGTATTCGCTGACTGGGATCGGTTGAAAGAAAAATTTCCTGAATATCAGACACTTTCTGATAAAATTGCTTAGTGCTGATAGTAATCGTTATTGACTGCAACAATTTTTGCTCAAATTTCGCAAAATATTACTTCAATGTAATAAAAATAATATATCATATCTACATACCAACTCAAATTTTGCAAAAATGTTGCTTTAAAAGAAAAGATACAAAAAGGAATACCTAGGTGCTGATACATTCTGAGCATTTAGTGACGAAATTTAATAGCTGTATGCAAGGACAATTATCAATTTATGTTTATATTAGAATCGCTACAAGAACCATTTATCACAGAAAAGCTTGAAAAAGAAAGTACTAAAATAATAGTTTTTTGTTTTTGACGTCAACAAAATTGAGCTCGACGATCACATTACGATGATCATTACGATGACAGGAAAATGAAAAAAGTGGGCCTCATAATTCTGTCTGTCTCTCCGTTGAGCCTTACCAGCTGAAATGATTTACTTCGACCTTGGTACACAGGATTTTTTTAGTTTTTTAGAACCAAAAATAACGGTACCTACCTGCCATACATTTTTTTAAACAATTTTACATAATAGTATTTTTATCAAAAACTGCTGCACAACTTTTCTTAAATAAAATTGAATAATTTTTTAAAATTAAAAATGAAATATTATTTGGATTTTTAAAAAATGTTTCAATTTTGCTTTTAATCAAGGCCTCGAAACTCGAGTGCTAGTAACACTATCGTCTAGTTGGAAAAATTCTAAAAAATCGTTCAAATCGGTCACCAAAATGATTCAATTATTTCAATCAATCGATTCAATTTGATCCAAATTAAAAAAACAATCAAATTTGGATTGTTTAAAAAATGCTCAAAATATTATGAAATTTTCAGTTTTTACTGCTCCAAAAAAAAGGTAAGTTTGTGTCAATTGGTTGACATTTAGATCGTAATACACTTTTTATGTGAAAATATTCGTGGCGGTCGTGAAGAACCAGGTAACTCAAACACTTAAAAATATTAGAAGGTCGGGGTCTATGTTTAATCATCATCAAGTCCTGTAACCCCGGTTGGGGCATAGGGCGCCAACAAATCGTTTCCATCCTTCTCGGTCTGCAGATAGATATTTTAACTGTGGCCACGTCTTTCTCTGGGAGTCTGCTTCTGCTAGAACTGTTGATTTCCATGTTGTTCTTGGTCTTCCAACCCGCCGTGCACCCTGAGGATTCCATTCAAATGACTGCTTTGCAATTTCATCGTTTGGTTTCCTCAGTGTGTGACCAATCCATTGCCATTTACGCTTTCTTATGTCAACGTCCAGCCGCTCCTGGCTTGTCCTGCGCCACAATTCCTCGTTTGATATAATTTGTGGCCAGCGAATTTTTAGAATATGGCGTAGGCAACGGTTCACAAAAGCCTGCAATTTCTTAGAGATGGTAGTCGTGACTTTCCAGGTTTCGCAAGCATATAACAACACGGATTTGACATTGGATTCGAAGAATCTCAACTTTGTGCGCAAGGAGATTTGACATGATTTCCAAATTTGGGAGAGAGAACCGAAGGCTGCGCGAGCTTTATTTATTCTACTTTGAACGTCCAGATCAGTACCACCATTTGCTGAAACAATACTTCCAAGGTAGTTAAATTGTTCCACCTCTTCAACTGGCGTCTCCTGTATTAAAATACGCTGATGTGTGGAGCGGCCTGTGAGCATTATTTTTGTCTTTTTGCTATTTATTTTCAGACCACTCGCCTCTCCTTTTACCTTCAGAGCTTGACACATCCCGTTCAGCCCGCTGATGTTATTTGCCAAGAGACATATATCATCGGCATAGTCTAAGTGGCTAAGCCTTTCAAACGGTCTCCATTGAATGCCCTGCCTCTCTGATGTTCCAACGCTGGCCGTCAAGACATCGTCAATCGCCAGTAGAAAGAGAATTGGCGATAGAACATCTCCCTGTCTCACACCCTGCCGCACTTCGAAAGAGTCGGATAGCTGCCCATTGTGTAAAACAAAGCATCTTGCGTTGTTATAGGACTCTCTTATAATGGCAACAATTTTTGGGGGAATTCCTCTACCAAGAAGTGATCTCCATATACATTCACGGTTGACTCGGTCAAAGGCCTTCTCAAAATCCACAAACATGAGGTAAAGCGGTGATTGAAACTCCGCAGACTGCTCAAGAACGATACGCAGAGTGTTGATATGGTCGACACAAGACCGCCCACTGCGGAAACCAGCTTGATGCCTCTTGAGTGTAGACTCGATTCTAACCTTTATCCGCTCCAGAATGATGGTTGCCATTAATTTTGGAAAAACGGACAAAACTGTAATACCTCGCCAATTGTTGCAATTCTTAAGATCACCTTTCTTTGGCAACTTAACAATTACACCATCCTTCCAGTCGCTGGGATAGATTTCATTTTCCCACACAGCTTGTATCAACGGGTGTAAAATACTAGCCGTTCTGACAGGGTCAGCTTTCAGGAACTCGGCTGGTATACCATCAAGTCCAGCTGCTTTGTTGTTTTTGAGAAGATTTATCGAAGATTGAATTTCCAGTACTGTAGGGGGCTCGATGTCAATACCCCTATATGATCTACGCATCTCGTTAAGCTGGGGCACTTCAGCACTCTGCTCGACAGAATCCTCATTAAGCAAGGCACAAAAGTGCTCCTTCCACCTGCGCAGCTGATCCTCGATTGATACCAAAAGTGTACCATCCACATCCATTACAGGATGATTGGTGTTGGTTTTCTTCCCGACAACTTCCTTGGATATTTGGTACAATTCCCTCATGTCTCCTCTTCTTGCAGCGTTTTCCGCATTTTCTGCGAGACCGTCTAACCTCACCCTCTTGTCTCGTCTCACACAGCGATAGACCATCTTATGTGCTAAGCGATACTCTCTTCGCAATTCAGCCTTTCGTAGAGCATCTGCTTCGGCATTTATTTGCATCTTCAACGATTTGCGAAGCTCGATTTTATCCCAGGTGTCTTGGGATATCCAAGAGTCTCTAACTCTCGACTGCTTGGGTACAGTTTCGGATCTAGCATCCATAAAAACACTTTTTATATCACCCCACATCTCATCAATTGTTGAATGTTGTATTCCGTTTAATGACGAAGCTCTGTCGTTAAGGTTGGTGACATAGTTACGACATATGTTGGGATCACTTAAAGCATTTGTATTGAACTTCGAATTCCTTGCTGCACCCTGTGATTGACGTTGTACAGCTGCCGTTCGTAGCTTGAGACTCATGAGAACCAAATGATGGTCGCTTCCAATGTCGGCATTTCTTATGCTCCGAACATCGCACATTGACTTCCTCCATCGCTGCTGAATCATGATGTGGTCAATTTGGTTTTCAGTTTGACCATCCGGATGTACCCAGGTGATTTTGTTGCAAGTCTTATGTTTAAACACAGTTCCACCCAGTACAAGACGATTAGCGTTACAAAAATCGACCAGCAAATCGCCATTTTCATTTCGTGACCCCAAGCCATTTTTCCCCATGACGCGTTCCAGACCGTAGTTGTCTGATCCGACTTGGGCATTGAGATCTCCCATGACAATTATGATGTCGGCTCTTGGAACACCACTGTAAACTGAGTTAAGATGAGTGTAGAAAGCGGTTTTGTCTTCCTCGGTCGCTTCATTTGTGGGGGCGTAGCACTGAATTATTGTGACGTTGAGAATTTTTGAACGGAACCTTGCTGTCATTATTCTTGCAGAAATGGGCGCCCAGGATATAAGACTACGCCTTGCTTCTTCGTTCAACATAATTCCGACACCATGCAGCCTTTGGCCACCCTCTCTTTCATCCTCCCCGGAATACAGCATTCTCGTTTGCCCAGAGTCAGCTCTGTATTCGGCTCTTCCTCTCCACCTAGTTTCACTGATGCCCAGGATACTGATCTTAAGGTGAAGCATTTCACGCTCAACCTGCTCGTATCTACCTTCGCCATACAAGGATCGAACGTTCCATGCTCCGATTTTCGTACGTATGCGGTAGCCAAAAGTATCATTTGCTCTTCTTAAAAGACTTCTTCTATTTGTTAACGATTCATTTATTGTTATGGCGTTTTGATTGGCGCTGGTACACGAAAGATGCCGCACCCCCAAATCCGATGTGCGGTTTACAGCAGCCGAAGCTGCAGAAGGATTCTCCATAAAATGGTTACCTCTTGGGGACTCATTTCCAATTGTTGTCATATTTCATGTAATAGCATATATCCTTCCACCATGGTGTTTTCCGAGATACGATTAATAACATACATAAGCTCAGATTTGACAGGCACACCCGCCTTTTGTATGGTCAAACACATAACTGCTCGAGGCCGCCCACTATGGGAAAACAGACGCCTTTTGTAGCCACCCAATATGGGTTACAGACGCTACCTGCTGCTGCCGTTGGCCTTTTAGCAAAAAAAAAACGCTCCTCCGCCACCAGACTATCATGCCGTTGACCGCCACCTGCAGTTCATCCGTCTTAAGGGGGCTTTTAACCATCCCAAGGACAAGTTTGTGCCCTGACCAGCAAAGCTGGGTTGTCTGCTTATCCCGGCATCCATTCGGTCCCCCTGCACGTTAGCGTTACCCACCCTCCACCACGCGGAGGTGTGCATAGGGATTTTCCTATCATTGAGCCTAGGGCCATATGGCGTCCTAGCACTCTCAAGTACTTTTGGAGGGCAATGTTTAATATCAATCACAAAATCTAACTAATGTCAAAACATATGTTCATCATGTACTGTCAAATATTTTAGGAAAGTATTAGATGAGTGTAAGATTTTGCTAAATATTGTTAAATATTTATTTAAGAACTTTTAAAAATATAAAAATTTACTTCAGGTATCTTTACTTACCTGGTTCTTCACGACCGCCATGGATATAGTTCGGCCCATATCCATCAAGACATCAAATGTCAAATTTCGTAGACGAAAGGCTACGATGTCAATGGATTAAAAAACCTCTGAAATGCGGAGAAAACTGTGTTACCGATGTGGATAACACAACAAACGTTTTAGTTATAAGCGCGTTGACAACTTATAGCTTTTCTGCAAGCATTGATGAAATCGGTCGAAAAAACGACATCGGGGATTACGTGCTTAAGTTAAGCACCAAAAATTTTTCGTAAATTGATGAGCACCGACATCGTTTTTTTCATCCAATTCCCTTCGGGCTTGCAAAATAAACGGCTACGCATGAGAGTCCGCTGACTGTCAGTCAGCCTGATAAAAATGTGTGACAATTTATAGCAAACATTGACGTTTGCATAAAATTTCTCGATAGCAAAATGTTCCAGGGTATTTGCATAAGATTTTTGGATATATTCCAACATTAAGTAAAAATCACCAGAATAATTGCATCATTTAAAAGCAGTCTTGAGCGTCGAGATGAACGGAACTACTTTTCTGCACCACTGAACGCTGCCATCGGACATTCCAATAAACTTTCCAGTCAGTGCTGAAAAATTGGTTGGTTGGTAGGTGGACAAAATCAAAACGTAACCTATTTGTCGGTGACGTTTTGATTTTGTCCAAATATAAAAACAAACTAAAAATGAACGATATTACTAATAATAATAACAAATAAAAACAAATTAAACAAAGGAATGAAACAAAACAAAACAAAAGTGTAAGGAAATATATCATCACATAGCAAAAGGGCAAACACGAATCTTAATAAGTGTTGTGAATTTTAAATCGAAAATGTAAAATTAAGTGTCGTGAACAAATAGGTATTCGGTCTCGCTCTGGCTCTGGCACTTATTAATCAATTTTTTTTTTCTCGTTTTCTGGTGCAATTATTTAATAAATTTTTGCATTCTGCACTTCTGTGCAAAAAACCTTTTCAACGATATATAATTTTCATATATACCTTCAGCTTTTGTAGACTGCGTAACCACAAAATTCGTGTTTGCCATTTTATAATATGATTCTTCCTCCCATAAATAAATTGGGTGGCGCAAGGCGTGGGCGCAACAGCTCGTGGAGAACCAGGGCCTAGTGACTTACTACTTACAACTCTCAACCATTCCTGTGTGCGTGTAGTTGGCAGGGATGGAGGGGAGCTACAATTTTTTGCCAAGTCCAAAATAGGTGAGAAGCACTTATTCATGACAAGTATACTCTTGAAGGATTTGTCAGTTCCTCGCAAGAGGCAGTACCTCGGATAAAACATTTCTGTTTTTAGATTGCTCGCCTGGGAATCGAAACCACACATTCAGCATGACGCACTTACCATTATGCCACGAGGTACTATATTTTTTCTTCCTCAAACTCAAATAGACATGTTAAAACAAAATTTCAAAAAAGTATTTTTTGGATTTAAAAAAAATTCAATTTCAATTTCTTTTTTGGAAAAATCAATAGGTATTTTGCAAACGACCCAGTCGATTTCTTTGAAATTTGGTACTCAACGATTATTCAGCATATTTTAAGGAAGTATTCAACTTTTATGCAAATAAAAGTGAAATAAAATAAATTGCAAATGCAAGATTCAAAATTTTCAATATAATATTTTTTGAATTAAAAAAAAAATTCAATTAATTTTTCTGAATATTCAATCTTTCAAAATCGGGTTGATATTTTTTTAATTTGTATCTGTAACTATATGGTTCAAAAATGGTTATTAATAGTACCTCCCAAGGAACTATTTTTTAAATTTTTGATTTTCTTCAAAATGGTACGACCGATTTCAATTATTTTTTTTATACAGGAGCTTCCAAAAAATATAAATAGTTTTGTGTACCAAAATTTTTGAAAAAATATTTTTTGCATTTTTAAAAAATGTTTCAAAACTTTTTTTGGAAAATCAAATACATATGTTGAAAACGACATGATCGATTTTTTGAAACTCGAAATTTAACAGTTTTTTAGTACTCTCTAAAATACATTTATGAAAAAATAATGGTATCTTCCATACAAAAGTTAAAAAGCCGCAAAGGAAAATATTTTTTTGCTTAAAAACGACTCCTACGATTTTGATTAAACTTTTTGCATATACTAAAATTTATAAGCTACTATTAATAGTACCTGTCATAGAACGTATTTTTTTATTTTGAATTTTCAGATAAGTTTGCATAATATTGCATATCAAAATTTTCAAGATTTTTTTTTGGATTTTTAAAAAAAGTTTCAATTTTTTTTTTCAAAACTCGATATCTCAAAAACGGGTTGAACATATTTTTTTAATTTTGTTTTTATATACACATGAATATTTACTTCAGATTTGCAAACCAAAACTTGTTCTTAAAATGTTTTAAGAATTTTATATATACAAATTATTTTTTTTTTTAATTGCTTAAATTTTTTTCCCATACAATCATATTCAATCAAGAATTAAGATGGCATTCTTTTTTTCCACCTCAAACTGTCAAAAGAGTTGTTTTATCCAATTTAAATTTCATGCTTCTCTACATTTTTCTCTCTTAATTTCCATGTTTTTTTATACAATTTTCTTAAACCTGCAGTGTCTTGAACATAAAAGCAAGTACGTGCGACCCATTCGTGCATTTTATTTTCTGTGGGCTAATTCACAGTTCCATACAAAAAAATTAAACGTCAAAAAAATTTTGTATTCGTAAAAATCGCTCCCATTAGAAATATAGGTAAGTACATGTAGGTAGTTTTTTTTGTAAAGGAACTTTATACAGCACATAACGCTTATAAGAAACTCAAAAATTGCATAATATTTGTTTCTTATAACCGACTTTTTCTTAAATCATTAGAACGGATATAAGAAATAAGTTTCTTATACGGATATAAGAAACAAAAAAGAACACAAACACAACGAATAACAAATTCAGTGTCAAAATGAAGACTGAAATGAACTTCTCTTCAAGTATCAAATTGCATCATAAATGAAATTTTGATAGTTTGCTTTGAATTTGTATGTTCATGTTTTATGAGTTTCTTGAGTTTTTTACAAGTTTCTTAAATCCAAACAACTTTACATGGAAAAAAGAAAATTCGTGTTGGAGAAATGTTTTTTTTATCAGTGTTTTTCTTATAAACGTGTTTCTTATAAACACACAATTCAGCATTAAAATATATGGGAAAGTACACGGTGCTTTTATTCAAGTTTCTTCTAAGCGAGGTTTTCTTATAAGCGTGTTTCTTATAAGCGATAAATACTGTACCTAGCTTTACGGATTCGTTGTTTTTTAATCTCCATAAATTTGTAGTCATATTTTGTAATAAAACGATTTAAAACTTGGTTGTAGATTTGTTAAAAATCATTATTTATTCAGAAAAGACAGATATTATTTTTACAAAGATTGAACTCCATTTTGCAATTTTAGATTTTCCTTCCCTAACTTGCTTTTTTTTAACACTTGGACTTTGCCCTCAGAGCAATACCATCGAAGCATTTCGTTAAATAAAAAAACTTGTTTCTTATCATGATCTTGATGCGTGCCAAAAATAACTTTAACCTATCTACTTCAAATTAGTTCAATGGGTTTTTTTTGACAATTTCAGTACCTACTTTACCACTCACCAATCACCAACTGTACATACATAATTTAAAATAAAGGTATCCGATCCATAATAATTGCGTCTAGACCATTTGAAACAAATCCTAAATGAAAATACATTGTACACGTTGTATAATTTACCTGATATACATAAACATATACATTAGGTTGGTCCTTATATAGGGTTTTTTTGAAATTCCAACTTGAATAGGCATCAAATGACTCTAAATAGAGAAACAAAATTTTCCTAATTTTTTCAGATTTTTATTTCACCCTCTGGTCTCGCTTTTTTCACTTCAAGGTACAAAACATGGAGTTAGGGTGATTCTTATAAGACCCGAAAAAAATCAGAACTTATAGATTACATTAAGACGAACAAAAAATTGTATCGGAGGGGGGTCTATTTCCCCCCGTTCAGGCGGGAGGCGTAATTTTCTAAAAATTTGACCCAAAATAGAAAAAAATTATTAAAAAGCAACGGGACCACTTACAACAGCGTGCTATAGCTTTTTTTTAAAGCCATGAATCCAGTCTCTAATATGTTTTTTAAATCAAGTTTTTATTGTAAATAGTTTCTGAAAAAAATAATTTTCAAACGAAAAAAATTATTATTTTTGTTTTTATTTTTGAGTTTGAAAATTATTTTTTTCAAAAACTATTAACAATAAAAACTTGATTTAAGAAACATATTAGAGATAAGATTCATGGCTTTAAAAAAAGCTATAGCATGCCATTGTTAAAAGTCCCGTTGTTTTTTAATAGTTTTTTTCTATTTTGGGTAAAAATTTTTAGAAAATTACCACTCCCGCCAGAACGGGGGAAAATAGACCCCCCCTCCAATACGATTTTCTTTTCGTCTGAATCTAATTTATAAGTTCTGATTTTTGTTTCGCGTGTTATAAGAAGCACCCTAACTCCATGTTTTGTACCTTGAAGTAAAAAAAAGGGAGGGTGAAATAAAAATTTGAAAAAATTAGGGAAATTGTTTTTTAATGTTTTGAATCGAATGAGGGCTATCCAAGACAATGTCCAATTTAAGGACCACCCTAATATACATACATACAATATACATATACAAACATACATAAATATGTAGTAGATAAAACATTTTAATTTGTGCGTAGTCACACATGCGGGAACACAATAAAGTTTAATTTTATATATCTTACTTACCGTTTTCTTTTCAATTTCATTTATTCAAAAAGTAAAAGGAGGAAAGTCAAAATGAAGACAAGACAAGCTACGGACAGTTATTACGTATACTTTTAAGCATGAATTTGGAAAACATAAAATAGACAAAATTATCTCAATAAGGAACTTCTTTTAGGGATCTCTTTTATTACTGAAATTCATTTCTTTCATACTAAGAATGAAATTTATCTTCGGAGTTATTTTTGTAATCCTGTGGCTTGGATGCCACTTTGAAGAATGGCTCAAATTCAAGATCAAGAAACTTTGTAACTTGCAACTTATTTCCCTAACACAAGTTTTGCACCTGAGATGTTTCCACAACTTTTTTCATGTTCATTAAAAATTACGAAAAATAAAGAGGAGTCCCACCCTTTGACATAAAAACCGGATCGCACGTACTTGCACTTTTGTTCAAGTTGCTTGGAACTTACGAACTTTTAAAATATGCAAGTAATTTATATAACTTTTTAGGACTCCGCGGTTGTTAATAGACATTATAGAAAATACTATTTTCGGATAAGCCGCTTTATACACACTAACAGATACCTACATGCTGTTTCCCATCACCACCCAGGAAATTTAAGATCTGTTGCTTCGACATTGTTTCAGTGCGTCCACAGAATTTGTGGCAATGGCCATCTGATGACTGAGACTGAGCTGAATCTAGTCGACAAGGTTCTAAGTGCGAATGGCTACAACAAAAGGCAAAGAACGTGGAAGCCAGTGGTGCCATAGGAAAGGGAATAACGTCAACGTTTGAACTTAAGTTTTTTTTGTAACTCTCCAGAGGGGAAATTGAATATTTTTAGCTCTAAAAATAAAGGTACTTGCCATACAACCGTTAAGGAAAATTTTATTTATCTCAAAAACGGCTCCAAAGATTTCGATATAAATAAAATGCATGACTGGATCGCACGTTCTTGCTCTTATGTTTAAGTTGTTTGGAACTTAAGAACTTTAAACAATATTCGAGTTATTATAGATAGAGTATATAGAAAGCACTTAAATCGTTATTTTAAATGTTTAAACAGCCTTATAAATAACTTGGAGCTCAAAAAAAGTATGCCATTTGATTACTTGAAAAAATATTTATGAATATACATATATTTGAAGTCGTTGGAGCCGTTTTCTTAAAAATTAATTTTTTATGTATAAAATTTTAGTGATATTTTTAAAAAAAAAATTTAGCATACCAATTTTGAGTATATATTAATAAACATTTAAAACGGGATTTCAAAATAATTCATCAACCCGTTTTTGAAATATTGAATTTTCAAAAACAAAATTTGAATCTATTTTTAAAAATCCAAAATTTTGCTGTGCACTATTGTTTATACTCTAAGAAAGCTTTTGTAAATATTTTGTTATTGAAATCGGATGAGCGGTTAATGAGAAAACCGAAAATCAAAAAACCGTTATATGGCAGGTACAGTTAATAAATGTGTTTGGTAATTTTTTTCTCACCAGAAAGAACACCATATCTACAATAATAGACAGATTTTTTTTTTATCAAAATCGTTGGAGCTGTTTTTGAAATAAATTAGCTTTTCCTTAACGGTTGTATTGCAAGTACCATTATTTTCATAGCTAAGAAAAATTCAATTTCCCCTCTGGAGAGTTACAAAAATACCTTTAGTTCAAAATTTGAAGAAAATCGCATTTGGCTTAGGTTAGGTTTAGACTGTAGATCCAGATACAAACAGACAGATAGAATTGGGCCACCCACTTTTTTCGTGTTCTCTATCATCAAAATGTTATGTTTGATTGTTATCTCAATTTTTGTTTTGCACGAATCCAAAACTTGCCCTATAGTACCTATTTATATCGCAAATAAAAATCAGTGCGTTATTGTTAGCATGGTGTACATTTTGGTAGAGAAAAAATACCATCAACTGTTTTTTTTTTTTTTGATTTTCGATCTTATATCAAAATTTTGAAAAAAAATACATTTTGGATTTAAAAAAAAAAAATATTATTTTGTTTGTTTAAATCAATATTTCAAAAACGCGTTTATGATTTTTTTTGACACAAAGTTTTTAAATGTATTTTAATATTTTCTAAAAACGTTCATCCTAAAATTTTTATTTTTATATCGCAAATAAAAATCAGTGCGTTATTGTTAGCATGGTGTACATTTTGGTAGAAAAAAATACCATCAACTGTTATTTTTTTTTTTTTGATCTTCGATCTTATATCAAAATTTTGAAAAAAATACATTTTGGATTTAAAAAAACAAAATATTATTTTGTTTGTTTAAATCAATATTTCAAAAACGCGCTCATGATTTTTTTTTTTGAAACAAAGTTTTTAAATGTATTTTAATATTTTCTAAAAACGTTCACCCCAAAATTTTTATTTTGAAAAATGTTACCAAAATTAAAAAAAATTATTTTTAACAAAACCGCTCCAACGACTAAAATTTTTGTTGCATATACAGTAGACGCTCGATATAGTGAAGTAATAAAAACCAGGCCTGTTTACTGTTTCGAGATTGTTCACTTTTTCGAGCTTTCTAAGGCTTTATAAAGGTGAATTTGATCCAAAATGCACATTTAGTTCGATGTGAATGTTTTTAATTTTAACTAAGCATTAAACAAGGCTTTCTCTCAGGTTTAAACAAAAAACAGAAACAATTCCTCAGAGCTCTCAAACTATGTAAAATGCTTGCGCGAAATTTGTATACAAAATACGTTATTTTTATAAAATTTTGTGTGTTTACTATAGTGGATAGTTCACTATTTCGAGATCCACTAAATCGAGCGTCTACTGTATTCCTATTTTATCGAGTAATAAAATGGCATTTTTGGTTTTGAGCAGTAAGCTATTTTACTATTTGATTATACAATTCAAAGAACGGTTTAAATGCTTTTTTATGATATTTATATATTTGTTCTATTATTATGCTTGCATATTTTAAAAGTTCTTAAGTTCCAAAGCATCTTAACAATAAGAGCTAGTACGTTTGATCCAGTCGTGCATCTAATCTGAAAGATCTCTTGATCTATATAAAAGGTCAGATAGTTTCTGTACTTGGTCAGGTATTGGTTTTTTTAATGAATTTTTAAAAATTTCAATGTCAAAGCCATTTTTGGCACCTTATTTATGGAAAATTTACAAAAATTTAATACCACCTGAAAGGCCCTAAGATCTTTATAAAAGGTCAGCTAGTTTCAGTAATTGGTCAGCTATATATTAATTTTTACGATTTTTTAAAGTATTTTTTTTTCAAGTTCACGAACCGTTCATGACTTTGAAAAAAAAAAACTTAGAAAACTTCATTCAGTGTGGAACGATTTGTTAGCAACTTTTGGCAAGAATTTTTTTGTGTGTAGGCATCTGACATCTGACTTATGTTAACCTGGCAATTGACAGACCAAATAATTTCTGCCGAAAGAAATTTCTTGGGCAGAATTTTCCAGTAAGGGGAAATGTGAGCACTGTCTTCTGCCCAAAACAACCCAATCTTTGAATTGTAGAACATGAATAGGGCAAAAATTGGTGACAAATAGTAACATTGGCCGTTATTGTTAATCTTTGGAACAAAGCACATGTTAGTTAATACAAAAAAGGAAAGGATGTACACGATACTCAAACCTTCTTTTTTTTATCCTAAAACAGGATGAACTTTGAAAAAAAGTCGAAAAAATAGGCAAAAAAGGCAAAAAAAGGCAAAATAAAATTTATATTTTTGGAATAAGGAAGACATGAAACGTATAGATCTGTAAAGTCGATACTTTCTTACGATAACGCACAAAAAAAGGCAAAGCTAGCATAATCCTATTCCTGCTTACTACTTTCTGTAATGACATCCCCTGCACAAAACAGAGGTATGTCACCATATAAAAAAAAACGTTGAAGTCCCAATAGTTTCTGGTCAAGTTGCTAGGTGGACGAATGCAAGTAATCAAATTCTTCGGCAAATCGAAGCATAATGCGGAATTGCAACCGAAAAATTAATTTGCTACCGAAATTTGTTTTTCAATATCACACACGATTTTTGGCACCTGTTTGTGACATATTCCAAAAAAATGGGTAAAATCTGAAAGGCCAGGAACCTTACAAAATAACAAAACCAAAATCTTGAATAATGAAGTCTCACATTTTTTCAATAATCTCAAAATTAAAAAATCCCATTTTTAACAACGTCGCATTTACATTTCGCAACACAAAATTTCGCAAATATATCGAAATCGAGCTTAGGGCTGAAAAAAAATTAAATTCGAAGACGAATCTCCAACAGAATCTCACGCAAGATTTGCCAAATTTTGTTTAAAAAGAGTATTTTCTGCGATATTTTGCGAGATTTAAGCTTACGAGATTTTGTTAATGTGGTATTGTGGTGCGATTTTGTAATTGAAAGATTTTGTAACGCTATAATTTAATTTTACAGATTTCTTATCCAATCAGATAGGCCACTATAAATCATGATACCAGTTTCAGTAATCGGTAAGTGATGTATTTTGTTTTAATGAATTTTAAAAAATGTTTAAAGGCCACTCAAGTTAATTTAAAAGGATTGTTTGAACCTCATTTATGTTATCTTAGAAAACAAGTACAAGTATAAAAGGTCGTCATTGGTCAGGCATTGATTTTTTCAATAAATTTTCGAAGCTTTGTTAATATCATAGTGGTTTTTGGCACCTGATTTATGCGTTTCTTTCAGGAATTCAGCTGCATTGTTTTCTGAGCAGATTTATTGAATTTTGGATTACCGATTCTGTAGGGTATTCGATGTTAAAACTCCTAATAGGACCTGCGCATCTCGTTAAGTTTGAGCACTTCAGCACTCTGCTCACCGGAATCCTTATTTAACAGGCCACAAAAATAATGCTTCCATCTGCGTAGCTGATCCAAAAGTGTGTCCTTGTCCTCCACATCCATTACAGGATGGTTGGGGTTGCTTTATTTCCCAATAACATCTTTGGATATTAGATATAATTTCCGGATATCTTCTCTTGCAGCGTTTTCCTTATTATCTGCGAGTCCATCCAACCTCATACTCCTGTCATGTCTCACACAGTGATAGACCATATTATTATTATGTGCAAGGTGATAGTCGCTTCGCAATTCAGCCTTTCGTTGAGCATCGGCTTCGGCGTTTATTTGCATTTGAAACGATTTGAGGAATTGGATTTTATCCCAAGAGTCTTGGGATATCCAAGAGTTTCTAACTCTCGTCCGCTTGGGTACAAGTTGTATTCATAACTTCATTTAATTCAAATGAAGTTCATTTTGTACTGCGAGACCGAACGAGTTTAACTTAAAATTTGCAAAATTTTAACTTTAGCTCAGGTTCAGCTAAACTTAAGTTTAAGCTAGCCTTGTGAAACTGTGGGTAACCCTCAGGCCTCACGAGCGAGTATACTGGCAAAGGAGTTGGTACTTTTTATGGATTTGCAACAACCAGAATTTGAAAATGTTTGATTTTGGGAATTTTTTAATTTATAAATTGACCATCATAAGATATAAAGACATTTAACAGACCTAAAATGTTTATATTTTAATAAATATGTATATCGTATTCAAGAGAGGTTTCCCGTTTTTGAGAGAAATGGACTTAGGGAGTTTTGAAAGATATTTGTCAAATCACTCGCCAATCTACTCGCTTTTCAACTGGCTTCGAAAAACCAGAATTTATTTTCCAGTGACAAGCAATCTCTGGTTTTTACTGGTTAATCTGGTGTTTACAGTAACAAATATAAAAGTTTTAGATTTTTCTTTGGTTTACCTTTTAATGAAGTCCATGATTTTCTAATGAATTGTATACCTAATCCAATCTTGTAGGTATTTCCATTCATAAACAATTTCATCTATTAAAATTTACAGACAACTTGAATGAAATGATATACCTACAAAGTAAATAGTACTAAGTGAAGTAGGCATAATGTACTACTTGAATATTCCAATCTTTCCCTGGAATTAATACTTCAATTCATCAGTTCCCATGGCCAGTCAAATAGTCGAAATTTCAACTTCATTATCAATGCAGTACCTGTAAATATTTTTTGTTGAAATCCAATTACACGCCCTGTATCACCATCAGTCCCCACACTCCCATTTATCACTATATTTAACATATATCAGAACTTTTTGAATTACAAATAATGTGGGTTTGAACTTTAATCCATCTTCAAAATTCACAAAATAAATCGAAAAGTAAAAAAAGTAGCAAAAAAGTTGAACGTGCAGGTAAGGTACATTTATTACATTTTAATGAAAGCTAGACAACTGCGCAGGCAACTCAGACTCAGATCCAACCCTTTCTTAAAAATACATATACACCTGGTACCTACCTTCCTATATTTGTTTTTTTCTTTTTTTGTCTATTTTTGTAATAAGAATTGACGTCATCGACGAAGACGACGTCTCCGTTGTATCTTTTTTGGGATAGTGATAGTGATTTTTTTCAATTCGATTCAAAATAATTTGAGCAAATTTGTGGATCAATTGAAGATTCACTACCACGAGCCAATATATTATGTCATAGCCACATCACATAGGTATTATAACAGCAAATAATAGGACTAGCAAGGCAACAGGATGGTGCTTCATGAAAAAAAGATAAAGATTATTTAAGCTTGGATTAACAGAATAACGAATTTTTTATTATGTCGTAAAAGAAACTTCCGTTTAATTTGAGCATTTTTCATTTAAAAAAAAATCAAATTATTAAATGCTTTAAACTGTTTTTTGAGTGACGTTTAAGTAGCAGCTGATCGACTTACGGCCTAATTTGATAATCGTATAAACTTGCACTTTTACTTCAATGGTAAACTTACAACCGTTGCATGAATGCCTACCTTTACTAAAAAGGCAAGTTATGGGCTCCACAAAATTTTATTATGTAGCTCAACATTATACTGTACCTATATACATAGGTATATACTCCCACATATAACTATCTTAAAGCTATACAAAAATTCATAAAATCTGTATGTACTAATGGCAAGTGGAACATACATAAAAAAAAACCGAAATCGAGATTCCAATCTTTAACATAACGATAATAGTGAAGACGAAAAAACTTGTGGTCTCGAAATTTTGTGTTTCCGTGTGCCTTGATGCCTAGTGGTCCCTAGTTTAGCCATCGTCGTATAGTCATCTCGCTGATAAATGCTTCCATATGAGGCTTTAAAGTCGATGAAAAAGTGGCGAGTCTCGATAAGAAATTCGAGTTTTTTTCGCAAAGACTCGCCTCAGTGTAAAGATTTGGCCAATGATTAATCTGCCGGGCCTGAAGCCACACTACCTATCCGATTTACCTCTGAGCAGAGTAAGATCAGAGTCAGAGCTCTCCGATATAAAGCCTGGTACGCTGCTGATGCGAAACGAAAGATTCCATGTAAAATGAAATTATAAACGAGAAATGTGTGTAGTTCTTCTTTTCGTTCTGCGGTACGCTTTTCGATGAGGGAAATTTATTATTGTAGCAGATTATTTGGAAAACTCTACACTCAGTTTTCGCATACCATTTATTAATAAACGCATTTTTAGACTTGAGGTCAGAGCGTCACTTGAACTTTTAATTGTATTTGAATTTTTATTCGCACATTTTCATTTTCAAATGTTTTTCACTTCTCACATCATCAACACAAAGTATGCTCTAGGTCTAGATCTAGAAGAAGCAAATATCTACAACCGAGTCGTGGATATTATTTTTTATCGGGTGCGAAGTTTGTAATTTTTATGGCGTTTTCTGTTGTGTCTGAGCATTAAATTCCAAACCATTTCTTACGGCATGCTTTATGATAATAAAAAATTACCTAAACAATTTAGACAGTCTCGAAGCGTTCTGCTTCTTTTTTTTTATTTATTGTTCAAATTGTGTGCTATTCTATATCCAACAAAAAATATAGGTACATAATAAACCAAAAACTCCCGTTGGTTTTGATTTGGAAAAAAAGATGCGTCTGGCATGAATTTGGATACTTTTCATGTAAAGTCAAAGTGAAGTTGATTTTTGATAGTGAATTTGAATGTACTGCGTCCATATTAATTTATTATTGTTTTAAATTGCTAGAGGATCGAAATCGAATCTGAGTACGAGTATTTAATTTATTCATTTGATCATTATGACGGATATCGTAGATTCTGTTAAAAAAATTAAAATTAGGGTAGCTATGGTATATCCACTATACTGGTTATTTAAGAAGACTTCTAATCTCAAATTTATAAATAACAACAGATAAAATAGGAGTACCTATACCTTCATTAAAGCAGGTCTCTAAATTATTTAAAGTATGCAGTAACATTACCTTCTTGATTTTTTTTTTCGAAAAAATTCTATCCAGGAATATTAGGCTCGAAACGCACTTGCGATTTTCTGTCGCCGCGACTAAAAAAACGGTTGCAACTCAATACAATTTCTTGGTCGCATGTGCGTTCATTCACGTTGTGGCTCATGTGTTCTTTTTTTTCGACTAAATAATCACGCGATTAAGATCGCAAGTGCGTTTCTAGCCTTACACCTCCTTAATCACATCCTTAAAAAGATTATTTGAATCTGTACAGGCCTGAGCTCAATAAAAATCAAGTCAATTGGCGTGTTTTTTGTCAAGTCGTATAATTGGATACAACAAAAAAAAAACACCAAGCCAGGCGATTTACTTATGATTGCCACTTAAACTTATCCTTATGAGGCTTTGCTAATCCCAAATAATTTGTATTTACCATCATCAGTAGCCTATTGTCCCAGTTACAAAAATCTCATATTTGAATTTTTTCTTGCACCATGAGTGTGTTGACAAATTTGGGAAGAAACGAAAAAATTGTAAGGCTCGACCACAATTTTCTGTTTACAATTCGTAGAAGAATTTACATATAGACACGATCTTTGACCTATAGAAAATTTTCACAAACTGAACAAAATTGTAAACGATTTTCAAAAATTTTTACTTGTGATATATGATATATCTATGTAGGTATTATAAGGCAAGTTTTGGATTCGTGCAGAAAAAAAATGTTGAGACAACAATCAAACATGACATTATGATGATATAGAACACCAAAAAAGTGGGTGGCACAATTCTGTCTGTCTGTCTGTTCGTCTACAGCCTAAACGGCTGGATGGATTTTATTCAAATTTGGTACATAGTGGTATTTGGTGATAGTACCCACATTTTTAAAATTTTTTCTTAGAACTAAAAATAACGGTACCTGCCACACAATTTTTTTAGGAATTTTACATAATCGTATTTTTCTCAAAAACGGCTCGACAACTTTTCTTAAAAAAAATTCCAAAAACTAATTTTAGTAAAGGCTTCCTTTGGGTGGAAGACCATTTTTCAAAAAATTGTTAATTTTCGATTTTCTTCAAAACGGTTTGACTGATTTCAATAATATTTTTTATACAAAAGCTTCCAAAAAATATAAATAGTTTTGCGTACTAAAATTGAAAACAAAAATATTTTTTGGAGTTTTAAAAATGTTTCAAAATTTTTGTTTGAAAATCAAATAAATTTTTTTTTTGAAAATTCGATATCTCAAAAATGGGCGGACAATTTTTGTTGAAATTTTGTTTTTATTGGCACATAAATATATACTTTAGATTTGCATTCCAAAATTTGCCCTTAAAAATGTTTTAAGAATTTTATAAATAAAAAATAATTTTTTTAAAAAACCACTCGGCATCGGCACGCGGCGCCGCCACCGCACAGTGGGATACCTTGCATGGGAGAGTGGACAAAAATTCCTTAAGAACTTAACCACTGAACCGATTTTGATGAAATTTTCAGGCATGATAATTATTAAGACGAAAAACGAATACAATAAATTTCCGATCATTGCCACGCCTACTTTTAAAAAAAAGTAATTTTTCGTTAAAATTGTTACAAATTTGGATGTTAACTAAACCTTTAACAACCATTGGACTAGCAAAGTTCTTACAACGCCCATTTTGTGGGCGTTTTTCGTTTTTTTTTTGTATGGAAACTATTCATTTCCATTAAATTCTGAGACATGATAAAGAACAGTATAAGGAATTATTACAGAAAATTTCCACTCACTGACATGCCCACACAAAAATTATGTACCTAACCTTGGGGAATTCTCGCTCTTTGAATTCTTTTGTGCATTGGTTCCTGAAAAACCTCGATTGCTCTTTATTATAGAGTTTTTTTGAATTTCAAGTTAGAAAATTAATAAAAATAGAATAAGTATCTTGTTGGGATCGCACTTTTCTTCAAAGTCATTAACTGGGCTTCCACTATGTCTAGTACACGATACCTCAGCGTCAACACTATTATCACTTACCAGTTTCACTTGGAATGTACCCTTCAACTAATTACGGTACTTATGAGGAAAAATATTGTTTTTGTAAGACACATCACGGTACCTATCGCGAATTAAATTTCAATAAAAAATAGTTTGGTAATCACTAAAAATATATATTGAAGTTTTTATTCGCTTAAATGTGAATATTGTAACTTAAAAAAAATCTTCAAATGACTCTTCTTTTTTTTCCTAAACTAAATCCACTAAAACTGAATAAGCTATCGAAATAACACCTGATAGCGTGACTATGTGGAGTAACTAACAAACGCTGAATGAAATTGATAGTTAAGTTGACCTTTGAAATTGTTATAATCAAGTTATTAAGGGCTAATGGTAAAAAAGTTGTGTTTACACAAGCGAACCAAGCAGATGATCACTACAATAAATATTAGATTAAACTGCAAAATTATTGCAGTTTAAATTGCGATGCCTACATACATGTGTATATCGTAATTTTACTACCAAATAAATGTAACTACTCAATAAATGTATTGGTATTACTTATGGGTAGGTATATCTAAATTCCATAAAATTGAAGAATCATTCAAAAAATTTCAGAATTTAGTGTAAACGGATCGTTTGAAAACCACCCCTGATTTTATCTAGATATTTCTCCTCGCTTTAAACTTCAATTTTATCTACAAACGGTTATCATTTCTTGATTTTACAACTATTTTACTATAAGAAACGAATAATGAAACATAAAATTTGAGACTTTTGAAAATTGAATTTGTTCCACGTTTTCCCCACTGTGCGCCGGCGTGCGCTACCACGCTACAGCATATAAGCCACGATGGACATTCTGCATGCATGTCATGCATGTCATCAATGAATGCAATGGCAAACACCTAACTTATTATATTTACATTTAAAAACCGAGCGTCCTTATTGAAGGACCCTGTTTTTTAAGAAAGATAAGAAAAATACTGTTTCTATCAGATATCAGGATATTTTTGATGAATGTTCATTTGCTATTTTTCTTTTACGTAGGTACCTGAAAATATAATAATAAAAAGTGCCAGCGCAGGTTCGTATATATCAATGTTCCTATATATTAAATATCGTTGCATTTCTATGCTTATCATACTTTCGCTTCACTTTTGATTTAGATTAAAGTATGTAAATCTTTTCAGTTTGAAAGTGATAAGAATTATCTTATTTCACATCCTTTAGAAATGGAAAATGAAATGCACGACTAGGATCACTCATGATGTCTGTGTTTGGTATCGTTACTTTTATGGGATACACCCAAAAATATTACTCAATTTAGGAATGAGGGTGGCTTTCTGGTGGTGGTTTTAAATACTAAGGGCAAGGTTTTTATTGCAGGATCATCTATAGTCTTGGGGTTAAACCTGAGTTAACTCAGAAAACGTTTTTTTTTTTCAGTCAAATGAAATTCCGAAGTTAACTCCGAGTATAAACTCATCTAATTTGGTGAGTTAACTCAGGGACCAAATTGAGATCCTTTTTAGTTATGGCACTTCCTTGATTTCGATACTGAAAGCCGTAGAAGGATGATGCACATCGATTGCAATATATTTTTGACAAAGTTGTTCCTGAGTTAATTCGGTGTTAATTGATTTTCAGTATTTAATAACTCTGATTTAACTCAGAGTTTTCCCTGCACTAAAAAACTGCCCCTATAATAATGTGTTTCCAAAAATGTCTAATCGATTTTTTGGCAAAAATAACCAAACAATCTATTCGTTTTGGGTTATAATTTTTGAGTATCCTCTGATACCATCAGTTAAGTAAAGCCTTAAAGTCAAACTTATACTAAAAATATGACCGCATTTGCAGAAATTTTGTTCCTTTCAAACAATCACCTGCTTTAACAATTAATACCTCTTTATTCAAGTCGCATAATCAACCACCATTGATACAAATATAGAAAAACAATGATGCACTATCCAACATTTTACAAATACGGTAAGAAAACACTTCATTCATCACGGAACCGGAATTCATTGATTTTCAATGTGCACTTAAATTATACGATGATCCCCATCAATAAAAAAAAACACCAACGCACTTCCTTTGATAATGAACTTAAACGTGAATCTGCTCTATAAAAAAAAAATGTTTTTTCTGAACGCCTTTTTGGAAAGCGCAAAGAACGCTTCTTGTCATTTTTTTTTTGTACAAAAAACCAAACGAAACGTGATTCTTCTGCCTTAGGTCAGGAAAAGTTGCATAAACTAAAACTCATTGCAAGATTACCATTTGGAACTAATTGCATGCAATTGACACAAGTATAAAATATGCACCCACAGCATTCTCAGTATACCCAGGATATCTACTATAGCTTTTTTTTTTGTATAAAGACCTATCAGTCTCTTCACTATACCTACAGAATGCGTTAGAGACGTTTGTTTAGGAATTTGAATATTTCCTGGTTTAGATATGTATTTCTACGAACCTACGGTACGGATGCAGCTGTAATTTAAATAATATACCTACGTGACATGCAGTTCCGGATTAAATTAGAAATCAAACTCAGCATGCGCTGAAGGTATTTCAATTTAAGGGGCGCCCTGAAAAAACAAACACTTTTACACACTTTTTATGTTTTAATCGATTATTTTGGTGAGAAAATAAAACAAATTTGTACTTACGTTTAAGCTTAAGGGCAATTAGCCAGATTCATCCACTTGTGTACTCGTGTATTTTTATTCCTTACTTCAAAATTTTAATTTTAATAATTAGAAATTCTTGACAAACTCTGAAGTGGGAGTGAAATATGGTTCTAGGTTCAAGGTAATATCCACTAAAACAGGGAGTGGTACGAAACAACAGCCTAAGCTTCGAAAACGAAATCTCGCATTTTTGTTAAAAATGTCAACTGAAATCTCGAAAATTAATCACCCTTATTACAGTCATCGTTTTCTGGAAATACTTCCAGCGTTTTCTCCATACTCTTCACCCTGTTCACCATTATTGATATTCGTTTTATTGAAGCACCAATTCCCGTTTTATTTAAAATGAAAATCGTAATAGGGGTGAATAATCCTTCTTTTCAGAATCTCGCAATCAACAGATTTCGCTTAATTTCGCATTTATGTCTAGCACCAAAAATCTTGCAATTTAAAATCTCACATATCGAAATCTCGCAAATCAAAATTTCGCGAATTCAAATCTCACAGTGGGAGTTGGAAGACGGACACAATCTCAAAATTCTGAATCCAGAAAACCCAAAAACCCGAAAATCCAGAATTTCGAAAACCCAAAATGCCAAAAACCCAGAATACCGAAAACCTAGAATCCCAAAACCGATAATCCTGAAAGCCCAGAATCCCGAAAACCCAAAATGCCGAAAACCCAAAATCCAGAGTCCAGTCCAATTGGTAAAATGGCGGAAAGCTGTATTTTGGTATATACATATAGCCTCCTCATGGCATTCTCAAGAAACTGTTAAAAGTCCCCATCGATATGAATGCTGCTTACAACTTTACGGGGGTCAAAGCCCCTCCATAAGATTTTTAATGAATATCTCCTGAACGGGATCTTTTAAAAAAAGTCAGATCTTAGTTTGTAGCTTAACAAATTTCATTAGAATAACCGGTTTCGAAATAATTCAATCGCTAGAGTTACGGATTTTTTGTTTCACAATAAAATGTACTCTCTTATACCACTTTTGAGTTTGAGTACAAGGTGAGTTTTTCTTTTGTGGTATTCTCCAGGAAAATTAGGAGAAAGTACTTAAAAATAAATACAGGGATTTTTTTTTTTAATTTTGGGAACGTTCCCCATCGATCCGGGCTCCACTACATTAATCATACGGGGTCGAAGGTCATGAAACATGGTATTTCATTTATACAATTTTAATTTTGAATATATTTTTATTTTGAATAAAGAAAGTTTGAGTGAAGAGTTTTTTAAAATTAATTTTTAAACTCAAAAGTAAAAAAACAAAAAATTTAAATTCAAAATCTAGAAATACTTTTCCAGAAATTGAAATCCTGAAAAATAATATAAGAAGTAACATCGCTGTCATTTTTTTAAATCTCGCAAATTCAAATCTGGCTCGAGTTTTTATTTGTGGGATTTTGTAATTGCGAGATTATTAAAAGCTGCGAAATTTCATAATGCAAGATTTTAGTTTGCGAGATTTCTTACCCAACCCCAAAAATGTCGTCTATAGCCTTCGCCCGTGTCGCTAAAGATCCGACCGTTTGTGGGGCGCCTCTAAATGCATCGATCAAAAATGTCGTTTTCCAATATTTATTGAGTGTTATTCAATTCTGGTATAATTTCTTGAATCTGCATTTAGGACCGAGCTGTCTATTGCATTATTATAAGAACCTACCTATGTCATATGACGTGATGGTGATGGTCCATAGCCATTCGATCGATGTTCGACGTGCACTTTTGTTAGCCTAATTTCGCAATACAAAATTGCATACTGATTCAATTTGTGTCGGCTTTTTTGGATGATGAATAATATAAAATTCAGCGAAGATACTCTAGATTAAATAGATGTATTTGATTTGACTTTGTTACTTTGATATATTTTGTTTGTTGTCTGTTTTACCTCTGGTGATATCTCACAAAATATATAATTATTCTATCGTTCTTGATGGAAAGAATCTATTTAACCTGCAATGCTGAGACTTTGAAAGAAATTATTTATTTTATTTTGTCACCTCACAGTTGTTGCGTCAATAGCACACCTCACAATAATATTGTGGAGAAGACTTTGTATTACCTTATAAGAACAATGGTCAATATATTTTTGGCAGCCGAAGACAGATTTTACTTTTCTGAAGGGTTTATGGTGTTCTGAAGGCAAATTCAGAACTGCTCATTTGGATCTATTTTTCGAGAAAGAGACATTAGGTTCAAAATTTTTAAAAATAATCAGATGTGTCAATATTTAAACGGTTAACAAATCAATAATTATTATTTTTAGGTACATTATCGTGTCGCCTGCTATTGAGTCTGAAAAGAATTGGAATTTATAAAATCAAATACACTTAAGTACTTCTTCAAAGCTCAGCTCACAACATGCAAACTCAAATTTTGATTGCAATGTTATCTCTGTTACAATATCTTTCATTTTCAACATTTTTTGAATGTCAAGAAATAATTGCGGAAGTTATGAGCCATTTTCGGACACATAACTTAAAATTCCCTTATTAATGAGTCTCGACGAATAAATTGACTTCAATTTTGCGTAAATGGTGCAAAAATGTATTATTTTATAGATCAACATGACTGAATTGAAATGATTATAATTTATATATGTATGTAATATAATGTAAATGGGTGAAAAATGTGGGTTGGAGTTGAAATTCTGTATGGGTCATAATTCTCCCTTCAAAATTTTGCATGTCAAAATTCCGTTTTTCAAAATTCTGGTTGTACAAAATTCTGCATGACCAAAATTCTGTTTTTCCAAATTCAATTTTTTGATTTTCTGTATTTCAAAGTTCTGTTTTTCATAATTCTCTATTTAAAAATTCTGTAAATCTGTTGTAAAAGAGAAATCGTTTTGATAATGTATCCTTTACAACAGATTTAAGAAATTTTGAAAAATAGATTTCTTGTTATGGAACATACCAACATTAAAACGTACATACATAATTGAAACGATTTTTAAATTACTAAATACTATCTATAGGCAGATTTTTGATCAGATTTTGATGATGAAAAGCTTTTTCCAAGAACACAAAACAGTGTTGAAGCTTTGCTTTGCCGACTCAAAAGCTTGGTTGGAAAATAAAAGGTGGGGTTTTACAAAATCATTAACAACCTGAAAAACGAAATTCTTTTCGGAAAAGTTCAGGTGGATAGAGTAAGAAACTGAGAGCACATACAGAAAAAAAAGAAAAATTACTTGAAAGCCATATTGCGTATTCAAAAAGATTTGCAAAAAATATTTAAGGATATTTATACAAATACAACGACGCGGTCGTAAACGTAATAAATTTTTAGTTTTTGTAGATATGTCACAATTTGTATGGAAAATTAGACAGATAAACGTAGTTTACATGATTACTTTTCATTAATATATAGATTTTTTTGGTTTATATTTCTGTTAACTATATCTTTTGTTTTCATTAAACAACTATTTAAGTTTAAGTAATAATAGCCTGCATTTCAAATATTTTTAATTTATTTTTGGAGTGCTTGGTCGTTAATGGGTTAAATAAATCTTAAATAAAATAATAAAATCATAAAAAAAAATGTTTCTGTAAATGAGAATTTTTCTACGACAGAATTTAAGTTTTCATAGACCGAATTTTTGGAAAACAAAATTTTGACCGGACAGAACTTTAAAATACTTGAATTTTGCAAAAACAGAATTTTGCATTTACAGCATTTTGAAATACAGAATTTTAGCTAAACAGAAATTTGGCCAAACAGAATTTACAATCATAAACAGAATTTTGACCAAAAGGAAACCAGAATTCCGACCCAATCCCGAAAAATATAAATAAAATTGCCAACTTTGTAAAAAAAAAAAGAAATAATAAGCTCAAAGGTTTTCTTTTAAAGTCTGAAATTTGTAACAAACATTTCTTTGAATAATCTAATTTTTGGTTCATATATCGACCTCTCCATTTGCTTCTATATAATGTTAGACAAAAAGTTTTAAGTCACAACTTTCAAACCAGATGATCGTGAAAAATGCTATGTATTAAAAAAATTAACTAAAATGCTTTATTTCACACACAAAAAACATTCGCGATAAAAATACAATAAAAATGGGTAACTTGATTTCTCAATGCTTTACCAGCTCACATTTTTGCTGCAATAACAACATAGTCAAGTGTATCTTTTCATTTCGAAGGAAAAAAAATAATAAAACAGTACAGTAACATTGCAATAACTACTAAATTAAAACCGTTGTATGGCGTATGAGTGTTTTTTTTTCACCCGAAATCGAAAAACTAAAACTTTCATAAAATTTCGGGTAGCAGCTACTAGCAGCTAAATTTTGTTCATTACAGAGAAAAATATTCAAACTAACCAAACCATTACAGAACGATAATGTATATCTACTATATTCAAATCATTAAGATTTAAAAACAATTCAAAGAAATACGACAGCTTTTTATTATTTTATTTTTCTGTATTATGGACAAAAATGCGTGAACACTAGTCTAACCATTAACAACATGACGTTTGTCATTGGAAAAGGTGTTTTTATTTACAACAATAGATTGTAAGGCAGCTTATTTCAAATAACTGTGTAGAAAAGTTATTCGTTAGAAACTACCCATAGTGCAGGCTTTTTACACATTTATAAAAAAAATTGTTAACAGCAGTTGAACGATTGAAAATGGTGCAGGGGGCTATAAAGAATGTAAAAAAAAATATTTTCCCCAGAAGCGGAGTTGAAGGGGAGATTTTGGGGGGTGAAATAGTATTGTTGCGTTTTCCGACTAAAGGTGACCCCAAAATGAAAAGTGTTCAATAGAAATGTTGTAGATCAAGCAAAAATCTACAGCTTTTATAAGTATCATTTTTTAACATAACCTCAAAATTTCCAATATATTGGCGAAAAACCGTTTTTTTTTTGTTTTTGTTTTTTATTTTTCATTTTCCCAAAAATAATTCAATTTAAATTAAATTTTGTGAAAATATATCTTGTTATGTCCTTAATAACCAAAATTTTTTCCAAGCAAAACCATTGATTAGTTTTTGAGATATTCAATTTTGTTTGCAAAAAAATATTTTTTTTCAAATGAAATATGTACTTCAGAAAATCATCGTTCGGAGGATCATTGGTTTTGTTTTTAGATTAACTTTTATATAAAAAAAATAATAAAATACAGTAACCACGTACAAAAATGCGAAAATTGTTAAAAATTTTTGGAAAATTCAAAAACTTATCACACCACTGAATTCTACGGAAAAAATACATACAACAGTAAAGTTTTGCCGATGCTTAACGATCGAGCAATCTGATCCATTTGGCTCGGTTGGATTTCAGATTGGCCGAAAATCCAAATAGATCGGTGGCCAATACACCCCACACACGACCGATTTCGGATCGGCACGGGGCAGTTTGGCTCTGTCGTATATGGCTCGAATCGTTATCAAAGCTGAAATTAATCCTGTCACGTGGACGCCATTTTTAAAAATGATTTTCAATCTGAAACCGAAATCCCTGCACTTTTTGTGGGAGGGCCATATTTTTACATCTGTAATTTATTTTTGACATACATACTTATGAGGACATAGCTTGGGAGTCACTTTCGTAATCCTGTTGCTTGGACGCCTTTTTCAAAAATGGCACCAAATCTGTGGAAAATTGTAAATTTAAAAATAAAATCGTAAATTACTTGGAAAATTTCTATAATCAAAGTAAAGATTTATGTCTTAAAAGAAAGGTTTTGAGTAGACGGATCTTCGGATTAAATTTCAAAAAGCGTATTGAAAAGATAACGGTTGATGTCTTAAAGGATAGGTGTTGACTAGAAGCACCTTCGGTAAAAATGTCAGTATTGCCACTATTCGGGAACATAGTTTTTTATGTTTTTGTAAATTTTAAATATTTTGAGCACAAAAAAGCTTGCAACTTTTTCCCCAACATACATTTGGAATCTGGAGTTATTTCTGCAACTTTTCTCAAGTTATATATATTAAAAATGACAAGAAAAAACAGGGGAAATACCACGCTATGACATAAAAAAAGTATCCTAAAAAGTGGTAGCACTGAAATTTTAATCGAAAGTGCTTCTAATCAACACCTACCTTTTAAGACATCAACAGTGACTTTCCAAGTCACGTTTGGACGTTTGGAGTCTGGAGGCATTTCCGCATTTTTTCACGTTGATAATATTAAAAAAATACCAAACAAGTGGAAACTCCACCCTTTGACATCAAAAAAAGTATGTTCCCTAAAAGTGACAAAACTGAAATGTTAAACGAAGGGGCTTCAACTGAACACTTACCTTTTACGATGTCAACCGTTATTTTTTTCAATATACATACGTTTGGCATCTGGAGGCATTTCAACAACTTTGTTCTTGTACAACAAGAACAAACTATGTAAAATGCTTGTGCGAAATTTTTATACAAAATACGTTTTTTTATAAAATTTTGTGTGTTCACTAGTGGATAGTTCACTATTTCGAGATCCACTAAATCGAGCGTCTACTGTAGCAAGTTTTTTCAGGTTTAAAATATTAAAAATCATAAAAAAAAATGGAGGTCCCACCCGTTGACATGAAAAGACAGTATGTTCCCAAAAAATGGATGAACTTAAATTTTACTACTCAAACATTTCTTTTAAGACATTAATATTGATTATGGAAGTTTTTCAAGTAATTTACAAGTTTTTCTTAAATTACCGTTTTCTACAGATTGGGCGCCATTTTTAAAAATGGCGTCCAGGATTTCGAAAATGACTCCCAAGCTAAATTACATCCTTAGTATTGCAAAAATAAATTACAAGTATTAAAATAAGGTCCCCCCACAAAAAGTGCAGGGATTTCGGATTCCTGGCTGGACAACAGACATTTTTGAAAATGGCATCCAAGCAACAGGATTACAAAAATGACTCCCAAGCTAAATTTCATCCGTAATGTGTAAGGATGTGAAAATTTGAAAAAAACGTTACCACCTAAAAACTAACAGGATTTGGTTTCCTGACCTGACGCAAAATAAACCGGACCGGACGGTTCACGAGATTTGATAAAACGCGGCTAATGTTTGCACGTTCCTTCCCGCCAACTTGTTTCTACATTCGGGGACACCTCTGAACAAATTCCACTAAGAAAATCAGTTCAGTAATAAATTAAGTTATAACCCTATGTATCTTTTTTTGCTCTGGCTCTTGGACTAGAAGCTCACTCTTAGGGTCCTCCTTTATAAAATCTTTTTAGTCCAATATCAACATTCCATATAAAAGAAGTTTTTTTTTATTAAAATTTCCCATCAAAATAATTTAAAAAAAATAGTCTTTTCCTAAAAGGTGGGAAGCATTATTTTTAGAAACCGAAGGTAAATCCAATTTCCCCTATAGGAAAAACTCTTAAACTACCCTGAAGACTGTTCTTGAAATAAATAGTCTTGTAGATGTTCTTTTTAAGATAAATCTCTTCTATATGAATATATCTACTTCCTTGGACCTTGAAATATCTTGGTTGTACTTTTTACCTGTACACGTTTTACACGTTTAAATAATATTAAGGTACCTACTTGTTTTCATCTTTTGAATCGGTCGATTCTAAGGAATTTTTATTGGTTTCTATAACATTTCGATTTGGAACTGACTATAAGTGAAGGAGAAAAAAAATAAAGATAATCAATCTTTATTTTTGAACTACAAAATGTTATATGAACCTAATTAAGAACCGATATCAAGGAAAAAAAAAAACACAAATACGAAGACCTAACTCAGGGCTAGTTTTTCAGTGCGGTATCATCCAGGTGTCGGGGTTAAACCGGGGTTAACTCCAGAAATTTATTTTTCAGTCAATTGAAATTTTAAGTTAACTCCGAGTTAACTTACCTAATTTTTTGAGTTAGGTCAGGCACTAAATTGAGGGTATTTTCCTTAGTCGCACCAACTCGATTTCAGTACTAAAAGTTATTGTCAGTGCAATTCAGTTGTGGCGCCATCTCTTTTTCAAAGTGTGAAAGGCGTAGACGGGTGATATCCATAGTGTTGCACATCAAATTCAATAGATTTTTGACAACTGAAAGATAAAGCGAATCCTCAACGGAAAAACTATTTCTGAGCTAATTTACATATTTCCACTCTGATTGAATTCGGAGTTAACTCTGAACTGAAAAACTGGCCCTAAGAGTTCTAATGGGCAATGGGCTACGTAAAAATAGCAGTTGAACGGCACCCTTTTCACAAAAAGAACGTGTCAATATTCCATTGAAGGTAACCACGAACCTTGGTGCCACTTTAAATACCAACTTTTTTGACAACTCAGACATCAGACTCTCTCCCGAAATAAAAAAAAGTGTAAGCCTCTTAACAGCACATTTATCCAACTCATCCGGAAACATTAATTATAGTTTGAAAAAATAGAAAATAACATAAATAAAATAAAATGTAAATACTTATTTTCCTTATTCGAAGATAAAGTGAAATTGTTTTATTTATTATCCATAAAAAAAAAAACATTGACGCTCTCCAATATCTTCATTGAGAATATGTACGTAACGCAAATGCAAAAATAAAGTGGATAAAGGTATCAATACATTTTTTTTTATGTTTTATTTTTCGGTAACATCCTGTTGCGATTTAATTTACAAAACATACAATAAAATCCCTCGTCACTCGTCAATGATTATTGGGATGTTATTTTATTTGTTAAAGGCTTTAATAAATCAATAACAATAGTTCCACTGATAGATGACGTTTGATTAAATTTGATGAAAAAAATGGAGGTATAGTCACCCACACCAGGGAAACTATATAAATAAAATAAAAATATTTCGTTGTGAATTTAAAATGGTATATGGTTTCAAAATTACATAATCTGAGCAGCGGCCAGAGTCTAGCAGACAACAACTATGCGATACAATCTAAAATCCGAAGAGACGGATTAAATTCGTGACGTATGTACAGTGGCGGATCCAGAGGGGGGGATATAGGGGCTGAAGACCCCCCCACAGTCGATTTATATAATTAATTTAATAGCAAAATACAAAACATTACAATTTTTCAATTTTGTATTCGTTTTCTACCCTGAAATTTTTAAAAACACTTGATGAAACAAAGAACTATCCTTAAAATCATAGATAATATAATATTTGTGTTTTCTTTTTTGTAGTATTTTTCAAAACAATGTTGGGGCTGAAAAATTTGAATGAAAGTATATTTTTTAAGTTGTCAAAGGAATTAGATGAAAAAACGAAGATGAGACTAAGCAATTTAATATTAAATAAAATGTGTTTTTCCAAGCTTTAAGGGAATTGGAAAAAATGAGAATGGGGCTAGCAAATTTGCATGTTGGATGTGTTTCTTTCCAAAAAATTCGACGAGGTTGGGGGTTTACAAATGTAAATGTATACATGCAAGATTGTAAGCTTTTTTCCCAAGCTTCAAGGAAACTGAACGAAAGTACGATGTTGGGGCGGGTGGCAATGGTGCAGTGGATGTAGTGCTTGACTGCTAGCTTAGAGGTGTGGGTTCGAGCCCTATTCTAGGCAGCATTCTTTTCTATATTCTCCCAGCTTAACTGGACGCCACCCGTGAGATTTAATGAGATAATAAAAAACACCTTGATCTCAATCCACTGTGCCAAATCTTTCCTATCCTCCTACTCTTTCTAACTAGTGCCATGCAATTCAGGTTGCATTTAAAAGACCTTAGGTCTTACAGGCATATAGTTAAAATTATTATTATCATTATCAAACTGTGTTTTCTTTAAGCTCCTAGGGAATTGGCCGAAATATTCGAAAAAATGCTGCGTTTTGGGTGAAAATGTTACCTTTTGCCTTTAAAATTCCTTTTCAGATAAAATTTTGAGGGTAGCATGCTATTGTTTTTAGCTGAATGAACGAAAGCTAGGGATATCGATAGAGTTCTTCATTTAGGATCCAATTGAATTTGACCTTAAGAGCAAATGTCACCTTCTTTCCTAAACTCTTCAATTGATATCTTTCGAGTTTGACTGACCCCGAGACATTTTAGAGCTTAAATCTAAAAACTATGTTTCCGGTGCAAAAAAATAGCTTTACATGAAATGTTTTCGAGAAACCGAATCAAACAATACAATCATTGTTTATTACATTAAGACCTTGAAATTGAAACTTAATATTTGCAATTCGACGATATTTTGGCGATTTCATATACGTTTCCCTAAAACGATGCGATTTTTAAAGTTTCTCTTTTAGCTTTCTTTAAAATAAAAAGTAAAAAACTTAAATGAATAAATAAACTGACAAATATTCATTAAATATTTATGATTGGAGATGGTAGGATCATTCAAACAAAAATGCGTGGCTGTAAATGGTTGCTTAAGCCAGTATCAATAACATGTTTTAACCAATATCTTTGAAACGCGATAAAATTTTGCTCTCCTACAAAATTCTTCCCAAAATGTTGCCTAGTATTTTTCCAAGTGGTACGCAACTCCAATTAAATCTTCGTTTCTTACTGTACAATAGTACATCACCAAAATTTACCTGCCAAAATTTAGTGCACGAAATAATATGTTCGCCACAATTATTCTCGAACTAAATTGTTACAGCTTTGTTTATTCATGAGATTTAGGTAAACTTTACTTTGTTAAAATGAAAATCGAAAACAAGACATTTTGGAAAAAAAAACCATTTTATTTTACTTGAAATATTGAAAAAAAATTCTTTGAAATAGTTGAGTAAATTGTTTATTCAGAAAACAGCTGTATCCTCAAAAATATGTTTAAATAGAGCTAGCAATTTAGCTGGTATTGTAAAAAAACTTCTGGCACAGTGTGGACGTTCTTGACATCTTTTAATTATCTACAACTACTCCTTTTCCAATCATAACTTTTTTTTTTTTGCAATATGAAGACTCTGCCAACTTGCCAACATTCTGAGAAAAGAAAATTAGGATTGAGAGATTGTGCCTTTTTTTAAATAAAATGTCTAAAATAGGAGCCTCGAGCCCCCCCCACAGCCAAATCCTGGATCCGCTACTGCGTATGTACATTGTACATATACAATATACATAGATGAAACAAAATCCCAAGTTATTCGCTAGGCCCGCATGGATGCGGAAATGTTTTGCGAATAAGCATAGAACCTATTAGTTACCTATTAAGCTATTCATGCAACATCGTAAACTCGTCGTAAACATTGTAAAGTTTAAAACTTCGTAATTCTGTCACAATTTGTATGGACAATTTGACAGATTTACGAAGTTTAAAACTTTACCACGTTTACGACGATTTTACGCTGTTGCATGAATACCCTTATTATGATTTTAGGAAAGTTTGATTTGTAATTTGTAAAAATATTCAAATTATAGTTTTTTTGTTTTTAGCGAAAAATAACACAAGAAGCTTTACAAAAAATTGTGGTCAGTTTTTGTTTGTCTCAAATATCTTGAGAACAAAAAATGATAAGGACATGAGGTGATTTTATTCTACACACTAGTTCAAAATTGAAGAGCTGAAGAAGTTTTCGAAGATCGGGAATTGGCAATTTTTTAATTAAAAAAAAAATAGTACTAGGCCTCTAACTTCCGGGCACATATGGGAAGTTACTAGTGTGGGCCACACCCAGCCTCTTTTTATAAAAGTAGTCTTGGTATCGTGTGGATGTAGGGGAAAACCTTAGCTTTCATTTGATATCATATTTATAGAAGTTGTTTATTTTTTAGGTAACTAGAAAATCAACGCCAAAGTCGCGGCATTACACCCTTTTTGCAGGAGCAAACCCAGGCGATTTTTGACCGCCCTCTATCTTTAGTATCAAATAAGTCAGGAACTTTAAATTCGCAGTATTGGCTGAGCTGATCAAACGCAGGTGGGTCTCCAAATTTCGACTCTATAGCTTTAGTAATTCCCGAGATAAAGGACTTCAAAAATTGCAAAAACCGTAACTGTCTGACTGACTGACTCACTCACTGACAGATCATCAAAATTTTGGAGCACTTCCCGACACGGTAGAAACTTGAAATTTCGTACAACGGTTGGCCTTGTGGTGCGAAAAGGAAGGAAGGAAGGAAGGAAGGAAAAGAGAAAAATAGAGATTTTCCATTCAAGGGGCGTGGCATCCACCCACTTTCTCAGAATTAATATTATTTTTATGGAGCACTATCGGTTGTTGTAGAATTATGGAACTTTGTAGAGCGGAAGGGCATGTTTTTACCAAATTTCTGTAATTATTGGGAGCTGTTTCGACATAACTCTACTTATGATATTTGATATTAAACTTCATGAGCTTAAAACTTGGCTTATATTTTAGATATCATTACTTTTTTTGGCTGACTTTTTACGTACAGGTTTCTTGTTCATATAAGAACTTGGCTCTTTTTTTAACATTTATTTTTTGTTGTGATCTAAATATACAAAAAATTAGGAAATTACGCGCTCTACAAAAAATTATTTAAATAATTTTGCTGAGAATAACAAAAGACGAGATAAAAAAAATATCTCGATAGTTTTTCGATAATAACTCTTCATCTGAAAGAGATGTCAGAAGCAAAAATTCTGTAAAATATTCTTAGCTACAAAGTCAAATGTTCTACATCAGGAGCAGAGATAATCGCATTTAGGGTTTTCAATGCTATTTTTCAAAATGGCGGCCAATGCGTATTACTTTTTTTGTTCGAACTTTGTGGATTTAGACTCTCCAAGAGGTACTTTTAAATAAACATAAAAATCAATGTTGTATTTTTGCAGATATTTCGAATAATTTTTGTTTAATTTTACTGAATATATGAATTAATTTCAAAAGCACGACAGTAAGCAAATAAATACACTGCCAGCCATTTGAATATAGGTTCAAACATTTTGCCACACTTTTTTGTTTTGCCAATCGGTAGTTGGAATTTTATTTAACAATTGGTTTTTTAAACGATAAGCCAATCCAAATGGCGGAAGGGCTGTTGGAGTTCAAACCACGAGAAACTAAACACAATATAGGAAAAACAGCTTAGCATTAAGAGGAGAGTTCACGCGGTTTTACCAACAGTCTCCAAGAACCAAGAGGGTTCTTTGTAAAATAGGCAGATGTTACCTTTTTGAAAAATGGTGCCCAACCCTTACTCCGGTCAGGAAACTAGGGTTGGCCACTGTTGTATATCTAAAACCAAGTTTAAGAGACTAGCCTAAATTATGCATGCTATTTTTTATCTCTCTGAATTCATTAATAAATTTATTAATAAATGTCATAAAGCTGGTGATAGCAGTCAGTCTGCTTTCAACCTCCACTGCATTAACTTCAATAATGATTAGTTTAGTTATTTAAATAAAATGAATTAAATCTGTATTTGAAGTATTAAATTAAATTGTTTTATTAACTCACGGTATAATAGCCACGATACCAGAAAAGTCTCGGTATCGTTTGGTATCGGTATCGGAAACCGAAACCATACCGAGACCAAAACAGCTTCAAAACACCCAAAACAATACCGAGACTAAACCGAGACCATACCGAACCTTAAATACCGAAATTTACCGAGACTCTCGGTGGTATCGTTTGGTATCGGCAAAAAAAATGAATTTTTGAATATTAGTATTAATTAATAACTTTTTGTTCTTGGTGTCTCGAAAACGGCTCTAACGATTTGCATGATATTCTCAAAGTTACTTATTTTTAGCTGGAGGAAGGCTAAGGAAGTGATTTTAGTAAAATGCACCCACTGCCACGCCTATTTTTTCTATATATATTTTTTTCTCGGGAGCTGCTTATACGATTGGGATGAAATTTTCATAATTTTCGTAAACGGCTTGTAAGTTTCCTTTCACACGAGGCAACTTTTAGTTCCAAGGTGAGAAGGGCAGGAGGAAAGAGGGGCGAACAGAATCTCCCCGGTCGAGGATTTGAGGAGATTTTTTGACATTTCCTTTCACATCTAGGTTTAGGTGTGTCCAACCAATAGACTTTAAAAGGAAATTTAAAAAATTGCCTGGAGATTTGTTTCCTCGTGTGAAAGGTACAAGAGATTTTTAAGGAGATTAAAAGAAAACGTCAAAAAAATCATCAGCAACTTGTTTCTTCGTGTGAAAGGGGACTAAGGGATTTGGAAGAAATGTTAGAAGTTAGTTCTTATTAACACTGAATGTGACTGAGACCGGGACCGAGACCGATACCGATACCAAACTTAGTCATACGATACCGAGACGAGACTTAGTAATACGGTACCGAGACCGATACCATTTTTCAAATTAAACGATACCGAGACGATACCAATAAAAGTCTCGTTTGGTTTGGTATCGTGGCCAGCCCTACAGGAAACCCAAATCCTGGCACATTTTGTGAGGGGAATCTATTTAATCTTTTACATTTGAAATTTATTTTTGACATTCTAAGGAAGAAATTTAGCTTGGGAATCATTTTTTTAGTCTTGTCGTCTGAACGCCATTTTGAGAATTGGCACCCAATATGGGCCAAATGGTAAAATAAAGAGACACTAGAAAATTACTTGTAAAATTTCCATGGCTAAAATTCAAATCCTGGCACTTTTTTGTGGGAGAGATCTTATTTTTACATTTGAAATTTATATTTGACATGCTTAGGATGAAATTTAGCTTAGGAATCATTTTCATGCCTGTCGTTTGGACGCCATTTTGAAAATTAGCGCTTAATCTGGGCCAAATGGTAAGGATAAAGGGAAACTAGTAAATAACTTGGAAAATTTCCATGGATAAAATAACGGTTGATATGTTAAAAGATAGGTGTTGTGTAGATGCACCTTCGGGTAAAATATAAGTGCTGCCACTTTTCAGGGACATATATTTTTTTTTTACTGTCAACGGGTGAAACCTCAACTCTTTTGATAATTTTAAATATTTAAACATGAAAAAGATGCGGAAACGCTTCTAGATGCAATACGCGTGTTGAGAAATAAAAAAATAATATTTTGAAAAATAGGTGTTGAGTAAAAGCACCCTTTGTTAAAATTTCAATGATGCCACTTTTCAGGCATATACTGTTTTTTAATGTCAAAGTGTGGAACTTCCCCATTTGTTGGTTGTTTTTAACATGAAAAAAGTTGCGAAAACACCTCTGGACGTCAAACATGTCTTGGAAAAATAACGGTTGATATCTTAAAAGATATAAGTGTTAAAATGTCAATGTTACCACTTTTTGGGAACATACCTACTATTTTATGTCAAAGGTTGGGACTTCCACATTGTTCATAGTTTTTAATATTTTGAACATGAAAAAAGTTGTGGGAACACCTACAGATGCCAAACGCGCATTGTGACAATAACTATTGACATCTTAAATGATAGGTGTTGACTAGAAGCACCTTCGGTAAAAAATCTCAGTGTTGCCACTTTTCGGTAACATACTTATTTTGTTGTCAAAGGGTGGAATTTCCACTTTTTTGCGATGAAAAAAAATACATACCTACCTTAGAAAAAATAAGTTTTTTTTAGAGCTTCAATATGTGGAACTCAAATAGACCCCATGTCAGATTTATGAACTATTTCCAGAAAAAAGTCGTACAAAATTCTATAAAATTTCAGTGATCTTAAAAACATTAAAAACTAACAGAAAATTGAATTTTGTTCACTGGGCATTAACCTTAAGCTTAAAGTGTTGAAAGTTGCTTTGGGGTCCAAATGGGCCCCACGATGCAAAGGAGGGTTAGAAAGATAGTCAAGTGTTCTGCATTTTTTTTTCTGCATCCTCCTTGATACTCACTTCAAATCGAATTAGGTATGACTTTCCAAATTTTGCAATCTTTCAACAAGCTCCCGAATAATTATTTTTATAATGGCATTCATAATAAATATTCTTCTATAGATATCAGCCACTATAACTAATCTGAGGAGTATTAGCAACTTTTGAATTACATCTCAAATTTTCAAATCAATGTCCATACTCCATATCCCATTTCTATGTACATATACCTACGTAAGATAACAGAAATAACAAACAATTAAATCTATGCATTAAATAACTTCGCAATATTTGCACCCTTCTTTCTCATATAGGTAAACAGATACATTTATTCCGTATATAAACTATAAAAACAACCTCGCACCAAAAGTATCTCGACCATTACAAATTTATACAGCTTGATGTAAATATTGAGTTAAAATCAAAATTCATCAAAAATCTCCAACTTCATAGTCTATCAGTACCTCCATATATCCTATCCACCTATGTATATATGTATGTATACCTTCACTCACCTTCCCTTTCCTTGTCACTATCTAAGGTAGGAAGATCATTTAACAAAAAAAAAAAAGATTATGGAGATATGTTGAGAGATACAAAAGGAATACAACGACGACCTAGTACTCTGCTGCCAATCCCAAGTCCCGACCAGAATTAGTTATAAGTTTATCTTTCCGTATTCTTCATTCTTTCTGCGATTCCAGGTAACAAAAATCTATACCATCTCAAGAGTCAAGAATACCTTCGCTTGATAATATGTTTTCGTCTTTTACACGTGGCCAATTGGGTTCTAATACGATCTTCAAACCATATCACATCTAGAAGAAGAACAAGAAGGTTCTGCTCTCACAGTCACAGCTCACTCACACTACCTATATAAAAAAGTCGACTCGGTCTTGTCACCTTCTCCTTCGTTCGTTCGTTCTAGTTAGATACGACAATAGGTATCTGCAAAAAAAAAACACGTCTCTGCGATCCGTGCGTTCGTATCAGAATCATCAGAATCAAAATACTACGAAGTTCCAACTCCAATCCAACTCCACAAATTTAAAATTGTAAATTGAAACCAAAATAATAAAAAAAAAATTCTATATAAATCTGAAATGGTTGCGCCCCTTTTGTGGATCTTTTTTCGCTTTTTAGTCTGCAAAAGAAATTGATCTGAACAGAAGTAGCTGAAAACAGTGTGCCAGAACAAGTGAGTCCTAACCTAGTCCATTTTTTTTGAAAATGTTTTCCTTTTTTTGTTGATCGTATCATATAAGATATAACACTTCGATCGATGTAATTTGAAAGAGAAAATCCATATTGAGAGTGCATTTTTTTTTTAAGAGAGAGTGAGACCCATAGAAAGAGAACTCTATTGTTGTATTATTTGCAAAGAGAAACCTAAAAACAACAGTTATTTAGTGAAAGTGAATAAATGCTAAATTTTGATTTGTTAAAAAAAATAATAATCCTCGTAAGATACATAAAAACTAAATAAAGCGACATTAAATACAAAATTTTTTGTATGAGTTATGACAATATTAAGAGAACATTTGGTAAGTAACAGTAAAACAAAACTACAGTAAGCCGTTAAGTGTCTCTAAGTGGGTGACATTTGTATACCACTCTTTATGTAACAGGTGATATTTTGTTAAAAAGTTCAGAAGTATTTTATTTAATTGATGACACTTAATTATTATTATTAACAATTTAACTTTGCCATAACGGAAATTGGAAACCAAACTCAATCGCATATTATATAAATAAAAAAAAATCTCGCTCGAAATCGAATATCTACGAAACTAGGTTAACCAGCAAATGGATAATGTAATTTCGAGGAGGAATTGATAATCATATTGAGTACTTACCTATGTCGTACTTCAACAATTCAATTTATAATTATTGCAAAATATTTGTTTTATAAAAAAAAGTACAAATTGACAATGAAAATTAACTTTAACAATGGTCAACAGTTATTTCTTGACCATGAATTAGGGCGCTAGCGCCATTAACATTACTTTTATTATAATTGGGCAATATTGTGGCGCGTTAAATTTAATTTCATTAAACAAAAAAATTGGAGCTATTACGTCTTTATATTTTTTTTTGTATTGTTGTCTTTGACTATTTCCTATTCATATGCAATTTTTCATTAATTGTTAACATTTTTGGCGGTAAAATTTTGTGTGACAGGCTTACGTATAGAAAATCAGAATCAGGGCATATTTTGATTTTTGTTTTTTGTTTATACTGACAAAGTTACACTTATGGGATGGCGTGACAGTATTATAACTATAAGTACGCCTGAATATTTAACAGTAGGTCATTCACCATATTATATTCGAAATTATTATTTTTAATTGTAAATTAAAGTGACCTATTCAATTTATTAATTATTATGAACAGGAAAAGCTCTTCATTCTGATACGTTACCTAATGAATTTCATAAAAGTTATTTTTTCCCTCGGTTAACATTTAATGGAAGGCATCTGTCCAATGAATGTAATAAAGTTGATATTAGAAAACAATTTAAAATTTTGTTTGCATTATGAATAGTAGGTACGATATATTATGCATTGTAAATAATGTAGCATCAATAAAGGTTTATCCAGAATACCTATAAGAATAGAAACATACTTCAGAATAATTTTGAGTTTATTCGCATTTTACTGAAATTTCTGACAAGTTTATTTTGCTATCTGCTCCTTAAACATTTTTGGACTATTTTTTTTTGAAACTTTATCTTATTTTAGCACCTGAAGTGTTGAATATTGTGGTAATTCAAATTAGAGAGGGGTTTGTATGTACAATGTACACATACTATGTAACCCCTACAAAGTCAACATTGTCTGCAAAGCCTACACCAATCCACTTTGAATGAAACAACAAGAACAACTTCAATGTGCAAGCACCAAGCAGACCTGTAAACCTTCAAGTTCGAGTATCAGTCAAGTATTAAGTACCTTGTAAAGGGTGTTTTTTAGAGGTATAGAACTTTGAAATGAAATAGAACAAAGATGATTTTTTTAAATTGACATGAAAGGAGAATGGGCAAATTTGTATGATACATGGGCGTGAGCGGCCAAGAATGATTTTGTTATTTTTGGATGTGGTTGAGTCCTACAATCACCGTGCAGAAGTTTTTTCATTGTGGTGTACTTCAAAAACGAAAAAAAAAAATGCATTTTTGTTTTAACACTTCAATCAAGTTTTACTAAGTATTCTGGCCTCTTACCGAACAAAGAAAAGAACTAAGAAATCTAGACAGTCTCAGCAATATTTAGTATATTCCATTTTTGTAACAAGCCCATATAACACCACATACATTTGCCATAACAGTATATTATAATTTACATTATATTAAAAAAATGTTTGATATGTATTTAATATAGTAAAAGTGCATCTAGTCAAGCTCTAGATCTAACTTGATTCCGTTGCGTGTAATCGAATTTAAAATTTCCAACGTTGACTTGGACCACTACCTCGTTGTAGCCAAGGGAAATACTGTCAGGAAGTTCGACGTTGGACGGCTACAGTCGCAAGAAATCGCCAGGTCCTTTTCCGATCCAGTCTCTCGCGCCCTCTTAACTAGTCCTCTGCCGCCAACTGCAAACATCGAGAACCAGTGGAAAAACTGCCAGGAAGCCATCAGAGATGCCGCCTCTGACGTACTGGGCTTCGCACGACCACCACAGCGAAACCCCTGGTTCGACGAGGAATGCCGGCAAGTACATGCAGCCAAGCAACAGGCATACAAAGCGGCGCTGCATATAAGGCCCAGAGCTGCTCGCGAACTCTACGAGCAGAAGAGGAAAGAGGAACACAAGCTTCTTAGAAGGAAAAAGAAAGAGCATGAGAGGCACGCGATCGAGGAATTAGAGGGATGCCACTGCAGGAATGAAGTTCGGAAGTTTTACCAAAAAGTAAAAAGAACCTCCCAAGGTTACAAGCCCCGAACCGAAGCCTGCAAGGACGATCAGGGGAACATCGTGGTGGAATCGCAGTCGGTGCTGAGGATATGGAAAAATCATTTCTGCAAATTGTATAATGGTGATGACGAACCGAGCTCCGCTACCATGCAAATTGCACCATTCAACCTGGACGACGTAGGCCAACAATTCCGTCCACCCGATCTTGATGAAGTGAGGATAGCCATATCTAAACTTAAGTCCAATAAAGCTGCTGGAGCTGATGGCCTTGCGGCTGAGCTATTCAAAGCGGCTGGCGATGAATTGGTTAGGAGTATGCACCAACTCATCTGTAAAATATGGTCGGAAGAAAACATGCCCGATGAATGGAACCTCAGCATTGTTTGCCCGATCCTCAAGAAAGGCGATGCTCTGGACTGCACCAACTACAGAGGCATCAGTCTTCTTAATATAGCCTACAAGATCTTCTCTGCCGTACTTTGTGAACGCCTGAAGCCATTCGTCAACAACCTGATAGGTCCATATCAGTGTGGCCTTAGGCCAGGGAAGTCCACCATCGACCAAATATTCGTACTACGGCAGATCTTGGAGAAAACCCAGAAGTTTCAAATCGATACCTACCACCTTTTTATCGATTTCAAGGC
Source organism: Dasysyrphus tricinctus (assembly GCA_963921185.1). Classification (NCBI taxonomy): domain Eukaryota; kingdom Metazoa; phylum Arthropoda; class Insecta; order Diptera; family Syrphidae; genus Dasysyrphus; species Dasysyrphus tricinctus. The sequence goes on from OY992530.1 coordinate 94,161,705, forward strand.
CGCGTATGACAGCATCTATAGAGACGAGCTATATAGAGCAATGTCTAGTTTTGGCATCCCTGCCAAACTCGTCCGTTTGTGCAGGATGACGATGGAGAATGCACGCTGCTCTATCAAGGTCGGCAAAGACCTCACCGACACCTTTGATGTCAAAACGGTTTTAGGCAAGCCGACGCGCTGTCATGCGACTTCTTCAACATTGTTCTTGAAAGAATAGTGCAAAACTCTCACGTCAACACCAGAGGCACAATCTTTCAAAAGTCCGTCCAATTACTCGCTTACGCTGAAGACATTAACATAATCGGACGAACAAAGCGTGATGTCAGTAGTGCTTTTGTGAGCATTGAGAAGGAAGCCAAGAAGATGGGTTTAACGGTGAATGAAAGCAAAACAAAATATATGCTGAAAGGACACCCAACACCGACGTCTCGGACGGAACGTCACTATAGACAGCTATAATTTTGAGGTGGTCAGCTTTGTCTGCCTAGTATCCGCTATAAACTCAGCGAACGACACCAGCGCTGAGATCAAACGAAGAATTACTCTTGCCAATCGCTGTTTCTTTGGGCTTAGAAGGCAATTGAGAAGCAAAGCCCTCTCTCGAGCAACTAAACTGTCCCTGTATAAGACGCTTATCATCCCGGTCCTGATGTATGGTGCAGAGGCATGGACACTGCTAACGGTGGATGAGAACGCGTTAGGCTGTTTTGAGAGAAAAAGTCTCCGGGTGATTTTTGGTCCCGTCTGCATAGAAGGGAATGGAGAAGAAGATACAACCACGAACTGTATGGGCTGTACAGCGACACCGACCTAGCCACAAAAGTGAAAAGCCAACGACTGAGATGGCTGGGTCATCTAGAGCGAATGGACACCAATGCTCCGGCCCGGAAAGTCTTTGAATCCAACCCCGTGGGACAACGCAGTAGAGGTGGACAGCGTAAAAGGTGGCGCATGCAAGTGGAAGAGGACCTCAACCAACTTGGCGTGCAAAACTGTGGAGACAGCTAGCTAGAAACCGAGCCGGTTGGAAGAAGCTTGTTGGTTGAGGCCCTGGTCCACCCCGGACAATAGTGCCACCTTAAGTAAGTAAGTAAGTAAGTAAGTACCTAAGTAATCTAATTTGGTTTTCGTCAAAAACAGGCCAATAACTAGTGTTGCTTTCGAAAGTTGCATTTTGTCTATTCATATTATTGCAAAAATCATAGCCCGCCAAGTCGTTATAAGTGGTCATTATTAATGTAGATGTATTTACGCTATCATGTATTGGCATTTGTAAAGCGCCAATTAGTCAACCTGCTATATTAACGTCTTCAAACATGGGATCTAAATCCTGATTAAAATAAAACAAGCTGTTGAAATCTGTACTGGATCTGTTTAAGCCCACAACGTGACCTAGGGAGCTTCTGAAATCCCCTAAAACACAATACTACAGTTTCACGATATGTTTTGAAGTTAGGACAAAGCATTACACACATCCTTAAGAATATAATTTCTATGCGATGTTTCTGTATGCAATTGCACTATATTAATATTGAAATATCTTCTTTCCTAAATGAAGTGCAATGTAACACCCATAGTAAAAGTTGCTACTGAGTAACATACTTCTCTTTTGACACTAATTTCATTGATGGCCGCTAACACCCAAAAATGCCCATTCTACTTTACTTTATTCGAAAGATAATTTTCTGGAATTATAATTAAAATATGATTTCTGGGATATGACCGCCACAGCTGGCTCGCACGTAGTCTAATCTGGAGGTCCAATTTTCGATGACTTTTTCCAACATTTGTGGCCGTATATCGGCAATAACGCAGTGAATGTTGTCCTCCAAGTAGGCAATCGTTTCGGGCTTGTTGGCTTAGACTAGCGATTTCACATATCCCCACAGAACATAGTCAAGCGGGGTTAAATCGCACGATCTTGGAGGCCAATTCACGGGTCCGTAACGTGAAACTATGCGGTTACCAAACGTTTCCTTCAATAAATCAATTGTGACATGTTGCGCCGTCTTGTTGAAACCACAGCTCCTGCACATTATGGTTATTGATGAACGAAAAAATCAGTAATCATGGCTCTATAGTGGTCACCATTGACTGTAACGTTCTGGCCAGCATCGTTTTTAAAGAAGTACGGACCAATCATTCCACCAACCCATAAAGCACACCAAACAGTCAGTTTTTGTGGATGTAACGGTGTCTCAATATACACTTGAGGGTTATAATCACTCCAGTTTTGTTTATTTACGTATCCATTCAACCAAAAGTGAGCTTCATCGTTAAACAAAATTCGCTTATGAAAATTGGGATCAACGGCAATCTTGTTTTGGGCCCATTCACCGAATTGAAATGCCAAACCAAACTTTAAATAAATCACTTGACAGCTGACAAAATGGCCGCCAGTTAAAATAGTGTTACCAAACTTAAAGTTCTATACCTCTGAAAAAACACCCTTTACTTTTACTTGTACTTAACAAAAACACCAAGTGCAATTAATTTTCAAGTACTTCGTTCTAAGTAAATTTACCGCGGGTACCCAGTACATTTTCAGTGCCACCAAGTTTAATAGCTAAAATCACTTTTGTAAGTCGAACATTACACCTCTGCTGAGACTTGAGTCTTGGAGACTTGATTCAGAAGTCGTATCCATGGAGTGTCTATGCAGGGCTCCGTGGTTTTATATGGAAATTGTCCAGATCTTATTTGTAAAAAAGAACACAAAGAATTAAATTGGAAGAGATTAGGAGTGATATGAGAGCAATCGATTTGGGAGTTCCCACAGGGGTCAGCTTTAGGGCCAGTTCTATTCTTGATTTATTTTAACTAATTGCTTAAGCTACCATTTGAAGGCGTATTGACAGCTTTTGCTGATGATGTGGATTTAAGTTTCAGCGCAAATAGCTACCTTAATCTTATAGCTGATATTAATTGGGATTTGAACATATTTGCTGTACATAAATTAGTGAGTTAAAAAACTAAGGTTATCTTTTTTAATTTTTTAGAGAAGACAAATACTAATGATAATGTAGTTTTGTATGCTACAGAATGCCAAAAACTTAAGCTTTTCAACTGTGCTTGTACCTCTAATTTATCCTCTTGTACCTTCTTTAGTTCTTCCAGCTGTAGTGCTAGATGCTTTCGATTAGAGATTTTTTAATGAGTTGAATTATTTGGGACTTATCATTGATTCTAGAATGAGCTTTTATAATCACACAGAAAATCTGAGACAGTACTTTCGTAGCACTTAAAGATACTTTTACTGTCTTAAGAATGTTTTGTCCTTCCAACTTCTTTTGTTATGTTATGGCATGTTTGATTCAGAAAAACAATACGGGATTCCATGCTGGGGTGGTACCTATTATTCCCAAATCCAACCTCTTTTGGTAATGCAAAAGCCCGCTCTTAAGAAAATTTGCCGTAAACCGCGCCTACATCCTATAGTTTTCCTCTTTTTAATGAATTGAAAATTCTTCAGTTTGACATTTGTATTGTTTCAAAGTTATCTGTGGATTCTTTAAAAGATCAAAAAACTTTAATTTCAGGATTATTTCAAAATATAACTATAATAAAATAAATAAATATAATAAATATAAATCACGTCATTTCTTTTTTTAAATATATGCAAAGAAAATATGTACCGTCTATCTGTACTTATTTCTGTTTAGATTTTAAGAACTAAAATTAAAATTTCATTAATTTAGGTTCGGCATAAAAAATAGCACTAAAACCATGCTTAGTTAGTCCCAAAACTAAAAAAGCTTTGCTTGTCCCGAAACAAACAAAGCAAAGAATGTGATGAGGTACCGTTTAAGATATCAGACCAATTTTAAACAATTAATGAATAAAATAAAACTAAAAATTACACTTTATTTATATTCTATTTTGTGCATATTCATTGCATTGTCAACCTCCTGTATCGATGTCTCGCCCATTGTGAATCAGTCGTAAGTCCAGAGTAACTTCAGCTTCAATAAACAAAGCTGGAGGAAATAGTGTTTACATGTGGAAAAGTTGCAAAGTTTTTTTTTCTGTTTGATTGGAAATATTTAGAAGGATCACTTTTGGTCAGTCTGAATTGTTTTTGTTTGACTAATACTAAGTCCTTGTCCCGAATAAATAACACATAACTAAATATTTCTTGAAAAATCATGGATGATTAAAAATTTAAAATTTTTTGTTTGTTACATAATTACATAATCCGTTATTTTGAAACTTGATATTTAAAAGTTTTTAAACACTTTCTAAAATATTTTAAGTACAAAATTTACTTTTATGAATACAGAACTATACCTTCCATACAAAAAGAAAATAGAAAATAATTTTTTCTTAAGAACGGCTCCTACGATTTTGATAAAACTTTTATGTATGCTTAAATTAGTGCAATCTACCACCAAAAATTATAAAAAATTACACTAAGCAACTATTGATAGCAACTCTCATAGAATATTTTATTTTTTATTTTGAGTTTTCTCACTGAACGGATTTAAATTAATTTTTTGTATACCAATTAAAAAAAGTTCATTCGATATCTCAAAAACGGGTAGACAGTTTTTTGAAATTTTATTTTCATATGCACATAGGAAAATGCTAAAGATTTGCATACCAACATTTGTCCTTCAAAATGTTTTAAGAATTTTATACATATGTATATAGATATATAGGGTGTCCCGGACCTGAGTGGAAGTATTTTAGGGTGTGGTTCTTGGTTCTTGTCTTTTTGGTAAAAGTACCTTTTGTTTTTTCTTAATTTCTCAAAAACTAAGAAAGATTTTTACATTTGGTTTTTGGAAGTGGACTAAAAAATAATGAGGGCATTGAATATTGAACACAAAAAAAGCACTTAATTACGTAAAATTTTGAAAAATATCGACTTAAGAAAAAAGTCAAATTTTTTTTTTTTAATTTTGACTTTGAAATTTTATTTATCACAAACTATTTGCTTAAACAACTTGATTTAAAAACCAAATGCAAGGATGGAGTATTAACTTTCAAAAAAACTATAGCACATTATTAGATGTGTTTTCTTTGATTTTTAATGTGTTTTTTTGCATTTAAAGTTAATGTTAAAAATACTTCTGTCATTGTTGCCAAAAACTAGAGATAAAAGGAAACAGACGCTTGTGACACAAATGCAATTTAAAACCACAAATGAGAGAGTGTATGTGCAAAAGTTCACATTTAGTGAGAAAGTATATGTGCAGTTCCATATATAGTCTTTGGTAAGAGCAGAGTTCTTGATGATTGTAGTAGATTTTCGTTAAGTTTTTAAACTTAACGAGGATTAGCAGTTTATATTTTTATTGATATGAAATTTTAATTTAGAACTAACTTCTAATCGATGTTTTAGTTAATTTGCGAACTAGACAATTTCTGAGCACTTTTTATTGATAGAGTTGTAAGTCTCTCGAACATACAAGCAAGTATGTGCGACCCAGTCACGCATTTTATTTGTATCCAATTCATTTTAGACTTGGATAAACATATCATAGGCTTAAATTGTTTCGCCCGAACTTTGACTTTTCGGCCACTTCTTTTAGAGCTTGGATTAAAAATAGAGCCCACGTAAATTCATATATATTAGTGCACGTTTTTTCATCCAATTCCGTTGGGGCTTGGAGATACCGATGTGCATTGGTTTTAAAATTCTGAATATCATAATGGAAGGGAAAAAAGGAGCCAGTAAAGCGTTCCACATTCGTGTTGTTCGGCTTAATGCAGCATCTCTGTACTTGACAGTATACGTCCAAAATTGGACTCAATTGGACTGGATTTAACCGGCGTGCATTTTGTACGTGTCAGTGTTGACGTGTAGACTGTCATTTGTATTCAATTTTTTTTTGCGTACCTACGCTTTTGTGATCAATAATCAAAATAAATCCACTGTCCGACGAAATAAAACGGACACCTGGCAATAACTGTGTAGACAAAGACGCCCAGACTTACAAATTATTGTTCTGTTGAACAACTTTGTTGGATTGCCACCCATTTCAACCAGGTTGCGTTCGGGTCAACAAAAGTTGAACAGTTTTGTCCTCATTTAATCAACATTGTTGGTCAACATAATGTGGACGCTGCTTTATACTCTACTCATTCAATGAATAGGAAAAATCTATTTTTTTGTTTGAATAGTTCAAAAACGCTCATTAGTAAGTTTTAGCGAAATTCAAAGGCACATTCCTTTTTTTTTCAGATTTAGTCAGAAAAATGTCGATAAGCGGGTGGCAATGGTGCAGTGGATATAGTGCTTGACTGCTAACTTAGAGGTGTGGGTTCGAGCCCCATTCTAGGCAGCATTCTTTTCTATATTCTCCCAGCTTAACTGGACGCCATCCGTGGAATTTAATGAGATAATAAACACCTTAATCTCAATCCACTGTGCCAATAATCTTTCCTATCCTCCTACTTTCTAACTAGTGCCGTGCAATTCAGGTTGCATTTAAAAGACCTAAGGTCTTACAGGCATGTAGTTAAAAATTATTATAAAAAAGAGAACAATTTTTACTATCACTTTTCTAAAATCCAAGCTATCGGTCAATGCAATTTAACCCCCCTAACGAATAAAAATAAATTCCTGCGTGCGTGTTGTTGGCAGAAATGGAGTGGACCTACAATTTGTTGCCAAGTCCGAACTGCTAAATGAGAAGCACTTATTTATAACAAGAATACTCTTGGAGGATTTGTCAGTTCCTCGGAAAGAAAATTTTGTTTTTAGGTGGCAGTGGCTGGGAATCGAAACCAGACCTACGACGGCATGACAGTCCAACGCATTAACTATTATGTGACGAGGTACTACCTCCTAACGAATAAAATAAAAAAATACTTCTATCTAATTTTTTGCATTTCAAATCTACATTCCGACTGGCAAGTTCGAATATTTCATTTCAAAAATCTTAACCAAAGCTATGTTAGTCAGTATCTATAATCTATGTACATTATAGGTATATCTATGTAAAAGCAAAGTTTTTCCATCAATGTGAGTTGTTAAATCTGTCCCTGTTAACCCCTCTATTGAATTTTTTCTCTTAATTGTTCATCATAACAATTGCTTTAACTTTTTTTTGAAAACCTTTGGTAGATTAATTTTCAAAAAAAAAAAAGAATCACCATGAGTTTCAAGTTTCTCTCAATATGGACTTTGTACTCTCTACGTCCAGCTTAAATTCGCTTATCTCTACTTAAATTACATAATACAAATTTTTTTGTACGCTACACATGGCATTTTTCAATAAACGAGCCCCCTTAGCAATCAAAAAAAAAAAAATGCCTTGAAAAAATTGTAAAAAAAATTGCATCTTCTTACGGCCAATTTTAAATTATGTTTGTTTATAAAATTGAATTACTTTTCTAAAAGCAGAAATGTGAAACTCGATATCTAAAATGTTTTCACTATCATTTCCTTATGATAGAATTCATAAATGTTTGTTTGAATTTTCGTTGAAGCAGGTGATTACGTTCTTCTCAAGTTCAACACGCGTGAATGCAATTTATTCTGGCAAATACTAATTAGGTTTGAAAAATGTGCATATATAGAAGTAATGTTCACCAACGTGGTCACATGTATTTGCTGCGCCTGGAGCCAAAATATTATTTCGATAAAATTCCAGCTTTCAAAAATTTTATTTTATTTTTATTTAAATTCAAAATTATGTTTTGGAAAATTCGGCATAATTAAACAACTAACTATGTAAAACATTTTTAAACCGTTTTTGTAATACCTAACTATAGATTTTTGTATTCTTAATTTCGGGAAAACGAGCAAACGTGATACTTAAAGTTTAATTTTTCTTACGAAACCAATGTTTGCCCTTAAATTTTGTCCTACAAACAAACCTCAAGCAAATTAAAATCACTTGGTTATACAGTGCAATTTGGTTGATTGGAATTTTTCGGCTCGTTTATGTTTGTGATCTTCTAAGCACTTTTTTCATAACTATGCATTTTACAAACATATGCGTAAATGCTTATAGTGCAAACAGCTGAGCAAAGCTATCAAATATCCTTGTTGACATATTCTGGTAGATGAGCTCGTGTTCCATTATGGGAGTTAAATTTCCGTCACTGGCAGTTTTTCAATACCAAGGTCACCATATGGATTTGTGAACATAGTGTATCCATACTAAGATATAAAGCTGAAAATTGAATATAGCTGAAGGTTGTGCTAAAAATATTGCTATAGGTTGAGAGTTTCATAATACATATTAGATATCCAGGGTTGGATTTTAAAACTGACAGGTTTTTAGATCAAGGCATTGGATACATTTTTGAGATCGTTTAATAATTTATTTTATATATTTATTTATCAATTTATAACAAAAACAGTGTGTTATTATCACTCAGGGCATAACCCATATGTATAGAGTGATTCCATACCAAATTACCAAACGACCCTTTACGAAAAATCACAAAATATAACTTAAAATTGAATATTTTTTGAATGAACAACAACAACTTGTGTGTATTACCACCAAGTATATAGGCTTAAAATTGAAATAGGCACCATCTATAAATGGGTTATAAAATGAAAGGTAAGTCCTCTACTCGATGCCAAATAGGAATTTTGTGCATCCTTGGACTAAAATGAAAAAAAGTGGCTTAACTCGCTTTCATATAGCTATTTGATATGATATTACTCAGTTTTCCTTAATGTAAAACGCAATGTAAAAAAGACCATATTTTATAAAAATGGTCGGACTCGTCGCAACAGTAAAAAAGTTTATCCAACCATTGATATCCTAAAGAGAATGGTCTTAGCTTTTATTTGATACCCCATTTATGGAAGTTGCTTAGGTATATTATTGGTATATTTTGCGGGAAATGCAACTTGAAAAGTACATTTTCTAACCTTTTCGACCAGATAAAGCTTGTCCGACCAATAGTTTTGTAAATGTTTGGACTAATGTCGAATTCCTTACAACAATTTCAAATCGATTTTTTTTTTGTTGGTTGTAAGGAACACACAAAAAATCAAATTTTTCGTGTGGGATTGTGTGTGTGTAATTTGACAGTAGCTTTGAAGCAAAAAAGTAAACAAACTATACGCATACAAATTTGTTACAAATATTCCAAAGTGCATTCAGTTTTTCGCGTCATTTTGTTAGATTAAAAACATATACATTTCCAAGAAAAGTTGCGAAAATAAACAGAAAATAGTTATGTGGCCATTAAAGTAAAAAAAACAACCCAAATTCATCCAAGAAACACATCATTCGAGAAACACATCGGCGAGCGCGCGATTTATATCTTTAAATTGACTTTGGGCACTTTAAATCGAAGTTAGTTGATATTTTTATAACTTCAAACCGACCATTCACTATTTTTTGATGAATTAAAATAAGTTTTAATGATTTATTTGCTTTTAATCTATTTAAATGACCGACGAACACTTTAGAACATTTGTTAAACCCGCCGCAAATACTTTCCACCTAACGCTAATCTGAGATTTAATAAGATTAACAACAAATCTTCTTTAAGTCTTGAAGATTTACCATACAAATATAATTCGTAAATCTTGGAGATTAGAAACTAATCTTGTTAACTCTTCCAAGGACAAATAGTTTTACAAATCGAACTAACCTAATTTTACATGGTGCTGAACGATTCATTCGAGACTCGATTCAGTTCTTCATTGTTTGACGCGAATCAAACATTCTGTCTCTTTCGCACTTCATAAGAAAAATTAAAACGCCATTTGCATTTTTGAAGGTGCTATCAGATTCAATCTTTTTTAAATCTTTTTGTACGGTGGAAACACCAAAAAGATTTATTTAATCTAAACTTAGATAATCCTTTGGTGGAAACATAGCATTAAGTCCGCTCAAAATGAGATTCGTGTGTTTTGATTCCCTCAATTTTTGGCAAAAATTAACAAAAAATTAAAGAAGAAAACTTGAATTGTTTTAAAAATCTAAGATCGTGACAATTTAAAGCATAAAAGCTGAATGCATGATATGGTAGACAAAATGCCATACACAATATGAATCACATACACAAGATTCTTAAAATATTGGCGAGAGAGATTCTACCGATGAAGATAAATTTTTAGGGTTGGAGTTTGAAACGAGGCAATAGGAGGGGATAGGAGGGATTTAGGATAGGTTGAGTAAGGGGAAAGTAAACTGGGGTGCTGACCCAGTGGCGTAGCGTGAGTTTCTGCCGCCCGGGGCGGTATAAAATTTTGCCGCCCCCTCACAAATTTGTAAATATTCAAATTAAAAAAAAAATGACTAATATAAACAAAAAATTTATAAATTTTTTCTGCAGAGCTAAATTTATTATTTATACATTTCCACTTCTTTCAAACTCAGTTACCACGCTTGCGTCAACGTGTAATAGCGGGCATAAAAGAGTTGTAGATCTTACGATTCTCTACAAAAAAAGCTTAAGAAGACACTTTTTCTAAAACTGTTTCATTTTCCGAATGAATTTTCTATAGTAATATTAATTAATGCTTTGTTTTAAGTTTTGGTCCACAGAAAATTTTGTTTATGAAAAAAATATCTCAAGTTATTTCTCATCGTCGAACTCGAGATTTTGATTGATAGGGAAGATCAAAAAGTGGGACAATTCTGTCTTTCTGTTTGTCCCTTCCGCTACAACCTTAACGGCTGGAAGGATTTCCCTTACACCTGGTATATGTTGGTTTTTGGTCATTCCCCTCATATATTTTTCACACACAATTACCTTGAAAATAGGTCAAAATTTTGGTTTCAAAATTCTGCTTTACAAAACTCTGTTGCTTAAAGAAAGAAATAGCTTTTCAAAATTCTGCTTTTTTATTTGCCTAACAAAATTTTAAGAAAAAGAAAATTCTGTTTTTATTTTGGACACAAGGATTCATGAACAAAATTAACCTAGTCGCTTTTAAGCCAAATAAGTTTTTCTTATATAACTGTTTTATGAAAGATACCCTTATTTTTGAGCTAAAACATAAATGTTCCTTCTAGCCAAACCTTAAAAAGGTGAATCCCAAGTTTGAAGAGAATCTATTCAAGGGCTTAAGCTACATAGATCGAAATACAGAATAGTTTTGTGTTACGAAATTTTTATAGATAATATTCTATTTAGTAGTTCGGCCATACAGAGTTGTTGATTGTGGGTTTTGTAATGATTTTTTAGGGAAAGGTCATAATATTTTGCTTAAGTAAAAATTTTCGCCTTAAAGAGAAAAACAGTTAACTCCTTTTTTCATTAAAAAAATTCTCACAATTTTGAATTTATTTTCGTTGTTACTAAAATTCAATCAAATTGAAAATATTTTAAAGATTTTTGAGTTTGATAACAATCTATAACTATCAAAACAAATGTGAATTTAGCGGCTTTTCACTCTATGCGTCTAAGCTGACGAAATATACAAGCCTCTTCGAGCTGTAAAAATGTTTTTATTTTTATTCATTCCGGTATGCTTAGGTACATTAATGTTCTGTTACAACTCGCAGTTCCTAATTCTGTTTTATGAAATTCTGCAAATAATGAAAAAAGTGGATTGGAAAACATTACATTATTTGCAGAATTTTGTTAAAGGAATAATCAAAAACAAAATTTTGAAAAGCAGAATTATGAAAATAGAATTTTGGAAACAGAACTTTTCCTCAGACAGAATTTTGACCCCAACCCATTTTTTTTTTTAGCAATTTTACCAAATATTATTTTTCTCAAAAACAGCTCAACAACAATGATTTTTGGTCTTGAAAACTTTTTGACTGATTTTAATAAAAAATTCAAAAGAAAAAGTTCAAAAAGTACATTTTCATTGAAAACATTTTAATGGGAATAAGTATTTTCTTTTAATTGAATGGTTGCTTTGTATGTACCCGCCGTAATAGCTGCAAAGTTCTTAAGATCACCATAATATTTTGAATATTCAATCATTATTTTCTTACTTTCTACCTTTGTACCTATCTATTGTCCAAAAGAATTTTGGTAGTAATTTTCTCTTTATGACGAAACTTTTGGTTTCAGTACCGCCCCGGACAGAATTTTCTAGGGACGCCGAAATTTAATAAATAAGCGAACTGCAGTGCACCTTCGGTAATCAGCAATATAATTTCGCGAATCGGTATTTCAATTCATGGAGTTGTGAATGCGGTAATTGAAATTCAAGGCGTAGCCTTTCTGATCATGTAAGCTCCCGCCTGGATTGCAAATTCAGTAATTCACATGAATACATTTGCTGAGGGCGGCAAAATTGTACAGTTAATACCTATATTAAATTTCTCCGCCCCGTATATAGTGCCGCAATATTTGCCGCCCCCCATAAAGTGCCGCCTGGGGTGGACCGCCCCCTCCGCCCCCCCCCCCCACGCTACGCCACTGTGCTGACCAGAAATCCATGTTTCGAGTCAGGAAAGCGAAATGGAAATTCTGAAAATAGGAATGGAGCCTGAAAATTTGATCCAAATTAGAAAAGTATCGGACTGATGTAGTCGTGAAAAGAGGGGAATGGAGGGGAACGAATGCCCGCTGCGGGGGCTGTGGCATGCTCGCGGGGCTCGGCCCAGCTCGCCGGATAAGGGGGGGATCTTACCCCCACAGCAAGACCTCACCTGTCTCAAAAACATAAAACATGCCTAACTTAACACTTACCACCATTTACAACTGTCCACACTTCGGGTCACTGCAGCTGGATTTACAGCATGGCTGTTCCCCACCCTACCTGAAATTCGGTTGGCCTGATTTTCGAATTCCCCTTAAACAAAGTCTAAAAATCTACCGAATTGCTGTCAGGTCATACTTACTGTCTACCACAGGGCCTCAGCCAGCCCTACCGCACCCCCCTAGATATCGATCTACCAACCCATGGAGCTATCGTGAAGCTCAGAAAAATTCATTTTGTTCATTCACAGAGGCGTGATTTACAAACATTTATTGAGCCCAATTAAACGTACAAATGTGCATTTGAAATCTTAAACTTAATAAAACAAAATTTAAATACGGGTGTATTAGGGAAGATAACAAAAAAAAAAAACGACGAAAGCAAAAACTAAATGTAAATGAAATGGTCATTTCAGTGACTTCATGATTGCAAGTTGAAGTGAACAGAAGATGGTTGTGTTTAAAATGTCCTTATTTATTTTTTTTGATACAGTGTATATTTTTATATGAGAAACACTGTTACTTCAAGGTAAGAGGCACCAAGAATATTTCCAAGTCACAGGCCAATACTTTATGAAAGCATTTTTGGACATATCCTAAGAAATAAATTCTTTAGAAGGGGAGGTGTATTTCCCCTTCCTTTCTATAAGGTGGGACAAATTCCCTTAACATTGACTGAAAATAGAAAAATATCAATTTAAAAACAATGGAAATACTTACAATATTGTGCTACATCTTTTTTAAAAGCTTAAAACAGTTTCTTTTATTATATAGTCAAATCAAGCTTACAATTTTTGAAAAATTCGTTTGAAAACTCAAAATTAATAAAAAAAAATTGAAAAATGTTTTTATGTAAATGATTTTTCATTTTTTATTTTACACTATAAAGTAGAAAATTGTCTTTTATCATTCAATCTTGCTGTTAACCTTGAGTCCAATGCTGAAAACTAGTTGGTTGTAGGGCTTCTAGTTTTTGAGAAAATTGAAAATTATGAAAACTACTTTTTTTTCGGAAACACTTAGTAACAATTACTCAACAAAAATTATTTAAAAAAAGGAGTTTTCATTATTTTCAATTTTCTCAAAAACTATAAACCCTACAACCGTCTGGTTTTCAGCTTTCGACTCAAGGCTAACAGCAGGAAGGTTTGACAAGCATGGCTTTTGTAAGCTTTGGCTTTTCAGCAGTGTGCCTTCAAAAAAGTTAATTTTCATCTAAACGTGGTTTCACTGTTCTGGCTGATACATTAATACCAGAAGTAATAATTTTTGTTGGTGCACTTCGATACCTTAAAGAAAGATTGACTTTTTTTCTATCTTTTCGTGCTGTAATTTTGTTTTTATGGAATTTTTTGTGAGTTTACTCACACTTAAATCATCAAAATTACTGAGTTTTTTTTTTAATTTTAAGCAATATTCACCACTTAAGCCTGGGATATTCCTACTTTTTGGGCTTTTGTTAATAGAAGCAATCGCACTCTTTAAGCAAAGTGGCACCCTGAATCCTTTGGGTGTGGCAGGTCACATTTTTGTTGCCAATTGTGATGTCAAAAATGTTAAGCTACTCAAATTTAAAAGCCACTAAGGAAAAAAAGAAAAAAAACTTCCAATGTTACCCCAGAAGAACTTAAATTGCAAAATTAACCAATTTTAACCACATAAACTATACTTCGTTTATAAAATGGAACTAAATTTGTCGGCTAACACATATTAAATTTTAACTGTTCTTTACTGTTTCAGGAATAAATATTTTTGCTACAGCTGCAACGTCGAAAACAAGACGACGAAATACACTTAACAATACGGGATTTTGTGGCGAACACTTCAAAATTAATATTATATATAAAAAGTATTATAACGTTATATTAAGAGAGGGCAAAGTCAAGAATTAATGAAAATATTTATCGGTCATAATTGAGTGGCCACCTACTGTATTACTTGATAGTCTGCCTGGGAAATCTACAGGCTATCCACCCACGGGGTTTCCACAACTTAGCTTTTTCACACCGCTATTTCGGTCACGGGATCACTACCGTTGTCCACAATACGACGGACCGCTACGAAACCGCTTCTCGTTGATGGGTTCTTCGTATACGGTAAAGGGAACTGTCTGCTTCTTGTCAATTTTCTTCCGTTGCTACGTAATTTCGCCATGCATTCCTCTGTACCCAAGTTTCGAAACGATGGGCGGCCCCGACCTTTGAACTCGTCGGTGACCGGCAATTCACCCTGACCAAAATTGACACCATTTATTTAGAGTTACCTGAAACCTTACTTTCTATAACTCACTCTTTATATCAAAAAAATGGATAGTTCGTTGTTCAAGCACCAGCAAAACTATAATTCCCTCGGAAATACTTTCTAAAAATGTTTGTTAATCGAAAATTACACTCTGTACGATTGAATTTTATTTAAAACTTTTTACCACAAGGATTTACACTATAGACTATACAACGTGAGGCGATATTGTAAGTATCGTATTGTATATACCGATATAGCATAACAATGTTAACCGGGAATTAACTTTGGCGACGATAAAATTGTTCAAAAAAACTGTCTTTTGTCCAATCTGCCAGTCCGGTGTCCTACACGAATGATCGACTAATAACCTTCAGTTAAACCTACTCATCTTCAGAACCCAACCATCACCACGAACCTCACACGACCAAGGAATTAGCCGTTCGATAGCTTCCAGCTGGTACTAACGACTCTTTTGTTTCAGGTCGTAGTCTATCTTGAATTTTGAATCAAACCTACCGCCACCAATTTCCGGTTACCTACTTTGAGGTGAAACCACTCTCATCTCATATCCAAACCTTCTTCCTTCCACTGTTTGGAATCCATTTCCACATCCCTTTCCAGTATGCCTTCCACAATCTGTCAAATTTCTTCGTCCACAACATGTCATTTGTGCCACGCTTTCATTCGAAATTAATTATATTTACGTGTTATTCCATCAGTCTTGTAATTTTCCTGCTCCCTGCCTATTTATAAAGTTATTTCACGTTGCTTATCGTAAAATAAATAACTCGGTCCTTATTTCGGTATGTTTAACTCTCAAGACGGAACAAATTTGCGCTAATCTCGCCCTGATCAGGTGGAATGACCCTTTCCAGATGCGAGATTGGTCAAAACCGACGAACGTATCATCGTGAATATACCAATGATCCACGGTCAGGAACATCTGCACGCGGATCATCTCCCACCCGAAAACCACCTTGCCTTTAGCCACGGATATCCAATCTGATGGACGCTTCGATAAGATTCGGTTCAGACCTAATTGTATCCCATCTCTATATTCCTTAATCTTATTTAAGAAATAACAACTCCTTTCGATGGTACGAGGGACTTGCGAGCGGCGCGCGAGCTCTCACACTATTTCCGTCGCCGAAGCCTTGGTTCGAATAGAAGGAACTCGATGCCGCCCTCTACAACACCTACTCGGACTAATTCGAACCCTGAAAAAACGCCCAGTACTCCTATAGGCTTTTCACACCAAAACCCAAAACCGGTTTTCGGCTAAAACTTTTCAAAAACGCGAAAACCATTCACACTGAATGGTTTGGAATGTCACGTTTTCGTTTGACATTCCAATTTTTTTTACACAAACCACGCACAATTTTTTTATTTTCTTCCATTTTATTTTTTAAATCGGTGATTTATTTTATAAAGAGGATCCATATGAACAATTCGACTTGCCACAAACAATTATTTATAAATTTTAAATAAAATATTTTATTTTGAAATTCGAATTTTATATTTGAGATGACAGAATTACGTCAGCTGTTTTCAATTTTTTTTGAAAGCATCCCATCAGTTTCTTTTTTGACACTTCAATAGGCGATGAACTTATTAAAAGGTATGTTTGTTTTGTTCATCTCTGAATTCCAACATGTTTTCGACTGGTTTTATATAAAACTTGTGTTTTACGAAAACCTGAAGCTACCAAAAATTTATGAGAAAACTTGTGTTTTCGATTAGGTTTTTCTCCAAAACCAATATTTTCGCGAAAACCGCGTTTTGGGTTCGGTGTGAAAAGGCTACTACGGTGCTCAGTTGCCTCCTTGGAATCGTCCATCCCATCATAATTAGTGGTTCCAAAAAAATGCTCTTGGGTCTCCCAATTTTATTATCTTCCCTACGCTACAAACAATTGATTTATTTTCTTGGTGGGTAGCCGTAACAAGTTAATGTCAGTTAATCGACAAATTGAGACTAACACGGAGGAAGTTATGATATGGGAAGAATCTTTTTCTCATAGGAATGAGTTCTGCGCAAAAAATTAAATGTTTGACGTTTAAGCATAGTTTACAGTTCTCATTCTCATGCTAAAGAAAAATAATTTTTTTCGAAATAATTTTCCTGCTATTCTTTGTTTAAATTTTTATAATATTTTGAGCGCAAAATGTTTGCTTTTGTGTGTTCTACGGATTTAAAAAGTTTTAATTTATCGATTGGGAATATTACATATGTACACACATATGTGAATAATTAGAAATAAGTTATCTCACCAAAACCCCATATAGAACATTATAATGTGATCTTTCGTTGATTTTTAAAATTTTTTCCAATTCTTTGTCAAAATGCCTAATCGTATAAATAAATAAAATGCAGGACTAGGTCGCACGAACTTTCTTATTTTCAAAAGGCTGAGGGCTTGTAAATTATGAGTAAAAAATTTTAAAAGCATGAAATTAGGTATTTAAATTAGCTAAACCAACTACATATCTAACAGTTTGATATCAAAAAACAGGATGCCATCTAAATTGTTGATCAAATATGATAATTTTGATAATTTTGTTTCTTAAATTGTTGAGTAGTTTTTAAAAATTAATTTCATATATCAAATTCTTAAAACATTTTTAAGGATAAATTTTGGTATGCAAATCTTAAGTGTTTATTTAAGTACTTATGAAAATTAGATTCCAAAAAAAAAACATCAACCCGTATTTACGTAGTACCTCGTGTCATAATGGTAATTATTGCGTTGGACCATCATGCGGAAGGTCTGGTTTCGATTCCCAGCTGCTGCACTGCCACCTTAAACAGAAATGCTTTTCCTGAGGTACGGCCTCTTGCGAGGAAATGACAATTCCTCCAAGAATATACTTGTCATTAATAAGTGCTTCTAATCTAGCCTTTTAGACTCGGCATAAAATTTTAGGTCCCCTCAATTCCTGGCAAAAACACGCACACAGGAATGGTTGAGAGTTGAAAGTCACTAAGCCCTGGTTCCCCACGCTCGTGCGACACCAATTTTAATTTTTTACTAAAAATTTCAAAAATTTCTTTTTTGATTTTTATTTTCATCCCCTATACTCCTATAGCCGCAGTAGGGGTTTATTTAACTGTCCATTTATTTTTTGGCATACCTAGTGATTCGCGGGCATTGTAGATTGAAACTAGACAAGAACAAAATATATTAGAAGGAAGGGGCTTGGGCAAAAGGGGCAGTTTTATAAAAAAAAAAAACAATACTTAAAATGCAAGAAAGTATATCAAAAAAACAACGGCAACACTTGCAATGTTATTTTGTAGTTTTTTGGTTAAGTCAGAAGTCCAATAAGAGAATGAAAATAAGTTAATCAAAGTCCTTAAAAAGAAACTGCAAGGCACAGGTTACACAGTTCTTAAGATCGAAGGTGATGCTGATTTGCTTATTGTTTTTAACTACATCCGTTAAAGAGGTTATTCTCTATGAGTCAGCGATCAAACGCTAAGGAAATATTTCAATACCACCTTCAATACGTCTGTGAAGGGTGCAATCGAGTGACCATACTAACTTCACAGTGTCATGAAAAAGTGCTTCTCATTTAGCCGTTTGGACTCGGCAAAAAACTGTAGGTCCCCTCCATTCCTGCCAACAAACACGCACACAGGAATGGTTGTGAGTTATAAGTCACTAGGCCCTGGCTATTTCACAGTGATAGGTGGTCACATCGTGTATCTCAGGAACCAAGCCTACTCCTAGAAACCCTCAGCTAGGGCCCAAATATTCTAAGAATAGGCTAGTTCTTAATGTTGAAGTCCTTTATTAAAAAAAAATAATAATACGGATCTGCTAACTTCACTGTGAAGTCTAACAAATTTCACCACAACCATCTCCTTCTAAAAAAAAGGCGGTGCCAACTTCACGCAAATAAAAAATTACCATCTATAGATAGGCTCATCCTCACAACGGAGATAAGTTTTTATTTTTTCATTAAAAACCTTAAGTGGGCCGATTCAACATCCCCAACAACATACACATTGTATGAACTGATACATATGCGTATGTCTTTTGCTGTTATCCAAATATATGGTTCCTTAGATACACACCCCAGGGATCCTGCTCTGTTAACCTCTTGATAAATCAAACTTTAAGGCATTCGAATTTTGTGTCAGAAAAAAAAAAAAAATAAGAAAAAGTGTTTGTCAATCAAGATAAAAAAAAAATCTTTTCCTGGTCCCATGTCACTCTCCTAATGGAATGCACTCAATCACTTGCGCATTAACTTTCCTTTCACTTACATGGCTAATGGCTATCTTCTTCCTTATTCCCATCAGTTCTTCAAATATGTACAGGAAAAAAAAACAGAATGCATATTCCTCACCCCGCAGCCAGTAAAAGCAGAAAAGTTCTTAAGCGTCAATTCCGAACCTAAATTAAAAATTCAATTTAAGTATGTTCAAATGTTCATATATACTCGGTACGTGTAAGGCAACGATTTTATAGCTTCATACCACCTGAACCATCATCATCTGCCATGTTGCAGCACAAACAAAATTCAAAGCACATCCAAGTGCAGTGCCGAGTTCACTTAATCATGTTACAAAATCATTGAGTGAAAAAAATTAATCACGTTACTCTCGTAACATGAATCTAACCGCCTTTGGTAGTCCGTTCTTCCGTGCTTCACCGCCGCCGCCGTCACCCCGAATGTCTTCAAACAGCCATTTATTTCTTAGCACGCAATCCCCCACGAAAAGGGAAATCTGCATCATCAACATCGCCGTCACGATCATGCATCAATTAAATGGTGGAATGGCGGAAAGCCTTCGCCTTTATGCCTCCGGTTCTTCGCTCTTCTTCTTCTCACCTTCAAAGAACCAAAACCAAAACACAAACAATCCAATTATTGACCGACCGGTCTTCACTTTTCCTTTTTGACGTCCTTCCTTCTTATTCCACATCCACATTGAAGCGCGTTAGAGCTGGAGCACGAATCCAAGCCAGAACTTCACTTCACTTTTTAATTCACTGTCGATTCCGGGATGTAGAATATTGAAGAACCGGTGTATTCCAGCGGCCTGGTCAGCAAGGAAGAGAGCTGTTGCCTTCAGTCCAGCATTACCAACCCGCCTGCCTCTTCTCGGCTCATTACGTTAGAAGTGTAATATCTGATGTAATGACAACATACCTCGAGGACACGTCTTCAATCTTTCTTTTCTTCGATGGTGGCGGGTGTGCCAGTGCCAGTGCCAACGCCAAGTGCTCTTGACGTAACCGGTTGAAATGGTTCGTTCTTATCCGATTTGGCGATCATACCCAGTTGGAAACAACTATTTGATTGGTTGGTCTCTTCCTTGTCCAAATGCATCTTCATCCCGAAAATGCACTCCAAACGAAAGGATGCGTGCCCTGCTTTCATGTTGCGATGCGTGGCAAATAAATAATAACATTCCTTCCTTTGGTAAAAATTCATCCTCGTATGGGTTTTAAGAGGTCAAACGTCTTGCTTCCTGCCAACCTTCCTCTGAAATTCTTCTGGAGAAGCAAACAAACAAACTGGGCAGCAAGTTCTTTGACCTAAAACCGAAGAGGAGTCCGCATGCGAAAGGAGTTGGCGCGTGTAGTAAACAAAAGCGAAGAGGCAAGAGCTGTGCTGATGGCTCAAGATCAAGAACGAAAACAAAATCAGGTCTTCGGAGCAATTTCCTTAATAGTAAGTAAGGAGTTGTGTGTTATGTTCAGCACACATCAGCCATCAGCAAGATTGTTTATTTTTGTTGTTGTATATAGGTATTATAAATGACTCGCATTGAGCTTTATGTAATACTTCCTATATATATCTTACACTGAAAGAAATTTTATTGATGAATCTATTGAGTTAGAACTAATTAAGTTGCATCTTGTTTTATAAAATCACTTTTTCTCTGTCATCAATCTGGGAAGAGTTGAAATCGATCCTATTCTATACTTAGAGGGTATGGTGGACAAAAAATGACTGAGTTATGAATCTTTGATATTCTAGGTCTCTGCTTAATTAAGTCTAGAACCAAATTTTGGGCTTTATTGAACTTTCAACATTGCAAAAAAACCTTTGCCCAAAAAACTGTTACTTACTTTAGATTTCGCTCACAGTCCAGGGTGAACTACGGCCTCAACCAGCAAACCACTCCAGCCAGCTTGATCCTCGGCTAGTTGTTGCCTCCAGTTACGCACTCCAAGTTGGTTGCGGTTGCTCTTTTCTTGTGTGCGCCACCTAAGGTGGGGTCTTCCTCAGCTGCGCAGACCATCAGGGGTAGATTCGAAGACTCTTCTGGCTGGTGCGTCATTGTACATACGCACCACGTGTCCCAGCCATTTCGATCTGAGCCACTGTATTTTCAGCTTTTTGACCAGGTCGACATCGTTGTAAGGCCCTTAAAGCTCATTGTTAAAATCTATTCCTCCATACTTCATCGATACAAACTGGGTTGAAGCAGACTCTCATCCGTTTTTGACAATGTCCATGCTTCTGGCCGATACAGCAGGACCGAGATGATTAGGTTATTATATAAGGTCTCCTTGGTTCTTTGAGAGAGAGTTTTATTATTCAAATAATGCCTTCTTAGCCCGAAGGAACAGCGGTTGGCAAGAGTAGTTCTTCATTTGATCTCTGCACTGATAGCATTTTGCAATATGATAGTGGAGCCCAGGTAGACAAAGTCCTGCACAACTTCGAAGTTGTATCAATCCATCGTGACGTTTTGCCCGAGTTGAAGATGCTGAGATTCCTCTTGATGATAGCATACACTTCGTCTTGTCCTCATCAACAGCCAAACCCATTTTCACCGCCTCTGATTCAATACTTGCAATCGCGCCGGTAACAGCTCGCTTCGTTCTCAAAATGATTCTTATCCTCTGCATAAGCAAGCAGTTGAATAGACTTTTGAAAAATGTTACCGCTGTTTTTTGACTTGCGAATAGCATACAATTGCTTCAAGAACGATGTTAAACAGGTTGCATGATAACGCATCTTTTTGGCTCAAAACATTCTCGACATAAAAGCGTACGGTGGTGTCCTTACCAGCTTTGACGGAGCAGCGAGATTTCTCCATAGGTAGGTATGCCGATGTACCTTTTTTTAAAACCATAAATCCACTCTCTAATATGCTTTTTGAATCAAGTTTTTATTGTAAATAGTTTTTGAAAAAATAATTTTTAAACTAAAAAATAAAAACTATAATAATAATATTTTTGTACGTTTGAAAATTATTTTTTTCAGAAACTATTTACTATAAAAACTTGACTAAAAAAAACATATTAGAACTGGATTCATGGCTTAAATAAAAGCTATAGCATGCCAGTGTAAGTGGTCCCGTTGTTTTTTAATAATTTTTATCTATTTTGGGTCATATATTTAGAAAATTACCCCTCCCACCTGAACGGGGGGAAATAGACCACCCTCCATTACGATTTTTTTTCGTCTGAATCTAATATATAAGTTCTGATTTTTTTGGCGTGTTATAAGAATCACCCTCTTAGCATAATGGTTAGTGCGTTGGACAGTCATCCCGAAGGTGTGGGTTCGATTCCCAGCCGTGCCACATAAGAAAATAGCAATGTTTTATCCGAGGTACTGCCTCTTGCGACAACACGCACACAGGAATGGTTGAGAATTGTAAGTCACTAGGCCCTGGTTCTCCACGAGCTGTTGCGCCACCCAATTTATTTATTTGTTAAGAATCACCCTAACTCCATTATTTGTACCTTGAAGTGAAAAAAGGAAGACCATCAGGGGTTGAAAGAAAAATCTGAAAAAATTAGAAAACTTTTTTTCTCTATTTAGAGACATTTGATGCTTATCCAAGTTGGAATACAAAAAAAAAAACAATATAAGAACCACCCTAATGTACATTAGGGTGGTCGTTATAATGTTTTTTTTTTTTATTTTAATATTTGGATGGGCCTAAAACAGCTCTAAATGAAGACACAAAAACTCCCTAATTTGTTCAGAATTTTATTTTCATTCCCTATAGTCGCTGTAGGGGTAAATTAAATTTCCCCTTCTTTTTGGAAGTTCTCGTAAGATCTGCAGAAACATTCAGAGCATGTAAGTGAGAAGTAGAAGTAGAAGTAAAAAAATCCTACTGAGGGGAGTAATATCTCCCACCGCTTGGCCGGGAGGGGCAATTTAATAATATAATTATTGAATAAAATAGAAAAAAAAAATAATTAAAAAACAACGGCAACACTTGCAGTAATGTTTTGTAGCTTTTTGTAAAGCTAGGAGTCCATTTTAATAATTGATTATTAAATAAAGTTCTTTGAATAAATAATTTCAGCTAAATCTGTTCACAAACCCATAATTAAAAAAAATAATAATAATTTTTCTTCAAAATGTTGACTTTGAAACAATTTTTTGCCAAAACTGTTCATCAAAATAACTTAATTTAAAAACAAGCAGTAAGAATGGACTTCTGGCTTTCGAAAACATTACTGCAAGTATTGTCGTTGTTTCTTAATTAATTTTTTTCTATTTTATGCAAATATTTTATTCAATTGCCCCTCCCGTCCAAGCGAATTTTCTAGTATGCAAAAAGAAAGGGGTCATTTGATTTACCCCTACAGCGATCAGCGACTATAGGGTATGAAAATAAAAATCAACAAATTAGGACATTTTTTTTCCTTCATTTAGAGTCGATTTGGGCCCATCCGGGATGACCTCTTTTTAACGACCACCCTATAATGTACATTAGAGTGGTCCTTATTTTAAAAACTTTTGAGAACCCGTTTTTTTTTGTTCATTGATATCTTAAAACACTACCCTATTTTTTTATTTTTTTAAATCACGTTAACACGTGCCGCATTGAGCTTAAAGTTGATGGTCCTGTGAGAGTTAGGGCCTAATTAAATACTGTTTTAGCTCCAAAAATAACGGTACTTGCTAAACAACCGTTATGAAAACCCTTATTTATCTTAAAAACAGCTCAAACTATTTCGATAATTTCTAAAAATGTTTGTATAATTACTCGAATATTTTTAAAAATTCTTAATTTCCAAGCTAATTGAACTTTTTGAGCAAGAGCGTGTGACCCAGTCGTGCCTTTTATTTTTTTTTTTTTTCTTTCGAAGCAAGAGTAGGTAACAGATTTGAAAGTGCACTTTATTAGTTCTGCAAATCAAATTTTTAATAGCCCCCGGTTTTGGTCGGTTTTTATGAAAATTCAAATTTTCAAACTCATTGCGGCACGTTAATACAATCCGATTAGCTTGAAATTTTTTTGTGCACGTTTTTAATGAAGAAGAACAAAAAAAACGGTGCTCAGTAAAAATAAACAATTTTTTTTTTATATTTAAAGGTGGTCGTTATGTTTTTTTTTAGTTTTATACATATTTGAATAGGCCTAAATCAGCTCCAAATGAAGAAAAAAAAAATCCCCAATTTTGTCACCTTTATTCCTAGGTGATTCGCGTAGAGTCTGCCAAAAAAAAATCAAAGCATGTAGGTTGGTAGTACACGAAAAAATCCCACAGGAGGTGGGTAATATTAACCCCCACTTGGACAGGAGGGGCAATTTTATAAAAAAAAAATAATATAAAATATGTAGTAAAACCACTTACAGATTGTTATGTTACTTTTTCGAACGCCAGAAGTCCATTCTTATGGTTTATGTTAAAAAACAGTTCTTTTAACAAATAGGTTCAGGAAAAAATGTTTTCAAACTTAAAATTGTGAAAAAAAAAAATAATTTTTCTTCAAAATGTTGAGTTTGAAACATCTCAGGGTGCCACACAGTCACCTCCGCAGACGAAAACCATTCCTAAGGTCAGAATTTTCATTACGAATACCATGGGTTCCTAAGGTCAGACTTGTCATTACGATGATAGAGAACGCGATAAAATGTGGGTGGGACAATTCTGTCTGTCTGTCTGCCTGTTTGTCGTTACCACCAGAGCCGTATTTCATACTTAAGCATATAAAATGTAGCGCTTTTTAGGAAATTTAAAAAAGTACCAATTTTTGACGCCAAATAACTTTTTAGTTATAAGAGATATGAAAATTTTGGTCATATTCAATATTTTAGAAGATTTCAAAAGCTATCTTTCTTTCTCAGAAATTTTTTTGATAGGAAAAATAATTTCTAAGACAAATGCGAAGAACAAACAAAAAAAAAAAATGTTGCAAGTTCTAGAGCTCGCTTCGGATTCATGGGGACTTTTTTACACAACATCGCTAGACCATTCTAAATCAGTGTGCCAAGTTTCAAAACTGTTGAATTTTTTGAGGTGATGCACAGTGGTTTCGCCCATACGACAAAAATGAAAAAATAACAGAGCTTATTTATTTTGTTTCTTGACTTTTTACAGTAGATTATGGTTTAATATTTACCGTTGCAAACATTGCGTCTCAAATGTCACGTGTTATCAGTTTCGTTTTCGCATTCAAAAAGAGCTAATT
The DNA here is from genome assembly GCA_963921185.1 of Dasysyrphus tricinctus. Taxonomy (NCBI): domain Eukaryota; kingdom Metazoa; phylum Arthropoda; class Insecta; order Diptera; family Syrphidae; genus Dasysyrphus; species Dasysyrphus tricinctus. Next base: position 94,186,940 of record OY992530.1, read on the forward strand.
GTTTGGTCTAAACATACAATCTAATTTGTGTGTAAAATTGACTTATTTAAAAAATGATTTTTTTCTAGATAAAAGTAATATTTTCGAAATTTTTGTTTAATGGGATTAAAGAAGCAAGGTGTTTAAAGTATTTTATTTTTTATTTAGTGATATTTTAATTTTTATTTAAAAAGTTGTATTGGTAAAACCCAGTAGACATTAAAGTTGATTTTTTTAATTTTTCTTTGAAGTAAAAGTAAGGTTTTAACATAGTTCGCAATGTAACCTAAATCTAAAATTTTGTCTGAAGTATCGATAAAACTCCCAGCTTTTTGAAAAACATTACCTTAGCACCCACAATCACCCACTAACAGATTTATTCAGGTTTTACTACTGGTGTATACCGTTTCTGATTTTTTGAATTTTCCCATTTTAAATGTTCCTTAGGTTCAATGTACGTTTGTTTATTGTCTTAGAAGAATGTTTACGATATTTGGGCAATTCATTAGAAAAAAGTACCATGATGGAAAATTTTTACTTTAACCACTTGAAATCGCGCATATACTACATTTGTAACCGTTTAGCTATTGTATTAAGGGAGTGCAGATACGACAAACAAAATTTTTGATTTTGGTACTACCTACACCTACATAAATGCTATATTTATCTATATCTATATCTATCTATACTATATTATAAAGACGAAACATTTATGTGTTTGTTTGTTTGTTTGTACCTATGAAGGGGGTAATCTCTGGAAATATTCATCCGATCCTTATAAAATTCTTTAATAAACGGAAAGATATAATGTCCCTGAGTCACATAGGCTAAATTTTATTTAGAAAGTATTTGTGCGTTTTTGATTTTTATGTTTCGAAATTTCAAAATTTCTTTTTGAGTTTGAAAGGTTATTCCAAGGGGAAGGCCTTACGGTTACAAAATTAAATTTGTAGGGATAAATGGCGTAAAATCAAAAAAGGTATGAGATAACAAAAATTCTTTTTCTGTTTGATATAGTTTACTAAGAGGATGTTGTCTTCATACATAGGGTGAAATGGGGTAGAAATTAAAAATGGGCATATGATTTAAAATAATTTTTGAGTTGGGAAGGTTTTTCTTCAAGGCTTTAGGACTGAAAACATTTCAAAATTTAAATACCTTTGGTGTGAAATGGGGTTTGTAAAATATGGAATCTGGTTTTAAACGTCCTTTTTGTATTTGAAAGATTATATGAGGCTGTGAGTGCAAAAGTGGTGTAACACACTTTTTTTTATCATATTTTTCGTTTTGAATCGATTTTTAATACTATTTGAACTGAAATTCAAAAAGTATGCGTCACATTGTTGGAAAGCTTAGATATTTTAGAAATTAAAATTTTTGCTTTGATGACTTTTGATGCATAAATGTAAAAATACGAGACAAAAATATCAAAAAATCCGAAAAAATGGGTTACACCACTTTTGCACTCACGGCCTCATATGTAGAGGATGTCATTCGAAAATTTTGCCTAACTGAGCAAAGCCGGGGCGGGCCAGCTAGTGCATAGTAAAGTTATACTATGTTTTTATTTTTGTTGCAAAATGTAATTATCTAATTAACGAAACAGTCGAAATTTTCAACATTTTATTTCAAACGTTAAAGAGCTTTGACGGTTCGTCCTTGAAACAAAAACAAAAATGCATTGGCACCCAAATGAACTTAAAAGAAGATATGGGCGTGTCAGTGGTGAATATTCTTTGTATTAATTTCTCATGCTCTCATTTGTCATGCCTCAAAATTGCATCAACATCGGTTGAGTTGTTTAGATTTTATTGCTTGAGACTGTTCCTTAATATGAAAAAGATGTTTAAAAACACCCAAAAGGTGGGCGTGGTAAACGTGTTTGTGTAGATGAATTTTTTAAAAGAGCATTTTCTTAAAAAAATATCTCAAAACTTAATTATAAGCTTTAGCCAGTTTGGGTGACTATATCACCTTATTCAAAAAGTAGGCGTGGTAGGAGGTGGAAATTTATTGTGATGATTTCTTTAGTAATTTTTTGTCTTAGCTGAAAATTTCATCAAAATCGGTTGAGTGGTTCAGATTTTATTGAATTTTGACGCCTCCTCCAAGGGTATACTTGTCATGAAAAAGTGCTTCTCATTTAGCCGTTCGGACTTGGCAAAAAACTGTAGGTCCCCTCCATTCCTGCTAACAACACGCACACAGGAATTGTTGTGAGTTGTAAGTCACTAGGCCCTGGTTCTCCACGAGCTGTTGCGCCACCCAATTTATTTATTTTATTTTATTTTATTTTATTCGTGGTATTCAAAACGTAAAGTAAGTAAAAAAAAGTACACCGAACGAAAAAATGCACATATTTTGAGTACCCTTTGAGATACCCCTTTTTTATTTCCGGTTTCAGAGCAGTCATAAAGTGGGCAATACACCGTTTCAGGATTATTCAATGTTTATCGGACACCTTGTATAAATTAAAGTTTCTGTATAAGAAAAGTTTATGTGTGTGTCCCCTCCAAATTCTACTCTGGATCTGCCCCTCCCCCTAGTGTAGAAAAGGAGCACTATTTTGTACAAGCATACGTCATTCTTGTCATGGTCAATGCTTGAGTGCCTCATATTATAAACCTTTAAACCGTTTGTCCTAGTACCGCATTTCATACATAAGAATATAAAATGTAGCGCTTTTGAGCCCATTTAAAAAAGTACCAGTTTTTGGCGCCAAATAACGTTTTAACTATAAGAGATATGGAAATTTCGGTCATAATCAATACTGTATAGAATTTTATAAGCTAATATCTTTCTTTCTCAGAAAATTTTTTGGTAACACAAATAATTTCTAGGACAATAACGAAAAACCAAAAAATAAAAATGTTGCAAGTTCCTGCCTCGCCTCGGATTCATGGGGACTTTTTTCACTTCATCACTAGACCATTCTGAATAAGTGCGCAAAGTTTCAAAACTGTTGAATTTTTTTTAAGGTGAAAACCTTTATTGTTTATTGACTAGGCTATAGTGTCTGGAACATAAGAGCAAGTAGGTACGTGCGACCCAGTCGTACATTTTATTTTTGTATTTCTTTATGTAAGACAGGTACTCAGATTACGTTTTTGCACAATGCTGGAAAACCAAAGGACCAATTTAGACAAAACTTCATGTAAACACCGACCGGTTCATACCAAACATTTGCAAATCGATTAAGCCGTTTTCGAGCCATTGCAGGACTAACGCACAGCGATTGACTTTTTTTATATAAGAAGAAGATTAATGAATATATGTTCATACAAAAATACAAGTTTTTGAAAACTTAATTCGCAGAGAGAAATTTCAAATTCAAGCCAATTCGTTTGAGAAATTCATGTCTACAAATTTAATAATGATTTTCTGTTTTACATTTCAGTGTTTTCCAGATGTTCCTTTGAACTACCTACAACATATTTTTATTTTGTTCTACTTCTCCCACACTTAAAAACTTTTGGCTTGTATGAATGAAAGCACGATTACATATACATGCATACAATTGCACGTTACGAAAATGGGTTGAACGAGTAGGTTGAAAAATGGATAAAGTGTATCCTAGAAACCTTGTGTGTTTTTTCTTCCTCTTCTTGCATGCAAAGGCAAACAATAAACTAATTTTGGTCCCATGCGGAGGTGAACATCCTTCAAGCCATACGAACGTTTTATGATAATATATAGAGCAGTGTTTTTCAAACTTTTTGAATACGCGACCCCTTTGTTAGTTAAAACATTCTGGCGACCCCCACATTCATAATAATACTTTGTCAGTTATTTGAAAAGCAATCGAGCCCATCAAAACCTTTGTCAAACAGAGCTCAGATGGTTGTCAAAAGGTAAAGTATTTTTAGATTTAGAGCCCACAGCCGATTTTGGGTGTGATTGATAACAAAAAAAAAGAAGTATAGGCATCGAAAGCTTCATCAAAGGCTATTCAAAAAATCGAAGTCTTGTTTTCCACAACCGGGGCCTTAGTGATAAAACAGTGAATCGAAAAAAAAAATATAAATGCAACCTCGAGGATAATCGTGTAAGCCGAACTTGAATTTCATCTTTCCCTAGATAAGCTCTTTAGATCCCATATCACGGAATCTGAGATCATTTCAGTATATAGTTTAACCTGCCAGATTGTTAAAAAAAACGTTTTTCAATTTTAAATTTTTTAAACGGTCTGGAAGGGCGAACTAAACACTCAAATGTCTTAAACTTCATTTTTTGCTATCACTCACACTCGAAATCTGCTCTCGGTCTAGTTGACACGAGTTCTGGAAATAAAAGCTGAATAATTGATCATTGTACAAGATTCAAAGTCGGGATAGTCAAATCATTTTTCTGTCCCCACTCAGCTTTTAAAATAATCACTTCTTATCTTCTTGCCCACTTAAAAATCTTGATACAACTTCAAGGGAGACAAGAAAACATTTTGAATGCAAAAGACAAAATCAGAGGACTCCTCGCAAAGCTTCGTTTGCGTTCAGAATATTTGCAAACAAAATTTATGATTTTTTTCCCTGGGTTCAGAAAATTCTCGACGAAATTTCTTGAGATGAATCCATGCTATGACATTAAGCGGTCACATTTCTCTCATGAGAGTTTGCATAATTAGGAGAAAAAACTATTAAGTGACTTTCAAGAACTCTATTCTGAAGGTGGAAATGGACAGAGATAGATACTCATTCTTTTTTTGAATATATCATTTCATCTGGCCAATTTTGCATCGGTAAGGATGATAGAAAATCTTATTTGTTTAGCTGCAGATGGTATGCTCTGAATTCAATGTAAAAACCATTGATAATTTCTGGATAAAGAGAAGAGCGAAGAGAAGAGGAAAATATCTAGAGCTGGCAAAAGAGGCTTTAACATTGTTAGTGTCATTCACCACTTCATACCTATATGTGAACTCACGTTATCTTCCTTCAAAAGGAAAATGCTTTAATTGTTAACACCTCAAAGATACAACCAAGCTTTGAACATTTAATAAAAGAAAACCTTTGTTAGTACCTTGTACCTAATGGCTTGCGACCCCCTAGGGGGTCGCGACCCACAGTTTGAAAAACACTGTATAGAGGCATACACCCACGGTTCATTCAGACAAACAACAATGATTTGAATGTAACATAGCTAATATGTTACTAAATTTGCAATGCAGATAGAATTAAGATCTTTAATGAAAGTTTTTCTGCATCGTTTGAATTTGAAACAGTGTACCTAATACACAAATCCTTGTTCGCATTCGCACAAACTTGCTCCTATAGAAAATAGTATTATGTATTTAAATGAGGATTAAAAAAAATAATTTAAATAAAATACAGCCGAAACCAGAAGCTGAAACTGCAGCTGCCGTATGCCTAATCGAAAAAAGCCATAAGTCTCCATCAGATTTCCCTTATGTTCGCTATTCCTTTCTGGAAATCATGGCAAGCTGTAATAACGCCAAAAGGGACATTTACTATCTCCTCGAATTTGATTCTGTCAATATTATGCCCACAAATTTCGTAATACTTTTTAGATCCGCACTCAAAATAGACCAAAGTATGAATGCAGCACCAGCTTCTTTCGTCTTCGTTTTCATTGTTGTCTTATTTTAGACAAAAATAAAATGCTGATTTTTTTTATACGAATGCATAACTTATTTTTATAGATTTTACTATAAAACATAATATTGCAAATTAAAAAGTAAATTTATGATAAATACCTTTAACTACAAGAACAATTTACAAAAATGAAGAACAAATAGCTGAAGTTAAAATTCTAGTCACCTCCTAAATACTTTACTATTCTTGATTTCAATAAATCGTATCCAAAAACCTACACTTTTAGTTAACCAGTTATTCCTTTTACTTGTTAACAATATAAATTAAAAATCCCAATCACGTGCCTATACTCGTGTATATGTACATTTTTTTAAATAAGGTAATTGTTAGTTTGACTTTTTATTTCTTTTTCACTTTTCCCTCATTCTACAACAAGTTCCAATTTCTAGGCTTGTTAGTTTTGAACTTGAACTTGCATAATGTTCTTGTATGCGTAGGTATAAAACCAGACAACAGTGTACAGTTTTAAACCATGGATATTATTTTGAATAAATTATGTAACAATGGGAAATAATATTATTGTAGACACGCGAGTTTTAGGTTGACCTCTTATTTATACATTAAGGAATTCGTGGTGACAAAATGCGAAACCAACAATTCCTAGGAAATTAACTGTTCTGAGAAAATATATGTAGATTCTACAAAAATTCATAAATGTTGAAAAAAACAAAAGTTCTGAGTGAAATACTCTATGACGATGGTCATTGAATTTTTATCATTTGCAATGTTTGGCAATTCGGACGCTTGATTTTTTAAATACTAATGAGTGCATGATCTATCTATTGAACGTTGCACAGTGGTTCAAATTGTATGAAGAGGCGGTCTTAAATCTATAAAATTTGAAGCAGTCAACCGATTTAGATGAAATTTTCAAGCATGATAAAAAATATCATAAGACATCATCAGAAAAAATGTCCGCCTACTGACACTCCCACTTTTTGAAATAAGTCATTTAATCATCGCAAGCTAATGTAAATGAGGGGTATGGATTCTAAGGAAGTCGTAGACAAATTATTTGTAATAATTCTTCCATCATATAAAGCTTTTATCCATTCCCATTTTTGGGGACTTTTTGACAACATTTTTACTTGCGATTATAGGTGCTATAAGGCAAGTTTTGGATTCACGCAGAAAAAAAATTTGAGATAACAATCAAACATATTATAACGATGATAGAGAACACCAAAAAAGTGGGTGGCACAATTCTGTCTGTCTGTCTGATCGTCTACACTCTACAGCCTAAACGGCTTGATCGATTTTCTTCAAACTTGGTGTTGTTTCGTGATTATGCCCACACGTTTTTTCATTTTTTTCTTAGAGCCAAAAATAACGGTGACCTGAGGGGAAATATTTTAGGGTGTGGTTCTTGGGGTTATTCTAAGAAAAAAATTGTATGGGGGGGAAAGTTGTAGCTCCCCTCCTTGAGGCAGGAGGGGGCAGTTTCGGAAACATTGTCTGTTGCAAAAAATAAACATTCAAAATCAACGAAAACACATCTAATAATGTGTTATAGTTTTTTTGAAAGCTAATACTCCATTCTGGCATTGGTTTTTCAAATAAAGTTGTTTAAGCGAATAGTTTTTGAGAAATTAAATTTCAAAATCAAAATAAAAAAAAAAATTGTGATTTTTTTTCTTATGTCAATATTTTTCAAAATTTTACGTAATTAAGTGCTTTTTTGGTGTTTAATATTCAATGTTCTCATTATTTTTTAGTCCATTACCGAAAACCAAATGTAAAAATCGTTCTTAAGTTTTGAAAAATTAAGAAAAAACAAAAATTAAGAAAACCAAAAAAGGCAGAAAAAAGCATTAAATTATGGACATTCATGAATAAATTAATTTTTTCGGGCCTTTTTGGTAAAATCACCTTTTTTTTTTTCCTTATTTCTCAAAAACTAAGAAAGATGTTTACATTCTTTTTTAGTAATGGACTAAAAAATGATGAGGGCATTGACTTGAACACAAAAAAAGCACTTAATTACGTAAAATTTTGAAAAATATCGACGTAAGAAAAAAAATCACTATTTTTTTATTAATTTTGAAATTTAATTTTTCAAATATAATTCGCCTAAACAATGGCCCTGAGTAATAGATCCGAATCTAGCTAAAGTCGACTTTAACAAAAATATCCGTAGAAATAAAACACAAATTTCACTTCTAAATGCTTAGATAAGATCATTTTGAACTTAGCTTGAGGTGCTTCTAAGCATTTAGTGGTGAAATTTGTGTTTTATTTCTACGGATGTCTTTGTTAAAGTCGACTTTAGGCTAGATTCGTATCTATTACTCAGGGCCAATGTTTCAGAAACTGCCCCCAGAGAGGGGAAACACAACTTCCACCCCACACAATTTTTTTCTTAGAATAACTCCAAGAACCACACCCTTAAATACTTCCACTCAGGTCCTGTATACAATTTTCTTAAGCCCGCAGTGTCTTGAACATAAGAGCAAGTACGTGCTACCCAGTCGTGCATTTTTTTGTTTTAATGTGCAGTCTTCAAATATGCAATCGTCCTATTTGCTAAGATATTTTTGCTCAACGTCAGTTAATTTTTCTTGCAAGTGCATTGGAAGCAAGTAATGATAAAATAAAAAATCCAAAATAACATTAGATGGGAGTTGATATAGTTATCCAGCGCAAAACTATTTTATATTTAATAGTAGACCGTACTTATTTTAGCACACAGACAATTTTTCATAATTTTTGAGCAAAGTGAGATTTTTTCCTCGGTCTTTTAACATTAATTTGTATTATTTTTTAAATATTTTGAAGAATATTAAAAAATCGGTATAAAACAAGTTTCAAAATTAAAAATAATTTTTCAAAAATCCATAAGTTTTATTTGTTTCCAAAAATTAAATACCTATTTCTAGGACTATGACTTTTCAGTACGCCGTGACGATGAGTTCATTGGGCAGGCTCGTCGCCATGGCGGGCGTAGTAAAAACTTTTAATCTTAACAGGCTCTATTCATTGTATCGCAACAGAAAAAATGTGATAGCTAGGTGCATTGAACAATGTACATTAGGGTGGTCCTAATTTGTATGGTGGAAAAAAAAATTGTTTGTTTTTACTGAGCACCATTTGTTTTGTTCTTCTATATAAAAAACGTGTACACAAAAAATTTGATGCTAATCGGATTGTATTAACACGTGCCGCCATGAGTTTGAAAATTTGAATTTTCATAAAATCGACCAAAACCGAGGGCTATTAAAAATTTGATTTGCAAAATTATTAAAGTGCACTTTCAAATTTGTTAGCTGCTCTTGCTTTGAAAGAAAAAAAATAAAAGGCATGACTGGGTCGCACGTTCTTGCTCAAAAAGTTCAATTTGCTTGGAAATTAAGAATTTTAAAAATATTCGAGTAATTATAAAATTTTTTTAGAATTTCTATCGAAATCGTTTGAGCTGTTTTTAAGATAAATAAGATTTTTCATAACGGTTGTATAGCAAGTACTGTTATTTTTGGAGCTAAAAAGTATTTAAATAGGCCCTTACTCTCACAGGAGCATCAACTCCATCAACTCTAAGCTCAATGCGGCACGTGTTAACGTGATTTAAGAAATAAAAAAAACAAATAGGGTAGTGTTTTAAGATATCAATGAACAAAAAAATCGGGTGCTCAAAAGTTTTTAAAATAAGGACCACCCTAATTTACATACCTAGTTCCTGCTAATAGAAAAGAGAACGGACAGGTTCAGTTACCTATACAACTATGTTTAGGTTTGTGCTGTTAAAATCTTTTGTGAAAAACAGCTGATACCAAAGTAATTCAAGGTATCAGAAATTTACTGAAATTTTCAAGTAAGCTAGATAGTAGATAATACTCGAACGCAAGGAATGGTTCTTTGATGCACATACTCTTTCTTATGAAACATCATTTTAGGCAAACAACAATCCGCAATTTATCTGTCCATTTTCTTGAGAAACAATATCCGTCTCATGCATATTTGAGTTTGCCTGGAACTTTTTAAAATATCAATTACCTATAGATTCTTTTTTATATTGTTAAATGCAAGAGGAGGCAAACCATGTTCATTGAAAGAATATGTCAAGAAAAGCTTCATTTATTTTAAAAGCATATCAAAAATAAGAATTTTCAGATATATATTCGACCTGATCCAGAGGCAGAGTGGGGCTCCGATAAAAAAAAAAAATATTTTTTGAAATTCGTACTAAAATTGAAAAAAAAAAATTATAAGTAGCGAGGTATTTCCCAGAGTAAGTGCCCCTCTCTGCCCCCCCCCCCCTTCCGGGTGCCTATTTGTGCCACTAGCCTTTCTTTTGTTATGTCGATTTTTTGGCAAGTATATCAAAGATATTTTAACTTCATTATTCGTTAATCCTCTACTTTGCGGAATTAGCTAACTAACGCCAATTAACTTTTGTTCTGTATAATTTATAAGATTCTGGAATCTAGATTAAACTAACTGATTAAAGATTATTCATGTTTGATTTGTTTCTATTCATAAAGGTGTATTTGTTTAACTTGTTTGCAATTTTTTAAAATATACAAAAAATAATCAAATCAAATAAACACAAACTTAATCATAATAAATCCTTAAAAACCATGTGTTCGAAAGTCAATTTTTTTCAATTCTATAAATTGAACTCAATTTATACTTTAGAGAAAAAGGTCAATATTTTCATATTATCAGCAAGCGATATCATCGCCATACTAATTCACATGCATAAGCACACACTTTTCAAAACATTTTTGAACTTGTTTTTATTTGAATCTTATTATGTCTGATATATCTCTGTTATGATGGGATTTTCTGCCAAAAATCCAAATTGTCTGTGCATAAATAAAACGTCGTGTAGTGTCGCGGGCAAAAGAAATAGAAATCTATTTAACATATTTATTTTGCCAACCCACCCTACCCAAATGCATAATATTTTAGAACTTGGAAGAAATACAAAACACACAATATTTATGGAATAGATTTAGAACTAAAATCGGGTCAACATACCCCAAACATTTTAAACGAAGCCAATAAACTTTTTTTGTTTGTTTTTAAATGCTTTCGATGTTTTTAGTTTTCTTTTACAGAAATTCCAAAAAGAATTATTGTTACGAATATATTTATTTGAAGAATAAAAAACTGCGGAATAACAAATGGAGTTTTGTATTTATGTCATGCTGATTTGGTGATATGAGGTTAAATAAATACCAAAAGCTAAAAACCTAGATGAAAATATTATAACAAAATAACAGTCTCTGCCACTTTGGCTCAGTCGATTATAGATACTATTTTTAGTTCTTTGAAAAACTAAAGACCAAATCCACCGAACCGGAATGTTAGAATCAAGTTTTTACTAAGCACTCTTTGATGGACAAGTGCAGCCAAACATAAAATGCAGATCTTAGACTGTTGCAAAGTAGATATTTCCACCATCCACTGATGCGATGGTGGTTGGATGTTTTAGAAACTGAGGGCCTTGTGCTGTATCCTTTCTTAACGTAGGTAACGTAGGTTACCGGTCTTGGCTTTTTGTCATGACTTTAGTAAGTCATAAAAAAGTGCGAATGTTGATCAAGAAAATTATTGCAAAAAAACAATGGCCCTATAGATTGAAGGTTATTGCGTTGTGCTAAAGACCCGACCTATTTTTATGATAGAGACGCGAGATGCCATGGATAAGGGCCCCCTCAAATGGAAATCAGATCCGGAACGAAAATGGATTACGATCTATAAGTATGCACCTGGAATGTAAGGACACTATACACGCTAGGTGCTGCTCAAAAACTTGAATCTTTCCTCTTGCGGTACAAGGCAAACATTACTGCGATCCAGAAAATACGATGGATAGGATCTGGAATAACGAAAAGTTTGCGACTTTTATTACAGCTGTCATCAAAGTTGCACATGAAAGGATGCGGATTCGTCATGGGAAATCGACTCAAATCGAAAATCATCCTTTAAAAGCCGATTAACGATCACCTGGCTGTGATCCGCATCAAAGCTACCTACTTCTAAAACATAAGCCTTATATATGTGCACACGCCCCTGCCGAAGTACGATGACAACGTCCTGCTCGGAGACTTTAATGCTAAAGTCGGGAAGGAAAATATATTTGGCGGATTAGGTGGAAAACACAGCCAATCAAATGCACCACGTGCTGATTGGCGCAAGGCACGCATGGAACATCTTGCACGCGAGTTAAATAATAATACCGTCTTTCTTGGTGTCCAAAATCAAACTCATTCTTTATTAATTTTTATATTCCTATCTTAGCTTATTAACAATGTTTTAGCATTATGCTTACTCAGTAGAGTAGCGGAAATGCAAAGTAAAGTTAAATTAAATATAAGTAATTTGATTCATTACCATGACAATGGCAATGGTTTAAATATTGTTTTAGAATGAGACTCTTCATTCAAGGTTGGAAGGTCATTGTCCGTAACTTCCGTAACTCCTCCACCCTTTAAATCAGAAGTCTCCGGCTTCAAATTATTTACAATTTTGATTGTTTGTTTTTTTGTCTTTAGTAATATAAAAATGATTACACCAATTATACTTAATATTAAAATTAGAGCCAAACTTATATTCGAACCATACATTATTTTCTTATGATATTTTAATTCTCTTATTTCATCTAAGTTTTTTTCATTTTCCATTATTATTTTATTAAAATTAATAGGTGTTACAAATACTTCATTATTTTTATCAGATGGATAAAAATATTTGTCTGGAATTATTATTTCCTTGTTTGTAAATTTATTTTGTTTAATTTGTATACTACAGTTATATTATAGTTAATCAAATAGTTTCCATTTAATGTTATTGTTCTTTTATCACAGTTTTGAAAAATTAATTCTTTAAACATGTTTTTGAGCAACAAAGTTTTTCCATCAATTTCTTCGATACTTGTCACATTATTATATATTAAATGGCATGAATTAGAAAAAATACAGTTCTTACTCTTCTTAAGGTTCTTAAACATCGATTTTTCTTCGTATTTATAAGCATTATCATTAATTTCGATTATTAGTTCCTCTTCCTCATCAATCATAAATTAATTTGAGTTAGGGATTGGTTTTATAAATTTGAGTTCAGTTGATATATAATTAACAGGTATTTTAATGGCAATTAAGAGATATTGATTTTTATATTCCATAACTCCAGCTTTTAAAAGTTGAATTGTATGAAAGTCTATATTATAAGTTTCTATTTCTTCTAATGTTAACATACTTGGATGAATAATATTATTCTTTGCAGCCATTATGTTATCGAGAATTTTATTTATTTTATTTTCCAAATATCTAAGCATAGTTGACTGCTCCAAAACTAAAATTTTATAATTTAAATTACGAATAAATTCATTTGTTGTGTTTAATGATTCTAATATTTTAGTCCTATCGTTTTCTATTATAAGTTTTAGATCAGACAAAGATTTATTATAATGTTCATTTATTTGTATTTGTTTGTTTAGGTTAGTAATAGATGCATGGTTATTTTCATCAGTAATTCTTAGGTGTTCAAGAATTTCTTCACGATCTGAATCGTCCATTGTACCAAATAACCAATTTTGAACTCTACCAACAGCATTTATCAAACCTCTCTTCTGTCTGCTTGATCTACTAATTGTTCGTATCTTACTTTTAATTAAATTGACTTCAGGATACAAAGTTTCCTTATCTTTTATATTCAGGAGATTAATATTAGATTCTAAATTGTTTAAAATTAGCATCATTTCACCAGGGTTCACAATATGTATAACAGTATCAGTATCGTTAACTATATCTACCTCTTTCATCCTGATTTTTGCATAGCCGTTCTCTTCAGGAATGTGATGAACCTGCAATAACCCTTGTACTGAGGTTGTCATCATCATTAGGATTATTAATATCTGAAAATTTAGGTTTCCTTTTAATATTTAATAAATGTACATTCTTTAATGGAAATTTTCTATAGTATGGTTGGTCCTTGTGTCTAACTCTTTTATAATTTTTAATATATCCTTCAGTTCTATTTTCTACATACTTTTCCTTACGTTTATTAATTTTTGTAATATTTTTGATTTTCTTATTGTGTATACAATCAACTAATTTTTGTATAGACGAAGTGTCATTAATTCTGTTGGCCTGCCTCGGAGTCATTTCTATGGTTGAATGATATCTATCATTATAGTTTCCTATGGCTTTTTGAATCTTTTGTTCAACTGTAATATTTTCTTCAATTGCTTGAATTTTTTCTATCAAAGTCGAATGAAGTCTTTCGACATCCGCATTGCCTGTATGACTATTGGGTTTTGTCCAATGTACTTCAATTTCTTTATCATATAAAAATTTAATGAGCCGTTCTGATTTAAATTCGTTATCCATAATCATTTTGTTTGGTTTATCAAAAGTTGCTAAATACCCTTCTAATATAGCGGTCTTCTTTGCCCAATTCCTATCGTTTATTAGGTAAGCAATGGCAAATTTTGTAAGCTTATCGATAATAGTAATGAATGTTTGTTTATTATAATGAAAGATGTCTATATGAACAATATCGCTCCTAGCTTTTGGTGTTTCTGTAACACTCATAACTGGTTTGATAGGATTTCTATCGTATTTAATTTCTTGGCATTTGCCACAATTATTTATAATAAGCTGAATATGTTCTTGTAATTTTGGAAAATATATTTTATTCTTTAGAACTTGGTAAGTTTCATTTATTCCACTATGTAAAGATTCTATAGTGTGATAGAGAGAAATTTGCTTATGACATTCCTGCTCTGTTTCAATTTCTTGTACCCTTTTAGTTAATTTCATAAATTTTATTTTTTTATTGTTTGAAAATAATTGAATTATGAGCTGCTGTATTTTATTGTAATCTTTTTCCTCAACATACGAATATATTCCATTTTGGCCTGGTTTAACGTATTTCATAAGAATATTTTTTATTTTATCTTCATCATTTTGTGGATTTATCTCTATTATTCTTCTGCCATGAAGAACTTCTAATTCCCTACTTGGACTATAAGTTAAAATAAACTGGGTTCTGTACTTATTTACAATATCTTCTTTTATGAAAATATGATCTTGAAGCTGTTCCTCTACTGAATGGATGGTATCAGATAGGTCCATATTAGATTCACTACTGTTTTCATCATTAATTTGGGGACTAGTTTCTTGTCTGCTTAGAAAATCAGCTACTGTATTTTCTTTTCCTTTCAGATACTCAATATCAAAGTTGTATTCTTGTAATTTCAAAATCCATCTTTGATTTCGTTGAGAAAATTCTTTCCCTTTATACTTAGAATTTAAATATTTTATCGGAGCATGGTCAGTCACAATTTTAAACTTTCTACCATATAAATATGGCCTGAAATAGGTTACTGAGTAAACTATTGCTAAGAATTCCTTATCGGTAACACTGTAGCTTTTCTCATGTTTATTCAGAGTTCTAGAAACAAAGCATATTGGATGACTGTCTTGTGAAAGAACTGCGCCAATAGCATAGTCACTAGCATCTGTTGTGACCGTAAACTCTTTTTCATAATTGGGAAATTTTAGAATTGGATGTGAAGATATTAATAGTTTAAGATTTTCAAAGCCTTCGATGTACTGAGGATCTTTAGCATTAATTTTCATATCTTTTTTCAAATATTTTATTAGTGGATATGCTACTTTAGAGTAATCTTTTATAAATTTTCTGTAGAATCCAGTCATTCCTAGAAAACTCTTTAATTGCTTTTCAGTCTTTGGTAACTCTAATCTGTTAATGTCTTCAATTTTACTTGGGTTTGGCTTAATGCCGTCTTTGGTCAAAATATGTCCTAGAAATTTTGTATCTTTCTGCATGAAACTACATTTATTTGCTTGAATTTTTAAATTATGGTTCGACAGTATTTTAAAAATTTTTTCTAATGATTTGAGGTGCTCACTTAGGGTAGTTGAATAAACAAGGATATCGTCAAGATAAACAACACATATTACATTGATGCAGTCCCTCAATATTTCATTGATTAGTCGCTGAAATGTAGCGGGAGCATTTTTCAAGCCAAACGGCATCCTTAAGAATTCATAAAGGCCATCCGGTGCAACAAACGCTGTTTTTTCAATATCTTCTTCTGCTACTAAGATTTGGTGGTAACCCTTTGCCAAATCAATAGCAGTAAAATATTGTGCTTTTCCCAACTTGTCTAATATGCTATCCATATTAGGAAGTGGTTGTTTGTCGTCAATTGTAATATGATTAAGTCTTCTATAGTCGACTACTATTCTGAATTTTTGTATACCAGAATTATCCCCTTTTTTTGGTATGACTATAATAGGTGAACTATACCTACTCTTACTTTTTCTTATTATGCCTTGAGCTTCCATTTCCTTCATTTGTTTTCGAACTTCAGATTCATGCTGAGGTGGATACCTATACAGTTTGGAATTTATCTGTTCATTGGTTGTTGTTTTAATTTCATGGACTATACTTGTTGTATTTGTTAATCTATCTCCTTCTCTATAAAACAGATTTTTGTATTTTTTCATTAACTGAGTTACACCAAACTTTTCTTCTTTGTTTAAATGTTCTAATTTTATACAACCGAAATCACTTTCTTCTAACATATTTACCTCATCAACCATTTTCTTATTTAAAAATGGAATTCTTTCATTATTATTCAAAACTAATTCTTCGTTATGTATATCTATAAGTCTCACATTTTTATCTATCCAATCCATACCTAGCAATAAACCGTATGGTTTTTCTAAATTCATTTTAACCCATCTTATCCTAGCATTGATTTCCTGTTTAAATTCATCTGGACATTTTGTTTTTACATATTCATTATTTTTCTTTACTATACCATCTATTGTACTTATATGGGCTTCACCTCCCATGAGCTCATATATTGTATTTGGAACTATTTTAGAATTTAATATACTTACTGTAGAACCAGTATCTACAAGAGTAGCATACCGTATATCATTAAATGTAATTGATATATATATTTTATTTTTTTCCAAGGCTAGTTTGTAAAAAATGTTTCATCTATTTCATCGTTTAGAGCATCTACTGACATATGATTGGAACTTTGCCTACTTTGCTGTGAATCATTATTTATGAAGTTTGAACTATTTTGTCTATTTTGCTGAGAATTGTTATTTCTGTAGTTTGAACTATTTTGTCTACTTTGCCGAGAATAATTATTTCTGAAGTTAGTATTATTTGGATTTCTTTGACTTGACTGATTATTATTTCTGAATTGAGATTGGCTATAATTATTACTATTGAATCTATTGTTATAATTATTAGTAAATGGAGGATAGTTTTGATAATTTACTGTTTGTGTTCTGATTCGACCTCCTTCTTGAAATCGAGAGTTTGAATTAACAAATTTTAAATTAAAATCATCCTGACCAATATATTGGTTTATGATGAATCTAATTTCTTCTAGATTATAAACATTACAAATTTTGGATAATAACGAACCTGCCGTTAATTCTTTAATTTTAAGTATTAATACACTACTTAAATTATTAACCAATTCACCTGGATGTTCACTATACATGCCACATTCGGCAATGTCATCCACAATAGTTCTTATTTTATCGCTTAAACCTATAACCGAACTTACTTTTAAGGTTTGTATTTCCTGTACGATGGCTCCCTGGGTCTTTGTTGCCTGGTAATGCAGTTTCAGCCTTTTTTTTGTCTCATCCCATGTTGTCGGTGGCACGATATTTAGGAAGTTCTGGTCCTGTTATTTTCTCGTTATATATTACCGAAAAAACTTCTCCTGCTCGTGTTGCTGCATACTCCCCTAACACTCTGTTCATTGACATAATGAACGATGGCAAGGTACCCTTGGTTCCATCAAATGTGGGTGCAAATTTCAGATCGCTTTGAATTCTCCTCCGCAATGATTGTGGCTCGTTTTGCCTCTCTACAATCTGCGTCAGCAAAGAAATACACTGCTCAGTTGCTGCTGCCATTCTTCTTTCGTCAATTATTTGGTTTCGCTTCGTTGTTCTTATTATTTTTTCCAGAATGTTGTATGTATGTATTTTTTCAGTTTGAAACGTCCGATTAGTGGTCACTACTTTTTTTTTTTAACAAATGTGCACTTTTATTGGGTTGATTTTATCAATCACTAACTGTGTATGTTTTTTTTTTTTTGTAACAAATATACACTTTTCTTGGTTGGAGGTGGGGTTCGTGGATTGTAAACACAAATATATTTAAAAGTTCGTTTCTTCGCGTTTTTTTTTCGCTTCGTTTTCAGTTTTTAAAATAATTTGTATTTATTATCTTTTCCGTACGACTGCGCCAGTTAAATAATAATACCGTCTTTCTTGGTGTCCAAAATCAAACTCATTCTTTATTAATTTTTATATTCCTATCTTAGCTTATTAACAATGTTTTAGCATTATGCTTACTCAGTAGAGTAGCGGAAATGCAAAGTAAAGTTAAATTAAATATAAGTAATTTGATTCATTACCATGACAATGGCAATGGTTTAAATATTGTTTTAGAATGAGACTCTTCATTCAAGGTTGGAAGGTCATTGTCCGTAACTTCCGTAACTCGCGCGAACTTTCCGAGGTGCAAACGTGGACTCTGTCCATTTTTTTGTTGTGAAAATGTTCAGAGCCCGACTCTCTAAAAAATCGAAAGCGAAGACCGCTGAAAGGAAGAAATTCAAAATTGCATGGCTTAGCGCAACTGAGAAAGCCAGAGACTACAGTGAGCAATTGACCGGGAAACTCTCTGACATACCCCCAGCCACAAGCGTCAGCAACCAGTGGAACCAGTATCGCGACATCTTTAAAGGGATAGCCACCATAGGCTATCATCAACCACTTAGAAAAAAGAACCCGTGGTATGATAATGAATGCGCAGTATTGAAGAAGGAGACGGAAAATGCACGAACGCATATGCTCCATCGGAAAACAAGAGCAGCAAGAGAGGAGTACCGCGAAAATTTTAGGAAAGAGAAAAAACTCTGCATAGAAAGAAAAGAGCATGCGGATGCGGAGCCTCTCAGCTCAGGTATCTTGGGGAATCTAGCACCATCACCAACACAACACCCACCGGTTCTCCAAAATAACCAAGATCAGCACGAAAGCTTTTTAAAACACCGAGGGGAAACTAGTCACAGAAGCACGGGGAAATGTAGACGTGTTTAAGCAGCCTTTCCAGTCACTGCTTAGTGGGCATAATGTAGAGGAAGCGATAGGAGAACAAGTAAGCATGACACCAGTCAAAGGAAATCCGGTTCCTTCGCCTATTACTGAAGAGGTTAAGAAAGCCATCCACAAGCTTAATAATAACAAATCCGCCCGCTCGGATGGCCTACCTGCAGAACTCTTCCAGTATGGTAGAGATTTCCTGGCAGGGTGCATGCACCAGCTTATTAACCAAATGTGGGAAGTGTAAAGTATGCCCGCAAACTGGTCAAATAGGTCCATATGCCAAATACACAAAAAAGGCTATCCTATGCCCTGCAAAATTACAGAGGCCTTATCCCTGCTTAATGTTACTTACAAGATCCTATGTGAGTGTTTAAAAACTTTCTGCAAATCTTTACATTGAGGCAAATCCTGGAAAAGACCAACGAAACCCACCATCTTTTCATCGACTTCAAAGCCGCATATGATAGCATAAGTCACCATGCAAAAGCTTCTATTGACGATGTTGGAACTCGGGATTCCAAACAAACTAATCCAGCTATGCCGCATGCATGACGTTAAAAAAATACATGGTGCAACGTGCAAATGGGTAACAGCCAATCCGAGCTATAATCCAGACGTGTACAGGGTTCAGACAAGGAGATGCTCTATCATGTGATTTCTTCAACCTAGTCCTGTAACAGATAGTGCACAAGAGTGGTGTTATCGTGGAAGGCACTATTTTCAACAGGTTTTCTCAACTGATGACATTGACATCATCGGCCGCTCCAAGCGAGCTGTCCCACATCAAAGAGGGCGAATGGGGGAAAAGATTCAATAATTGTGAATTATACAAGCATTACCAAGATGTGAATGTAGTCGACTACACTGGCTCGACCACATCCAACGAATGAACAAAAACGCTCCAGCCAAGAAAATCTTCGAGTCCCAGCCCCCAGGTTCGAGACGACCGGATAGACCCAATTCCGCTGCTGGGACCAGGTGGTTACAGATGCAAAATCTCAAGCAGTGACCCTCGATGGATTACGAGCTGGGTAAGTAAGAAGTACGAGATGTGATGGAATTAGCTGGGTCAAAGGGCATGTTGACCGTTATTATTACCGAGAACAAAAGCTGCGTCTTTTTGGATGAGGATACTTGAACACAAAACTAGACAAGAACTCTTGAGTTTTAATACCTAAAATAAAGGCTAAATGTAGCAACAAAAAAATGCCCCGCAAAGGAGAAAAATAATAAAACCAACAATATGTTGTATAAGCTCCTAGGCCTAGCTATAAGATTAACATTTTTCTAAGCGATTTAAATACAAATACACTAAATTCAGATTAGAAAATTTAAGTCATTCTGGCAGATGACTAAATATTAATAATATCCCTGCATTAATATTGACTCACTTTTCTTGAAAAATAAAGGTAGGAATACATTTATGATGCTCTTATGTATGTTTGATAGAATATTTGAAAAACCAAGTACAGAGGTACCTTCTTTTATTTCGGTCTATAAATCAAATAATTTTTAAAATAAAATATTCCTAAACTGATTGCAAAACGTATAATATGAATGTGGTAAAGGTTTTTATTATCTTTTGATGTATGATGCATGCCAACCTGTCAAATTCAATAATATTAAAAGCTTTTGCACTTTTACTTAAATGACATTCTATTGAGTTCAATAGTACCTACTCCAGTATAGTCAAAATGTTTTGATAATGATAAGGTACAGATATTACACTATGTAGGCATATATTTATTTATGTTCAAAATTGTTGTTTGTTTATATTTGATACTGACACAAAACAACAAATCGTACTTTATGTACCTTATAAACGCAATAATTGCTAGGAACCTGTTAGTTCCTTTTGAAATAATATCTTCACAAGACGTGTCCTAGCTGGTTTGTTTATTATTTAAGCTGACTTTATCACTTTGAACAATATACGAGTAGTGTAACTAAATTCAAAAATTCGATTTTATTTTTTCAATAGCTAGTGTTGCTAGTTTAAAAGAAAATATATTTATGACCCGTGTTTTGGTATAACAAACAAAAAAGTGATTAATAATTCATTAATGCTACAAACTAAAAGAGAATTAAAAATTATATTTTATTTGCCTTACACTCTCACCAAATAATACCTATAGACCAGGAAAAATAGCACAAATCGTATGGGGAACCTTGAAAAAATTAATTCATGAAATATTTAAATTGGAATTGACGCAGAATTGCAACCTCTATCACATATCCAAAGTCCCCCAAAATCCCTGCATTGGCTTTTTGTGTAGATGCATTTGAAGAGGTGCAGACGGGGAGAATTTGGAGGTCTATCAAACTTAAATATTTGTTTGGGTAAAACCTGATCATATGATACATGCTTTAAGGGTAGTTTTTAACGCTGAATCTAATGAAACCAAATTCAAAATGATACAACCACCCAAAAAGAAGTTATAGTCCTTTTTATGTATTGATGACTTTTTTTTCACATACAACAGGTAAAATATTACCGAAACCCCTTTGAAAATAACGGAATGTTAATGAAACTTGGAATCGATGTTTAATTTGTCTTAGGAACTAAGAATCAAGAGAGTCCTTAAAAATATTCATGGTGAAAGGGTGTTTTTTTTAAGGGGGAGGGGCAACAAAGAATGTTAACCATAACACCCACGTAAAAACTCTTACACTCATGTCAGCGTTAAAAAATACCCTTAAATCATATACCATACTTTGTGTATATACCTCAATTACACCAAATCAGAATTTTGGCTCAAATCTTCCAACTTCTTCCCAGATTTTCCCTCTCTTTAATAAAAAAAAACCCCAGAACAAATATACTTATGAGGACTATTTTGATTCTTGGTTGCCATGACAAATTATATATTTTTGGCGAATTTCATGAGTGTAAGAGTTTTTACGTGGGTGTTATGGTTAACATTCTTTGTTGCCTCTCCCCCTTAAAAAAACACCCTTTCACCATGAATATTTTTAAGGACTCTCTTGATTCTTAGTTCCTAAGACAAATGAAACATTCATTCCAAGTTTCATTAACATACCGTTATTTTCAAAGGGGTTTCGGTAATATTTTACCTGTTGTACCTGAAAAAAAAAGTCATCATTACATAAAAAGGACTATAACTTCTTTTTGGGTGGTTGTATCATTTTGAATTTGGTTTCATTAGATTTTACGTTAGAAACTACCCTTAAAGCATGTATCATATGATCAGGTTTTACTCAAACAAATATTTAAGTTTGATAGACCTCCAAATTCTCCCCGTCTGCACCTCTTCAAATGCACCTACACAAAAAGCCAATGCAGGGATTTTGGGGGACTTTGGATATGTTATAGAGGTTGCAATTCTGCGTCGATTCCGATTTTAATATTTCATGAATTAATTTTTTCAACCTCGGAACCTATTTTTCCTGGCCTACCAGTGTTAAAGTTTGAAAACAGAATCTTAATTTAAAATTCAAATCTATTCATACAAAAAAAGTTCCACATACGCCCTGTAGTCCAGTCAATTTAGACTTTTTTTAATAAAACATTGGGGAAGCTATTTTTTTCTTGATTTTGCTAAAGTACTATACAGAAGGTTTAAGTCAAAATTTTCGACCATCAACTCCTTGCAGGGTTGCCGCTATATTGATTTAAAGAGTGAATTCGTATTAATTCGATCGTTTTTTTTTTTTTTAATTTTGGATTTATCGAAAAATAAAAATACATTCCTAACAAAAATAGTAAGTGCTACAAAATTTGAAAACATATTATTTTTTTAAATTTTGTAGATTTAACAAGTTAAAACCATCATTTCCGTGGCGGTAGTGGTTGAGCTACTACTTTAAAAAAAATAGAAGGTCGGGGTCTATGTTTAACATCATTCACAAAATCTTCAAATTTTTGACAAATGTCAAAACAAGTATTCATAATGTATTGTCAAATATTTTTGGAAGGTATTAGATGAGCGTAAAATTTTGTAAAATATTGTTAAATATTTATTTTAGAATTTTAAAAGAAATAAAAATTCACTTCAGCTATCTCGACTTACCTGGTTCTTCACGACCACCATGGATTTATAAGCGAAAAAAAAATGGAGTTCACACTTTCTTAGTCAAAATAATGCTTTTTTCTTTCAGTACCTGAATCTTCTTTCAGTACGAGAAAATTTCTTTTTAAAAGTTCTAGTAATCACTATATCCTACAATTTCATCTTTAGGATTTTCTGTTTGTAAGCAATTGCTTACCAACTGTATTGCCTGAAAGATATCCGCACATTATCATAATTAAGTGTTTTAAAAGTGTGAGTTGGTTTTTATCAATATGGAAACGGGGAAGACATTTTTTATTTAAGAGTTCGTTGAAGTACTATAAAGAATGCTTAAATCCAAATTTTCGGCCATCAATCCATAACAAGGCTGCCGCTTTCTTCAATTAAGGAGTGAACTCGTTATTCACAAATAAAATCCGTATTTTTAATTTTATCGAAAAAATACAAATGCATTCCTGACAAGAAGAATAAATTCTACAAATTTTTTCATGTGGTTTTTTTTTTCATATTTGTTTGTGTATTTAAAGAGCTAAAGCCAATTATTAGCAAAAATTGGAGCTCACATATTTTGTATTCAGTTTTTGTTCAGTGATACTTTTAAATTTTCTCCTGAAAGTTCTTTAAAAATCGTTTACTTCCAGTTTGTATCTTAATATTTTTTTAGTCCAAACAATTGTTTACTTACTGTAGCACCTGAAAGGCTTCCAACACGCAGCATCACACTTAAAATATAGCAAGAAAAATAATTGTACCTTCCTAATTTTCTTGTATTGAATCAATAGCAACGCTCGGTTATTAGTTGCGAAATCATAATTTACTGTTTCATACCACCATGGAAACTTTCAGAGCCAGGTATATTCAAAATAACATTTACATTATGTATTTTAAAACCCAAATTAATACATGCTCGAACTTTACTCTTGTAAGCTGCTATCTAAAAAAATTAAATGTGACTTCTCAGCGTTCAATATTATATCATGAATCGACTGATCAAAAATAAAGATTTCAAAATTTTAAATCCATCTGTTATAAATATAAAAATCAAATAGGTGTTTGAAAAAATTAGCTTGAAAATGTTTTTATTTTTTTTATATATCATTTTTATTTTTCCATTTTCTTAAAATATTCAAGTATAAATATATAGTTTGACCCAAGACAAATTGTAACAAAAGAAAATTTGACATATGACAAAGTGTATTCAGTTATAAGCCAGACTTGTGATACACCTATTTATAATGATTTTTCACGCTGATTCGAGCTTAATATCAGTTTTTACCAAAATGGATCTTCAAATAAATAAGAAAAAGAATCAGTTATTATATCTCAGATAATTACTGATGAGTAGGATCTCTTAATAGAGTTTCTTTTTGTCATTTCATCAACATAGTTTTTTCCTTGCTTTATGAGTTGGTACTAGGTTGGTTTAGTTATTTGCTTATATCTTGAAAAATAAAAGTCTTAGGACCATTTGTTTTCTGTGTTTGACTAAAAATTGACAAAAGAATTAAATATTTAAGTCAAAAATAGTACTAATATAGTAACATAAAATTTGGAAAAAAAATCAGTTTGAATTATTTATTTTTTATTATTTTTCCAAATTTTAAGTTTGAAGGTTAATTTTTCAAAAACTATTCACTTAAAAAACTTAGTTTAGAAAAAAATATTAAAGAATGGATTTCTGGCTTTACAAAAAATGATAGCATAATATTGTACGTAGTGCAATTGGGCCTTAATATGTTTTTTTTTTTGGGATTTAAGTACATTTTTTTATCACCAAGTTGGTGTAGGTCTTTGTTTATATCTTGAAAAATAAAAGTCCTAGAACCATTTGGTCTTATGTTTTCGACTAAAAACTAACTAAAGGATTGAATATGAAAGACAAAAATAGTACTGAATAACATAAAATTATGTATTCAAAATTTTGAGTTTGAAGGTTCATTTTTCAAAAAAACTATTCTCTCAAACAACTTAATTAAAAAGAAAGTTAAGGAATGCATTTCTGGCTTTACAATTACTTATAGTATAATATTGTACGTGTTGCCATTGTTTTTTAAATTTGCGTGATTTTTTTTTAATTGCCCCTTCCGCTCAAAGGGGGGGGCAGTAAGACCCCCCTTTGAAATTATTTTTTTATTTTTTCGGTACAACCTACATCCTCTCATCATTAATTGTATCGTATGCAAAACGCCCTGCACTTGCATAAATGCATTCAAATTTAAGCCATTTCCCGGTGGTGGACTGTGGCTAATTTTGGATACATGCTTTGGCATGTGTCATTGAACCTAAATGCAAGTGAATTTCTTTTGTTACAATTTGTCCGGGGTCAGTCCTATATTTTCCGTAGATTTACCTGACTAAAACTATCTTAAAGCTAGACAAAAATTCATAAAAACTAGCCTCCTTATCAATATCTTATAACTAACTTACTGGCACCTATCGGGCGCTCTAAGTTAAACTATAATAACTTAATGCTAATGCCTTTCGGTCTAAGAACTATTTCAATAGAAGAATTCATATTGGTTTTATTTTTCACCAAGAAGAATTGGAAAAATAACTCGGTATCTTTATCTTTATTTTTTGGTTTTATATAAAACTTACAAACTACATACAATTAAATTAAAACTACTATAAGAAACTTCTTACATACTACATATAAACTATTTACAGACTACTTACAAACTAGAACAGCAATTTTCTAGTTATTATCACTTTTTTGTGTTTTTGTTGTTTTTTTTTTTTTTGTGTTTTTGTTGTTTTTTTTTTTGGTGCCACCCTGACTGTCTCTACTTAAAACTAAATACCTGAACCTATGTAAGTCGTCCATGGCAGAGAAAAATGCAGTCAACTTTTATATAACTGAAGGAACTTCTTCCTCATGTTTTAACCACCAGAACTGGTTCTCCTGCTTTACCCTATCTCTTCGGTCCCGATCGGACACAGTCCTACTGAACCGGAGGTGCTCAGCTCCGTCTTGTGTGAGGACGTCTCAACTGTGAAGGAGCCGCCGATCTGCAGTTCTACGGCCGACGTGGTAGATAAGCGGAACCACCGCTCTATCCTGGATCGGCCCTCGACTGTCTAAATAGAGGAATGCATCAGCAGTGTTGTTCCTCTACGTGTCGACTTTAATTGTTTACCTTTCAACGTCGAGAATTTCGTAAGCTATGTCGACAATAACGACAATGTCAACAGTGACGTCGACAATAGCTTTTATATCTGTCAAAATGCAAATAAATTCACTCGAGAAATTCTAGTTTGTATTATTGCAAGACTCGAAGTCGTTAAGTGAGCTCTTTTCTTCTCAGCAATTTCACCCACAAAACCGTCATGGCATAGTAAAAAGAGTAACAGTATCTTATCCTTGCCGTTATCGGCACTATTTTCAGCAACGTCCAAACAAACATTCAAAACGTTGTTGTATCCTATCGAACACTCCAAATCAAAGACTCCAAGTTGAATTAAGCCTTGGATATTTGGATTTAGTATGCTACTGTGTCAAAAATTCGATTGTTTTATCTAAATAAAAATATATATACAGGGTGTCCCGTAATGAGTGGATAATACTGCAACTGGTATATAAATTGACATTTGATCTACTATAGTAGTTTCTTAACATTTTATCAGATGCAATTAAGTTACTAAATTAAGTAAACACTACGACGACGAATGAATGACTAATATTGTTTTTTTAATTTTTATTGCATTTAAAAATAACCGTTCTTAAATAAAGGCAGTAACATTTAACACTAGTTGCTGGATTTTTTTTTTAATAATTTTTTTAATTAATTTTTAATAAAAAAATGATTAAATATTTATTTTCATCAAAGTTTGATGACTACAAAAATTGAGTTGTAAGGAAAAGTCAATAGATATACCAGTGTCACTATTATGTCTGCTAAATTCAATACCTAAAATAATAGTATGCACTTTCAAAAATGTTTTGATTAAGGTATGGGATATGCTATAAATAAAAACAACAGTATTAAAATTATGATTTATTTGTATTTTTAAATAAACTTATATTTATTTCAAACTGTCCCCCATTCACTGTGATACAGGCTCTGCATCTTCTGATGAAGGACCTCTCAGTAAAACGAGCATATTGGCGCTCATTTATTTTCATCATAGCGTCTTGAACACGACGACGCAGTTCCGTAATGGATGTAATTGGTTTAGTATGCCTAAACCATTTCTTTCAGGCACCCCCAGTTGAAAAAGTCCAAAGGATTTAGGTCTGGCGAACGTGGTGGCCACAGAATTGGGCCACCTGTTGGGATATGTTCGATTCAAGTACCTCCTTACATTTACAGCATAATGAGCAGGATATCCATCGTTTTGAAGCCACATTGAATTCCTTAGCTCATCGGGCACTTCTTGCAATAGAGTTGGCAAATTAGTTTGCAAGAAATTAAGATATGCTTCACCATCTAAGTTGCCTGGTAATTCAAAAGGGCCTATAATTTGTCCATTCAGGATACCTGCCCAGTAATTGATTTTGAATTGGTACTGCGATCTGTCCTCGCGCATTAAATTTGGATTTTCCAGTTGCCAGCTATGTAAATTATGGATATTGAAACATCCATCCCTTTTAAGAGACGACTCATCACTCCACAATATTTTTTTGAAGAACTCCGGATCTTCGTGAATTTTTTCCAACATTTTTTGACAAAAAATAACTCTTGCGGGGAAATCTCTTGGTAGCAGAGTCTGGACACGCGTGAAATGAAAAGGATGAAATTTATACTTTTGCAATACCTTATGAACTGATGATTTTGCAATCCCTGTTCGTCTTGCAATCTCCCGTGTTGATGTAGTTGAATCTGCTTCAATTGCATTCAGCACAATATCATCAATTTCTTCTCGCGGTAAACGTCCTCCGCTAGTGATGCCCAGTCCATTACCAGGCATTCGTCCTTCTGAAAAACATTGGTGGACTCTGATGAACACTCGATAGTCCGGATGTCGCGCATTTGGATATCGATCTCTATAGAGTGCTGCAGCTGCGTTAGCGCTTCCTCTGCATTCTCCGTATATTAAATGCATATTTGCATACTCCAGCGGCGTATACTGTGACATTCTTAATCAGTATTAATTTAATCAAATTCAAAAATGCGTTTAATTGACGAAACCAGTATAACAACGTTATACGTTATGTAATGACAGAGAATTGACAATATTTTGCAAATAATACTTTTTATGCATTTTAATGCCTATTTTATTACAAGTCAATTTTGATTTGAGAAAGTGTTAAAAATCTTCTCTAGTAGATAAAAAGCCAATTTAATGTGTTATTGCTGTAGATAAAAGCTTGTGATTTACCATTTGGGAAAGTACATTAAATGGAGATTTTTTTAACATTATTTGCCCCGAAAGTTTACAGTTTTTTGTTTTTTTTGTTAACTTACAAACTTTGATGAAAATAAATATTTAATGATTTTTTATTAAAAAATTAATTAAAAAAAATATTTAAAAAAAAATCCAGCAACTAGTGTTAAATGTTACTGCCTTTATTTAAGAACGGTTATTTTTAAATCCAATAAAAATTAAAAAAACAATATTAGTCATTCATTCGTCGTCGTAGTGTTTACTTAATTTAGTAACTTAATTGCATCTGATAAAATGTTAAGAAACTACTATAGTAGATGAAATGCCAATTTTATTGGTTATGGTTGTAGACACAAACATGTGTTATACCATTTTGAAAAGTACATTAAACAGGCCAATTTTTATCAAATTTGCCACCTATGTTCTCTTACATTTTTTTCCCTTTATGATTTTTCAAACTTTGGTGAAAAAAAATATTGAATTATTTTTGAATAAAAAAATAATTTAAAAAAATTATAACACAAAAAATGCATCAGCTGGTGTTAAAATTTACTACCCATAATTTAGAACGGTTATTCAAGAATATTATAAAAATACAAAAATAATAAGAATCCTTTATGGGTGGCCGTTGTATTGAATTTTTTAACATTTTTCGAAAGTAAATTATACCATGGAGACCACAAGAAAAATATTTTTTTTATATTTTTTTTCTGAGCAGTCATAAGGCCTGCTATCACCAGTTGCAGTATTATCCACTCATTACGGGACACCCTGTATATATATATGTATCTATAATTGCAAAAGGACCCAAGAGAATTTTTTTATATAAAAGCTTCTAAGAGCTTTTAAATAGTTTTGTTTAGCAAAATTTTGAAGAAAAAAAAATTTGGATTTTTAAAAAAATGTTTCAAAATTTTTCTTTTAATATCCAATATTTCGAAAACAAAATCCGCGTTTTTTTTATCTGAGAACTTAAGAGTTTTTAACGGTTTCTAAAATATTCCAGGAACAAATTTTTGTTCATGAAAAAATAACGATACTTTCCATACAAAAGTTAAAAATCTGTTAAGGAAATTTTTTTTTTTAATCGCTCCAACGATTTTAAATTTTTGTTTCCATAATCCATAAAATTATATTGAATGAAGAATTAAAATGACATAGTTTTTTTCACCTCAGACTATCAAAAAAGTTTTTTAAGCTAGTTAAAATATTGTATTTGATGCGTTTAAACATTTTCTCTCACAATTTCCATGTCTTTATATACAATTTGCTCAAATAGAAGACAGGGTGCATTCAAGAGGACACAAGCGTCCACAAGTTTTTTTTTTTCAAATCGAACCTCTGTCTATCAACTCCTACTCTCACCTCCAAGTGGTGAACATCGGGTGCCTCTAGTACCTTTAACTGAAGATGGGGTTCCAATCCCTGATGTGAACGGCTTTAGGGGACAGCAAACGAAAGAGGGGGGAAGAGTGTTCCCGTTAATGCACTTCGCCTTTATCCAGGTGGCAGCGGAAGAATTCTCAAGATGGAATCAACGGTGGCGTCTACAGTTCCAGTTAGGCTGAACTACTTAGTGAACACCTTAAACGGGACTACGACATATTCGGAGCTCAGGCCTATAATGAGCGGTTAATCCGGCTCCCCGCCCTTGGAGTTATAATGTAAGGGTCTGGTCGTCCAGGTTGGGGGTCGTGCCTTCGCGTCGGGGTGACTTCCCGGCCACGTAAAGCTATTTAGTTGCGAAGCAACAACAAGCCTCGGATACGGACGGATTTACGGATTTACGGATTTATCCAAGCAGTGCGATGGGATGGGCCGGGCAAAAGAAAACTGAAAGACTGCTATATCTACTACGGTGACTGTTACCGACCACAAGGGCAGCGTCTCTTTGTATGTGGATTTGTCACTAGAGGCAGACTTAGGCAAGAAGTCTAGAGTTTCAACTATGGGAACAAGTGCCTCACGACAATTAGCATCAAGGCTGAATTCGCCAACATAAGCCTCATATGCGAGCATACCCCTACAGAGGAGAAAGATGACGACACCAAGGATGAGCTCTACGAGCTCCTGGACAAGACATATGAGCAATTGCCCTAGCTATGACATTAAAATTATCTTGGGTGATTTTAATGCCAAACTAGGAAGAGAAGACGTCTTTGGTGGCACAATCGGAAAATGCAGCCTTCACGAAACCACCTCCGATAACGGACTCAGGTTAATCGACTTTGCTGCGGGGCGAAACGTTGTACATAGTTCCCGCATCTCGATATACATAAGGGGACATGGCGAATTCCTGGTCAATCAACCACCAACCAGATTGACCACATTGCGTTCGACACAAGGCACTCCTCCAGTATCAAGGATGTCCGAACGTTCCGAGGAGCCAACGTACAGTCGTTAGAAATCGACAGGTCCTTTTCCAATCGAGTCTCTTGTGCCCTCTTAAATAGTCTTTTGCCGCCAACTGCAAATATCGAGAACCAGTGGAAAAACTGCCAGGAAGCCATCAGAGATGCCGTCTCTGACGTGCTGGGCCTCGCACGACCACCACAGCGAAACCCCTGGTTCGACGAAGAATGCCGGCAAGTACATGCAGCCAAACAACAGGCATACAAAGCTGCGGCGCTGCATAGAAGAATCAGAGCTGCTCGCGAGCTCTACGAGCAGAAGAGGAGAGAGGAACACAAGCTTCTAAGAAGGAAAAAGAAAGAGCATGAGAAGCATGCGATCGAGGAAATAGAGGGATGCCATTGCAGGAATGAAGTTTGGAAATTTTACCAAAAGGTAAAAAGAACCTCCCAGGGTTACAAGGTCCGGACCGAAACTTGCAAGGATGATCAGAGGAACATCGTAGTAGAATCGCAGTCGGTGCTGAGGATATGGAAAAATCATTTCTGCAAATTGTATAACGACGATGACGAACCGAATACCACTACCATGCAGATTGCACCATTCAACCTTGGTGACGTAGGCCAACAATTCCGTCCACCCGATCTCGACGAAGTAAAGAAAGCTTTATCTAAGCTTAAGTCCAATAAAGCTGCTGGAGCTGATGGCCTTGCGGCTGAGCTATTCAAAGCGGCTGGCGGTGGATTGGTAAGTAGTATGCACCAGCTCATCTGTAAAATATGGTCGGAGGAAACCATGCCCGAGGAATGGAACCTCAGCTCGATCCTCAAGAAGGGCGATCCTTTGGACTCAACCAACTACAGATGCATCAGTCTTCTTAATATCGCCTACAAGATCTTCTCTGTACAGCGACACCGATCTAGCCACAAAAGTGAAAAGCCAACGACTAAGATGGCTGGGTCACCTAGAGTGAATGGACACCAATGCTCCGGCCCGGAAAGTCTTTGAATCCAACCCCGTGGGACACCGCAGTAGAGGTGGACAGCGTAAAAGGTCGCGCATGTAAGTGGAAGAGGACCTCAACTAACTTGGCGTGCAAAACTGGAGACAGCTAGCTAGAAACCGAGCCGGCTGGAAGAAGCTTGTTGGTTGAGGCCCTGGTCCACCCTGGACTGTAGTGCCACCTTAAGTAAGTAAGTAAGTATATGCAATTTGCTTAAACCCTCACCTTTATACCTTTTACTTGTTATCAAAAATATTCCACATACGCCCTGTAGTCCGATTAAGTTGAAAACTTAGTATAATAGTACTTAGAGTCAAGCAAGGCTTAAAATTCTCAGAAAATAAGTAACAGGCTGGACTTTACGTTTGGTTAAAATTTCCAATGTCTAAAACGTACAAACATAAATTGACGCATTTCCCACCAAACGCTCTCCCTATGCAGTAGTGAACAAATTTTTAAATTTGCAAGGTCAAACAATTTTTAGTATAGTATTTATAACTACAGTAACAAAATTTTAAAAATACACTGATAGGCATTAAATTTGTCAAATGTCTTTGTTTAAACCTCGAGGAAAGGAGAAATTTTGTCTCATTCTATATTGAAACTCTGTGGGATCTAAACTTGTCCAAAATATTAAGGGAATACAAATTAAAAGAAGAAAAAAAAAAAAACAACAGAAAATATTAGGCTCAAATATTTTGATTTTATTATTGAAAATTAAATAAAAAATCATGCTTGATGACCTAAAAACTTAAAATTCAGTTATACTCTTACTCTCGTTTTGAAAAAAATAAAATAAAAATTTCACATTAATAATGGATTATCCGATTATTAAAATTAAAATTAACCAATAACCATTCCATATGTCTATCTGTAAAGTACTCCAAATAAAAATTCACTTGCTATATCCACTTTGTGATCTAACTGTTTTATTGACTTAAAGCTCAAGTTTATATGCATCCGAAATGAGCACCTTACTTAAATGTACGCAATAACGCGAATACCTACATATTTGAGAATTTTGAATAATTCAAACGACA
Source organism: Dasysyrphus tricinctus (assembly GCA_963921185.1). Classification (NCBI taxonomy): domain Eukaryota; kingdom Metazoa; phylum Arthropoda; class Insecta; order Diptera; family Syrphidae; genus Dasysyrphus; species Dasysyrphus tricinctus. Next base: position 94,219,406 of record OY992530.1, read on the forward strand.
ATGTGTCACCAACAGAAAAATTCAATACAAAAAAAACAAGACCACTACTATAGAAAAGTGAGCGTGAATATGATTTTCAAGAATAAGTATGTTTTGGAATATGTACTTAATTCTTGTGGTTCATAAAATTCAAATTCCAATTACATACCTAGCAATCGATCATGAAATTTAGCAAGAAAAAAAAACGAACAAGTACCTACCTTGCTAGCTGAACGGTTTTATTAAAGAAATTACATTGAATTGAAACCGGAAATAGAACGAAGTGAAAATTTTGTTCGGTATTTCTTTTTGCAGTTGACAATTTGCGCATAAAACTACAATATTTGACTTGAATTTTGGAATTCTTTTGATTCAATTAAAAGGCCTGTTTTTTTTTTTTTTGAAAAGTTAGAGATTTATTTGTGTAGTAAATTTATTTACCACATTCGAGTGCATCTGAACTGATTCATTTATTCAATATTCAAGATTCGCCTCCTCTTCACGCAGGCTTATTTTTATTTATTTATTTATTTCTCGTGATGTTTGAACTTGGGATGATAAATTTGGCGCTGTGTGTTGTTTTTTTTTTCATATTATTTGAATTGTTAAAATTATTGTTGTCAATTTTAAGATAGGTACAGCAATGATGGACGGACACACGTTTTTCATTTCATTTTATGACTGATCAAGGTCAACAAAAAGAAGGATATACATACATTTAAAATTCATTCAGGTTTATATAGGAATCAACAATCAAGTGTGTCTTATAAATTTTTAGTTATAGAGGTAGAACGTTATTTAAGAATATTAAAAAAAAAAAAAGAAAATTATGCAACAAAAATAACAACTTTAATTTTTTGTTTTCTTCTTTTTTTTATAGATTTTACAGAAGATGCTTTTGCAAGGAAAAAATTCAATACAAGTTATTAACCGTTTAATAGAACCAATGGAAATAACAATGGAGTTGTTAAATTTATCTAACATCCTCTCACTTATAGGAGTCTTTTTAGTTGTTGCACTTTACTATTGGATATTTCACATACCAATCGATTGGAGGAGGGTAAGTTTATGAAACGGTTATGCTAAGAAAAATTTTAAGATAGTGGAAAAAAATAACTTTTTGGCCAATTTGCTGAGAAACAAAATAGTCCAGTCATTTAAACTATTTTCTTCGGTTTCTTTGGAAAATGGTGGAAAGCTGCATTTTGGTGCATAGCCTCCGCATAACAATCTTAGGAAACTGTAAAAAGTCCTGATTGAGAGGAGCGCACCACTAAAAATTGTACGGGGGTCAAAGGCCCCACAACCGGTTTTTACGGAGTATCTTCCGAACAGTAACTCTTACCAAACAAATTTCAAATACTGGGTAGTTGCCATAGAATATTTCCTACGAGAAATGTAACTTACATTCATATTTTTTTTATCGATGCACTATTTGATCACTAAGGCTCCGGTTGTGGCCTGTAAGACTTTGATTTTTTGAATACCCATTAATGGAGTTTTCGATGCCTATACTTCTTTTTGCTTTCACTCACACTCAAAATCTGCTGTGGGCTCTTGGTCTATTAAATTTTTTTATTTTAATTAATTTTAAAAACAAATTTTGTTTTTTGTTTTTCTCAACAACGTTATTGAGAGCCCTTTGTTTTTTTTTTTTTTGTGAACTGAAAAATCCATTTTTTGTTTGACAATATTATCAAGAAAACCTGGGTAAACTTCAACGAACGAACCTAATTAATTCAGTTGACTGAATATCAAGTCCCTTGGGTCGTCTGAACGTCCTGTCAAACGCTTATTCGAAGTCGATGAACAGTCCCTGATCGATATTAAGCACATTGTTCGATGGTGATCCGCAAGGTGTTGATGTGGTCCACACAAGGAGATTTAGTGTGGAGTCCTGCTTGTTCAGCGTCGGGTGTGTCTTCGAGGAAGTCTTTTATTTCCCCCTTGTAGCCCTTGGCTACAGCAGGCAGCACGCAAATTCCTCTCCAATTTCACATTGTGTAAGGCCCTTTCTTTGGAAGATTGACAGTCATTCCCTTTCTCCACTCACTCTTCAGAAAAACTCTCTGTTTCCCACTCTTTTTCAGTGAGTGGGTGAAAAACCTCAGTCGATGTCATTGGCACTGCACTTAAGAGCTCTGTGCTGGGAAATACTATCAAGTCCAAACACTTTGTTGTTTTTCAGTGCTCTGATTGCAGTTATGATTTCTTCTCTACTGGGGAATATAGTGCGTATTCGGGATTTTGTTACTACGTACGGCTCATTGGGTGTTGGGTTTAGATATTTCACTGGTGAAAACGTGGTTTAAAACCGCAGAAAAGTGTTCTTCCATAATTTGAGCTTGTCCTCACCCGATTCCAGCAGAGATCCATCTGTGTCTTTTAACAAGTGTTGTTTAGAGCTTTGGTAACCTGTTAGCTCTTTAGTTATTCTGTAGACGTTTTTACTGTCATATCTGCTCGCAGCCTCTTCTGGTTCTGTAGCGAATGCGTTGATATACATACATAGGCTGTTTTCGAAAACATCATCTGCGTCAAAGATGCATTTCCAGAATGTTCTTTAAGGCAAACTGCTAAAGTCACGTGTTCGAAAACAGCGATGCAGCTGTGTGGTAAAAAAAAAATCGAGCTGACGATAAAATAAATTAAGTAACCAAAAGCGTGTTCGTAGACATCAAATGCGTTTGCGAGTAAATTGAATGACGTTGATCTAATCAATTTTGTGCAAGCAGGACGATGGCATATGACGATTGCAATTTGCGTCAAAAAATGACGATAATTTCACGATCAAAGACTTCGATTTGACGTTTTCAAAAACGGAGATAGTGAAGTTACGCTTATCACGTCGCGTCGCACGCTACAGTGAACTTCTCTCAATTTCATACCACACCCAGACTAGCTCATTTCTCCCTGGTGCTGGAGTATAGCTGCAATGCGAGCTTTGAGCTGTTTTCTTCGAACCTAGCCCGTTTCTTGTAAAAAAGGCCATCAGGCACTGTTTCTTCCTTGCAACCTACCGACTATACTTTCAGCACCGGTTGTGAAAACATTTTTCACAGCACACCAATGCCTTTTGATGGAGGTAGATTCCGTGCTATTGATTCCCCTTGCGCAGGATCCTGAAGTCTATTGGCATTTAGCTTAGGCACTCGGGTTTTTTTTTGGGATCTCCGAACTGAAGTTGTGCGTTATCTTATGGTAGCAACCATCAGATGAGGCACCCCTTCAGTTACGAACGTCCTTGAAATATCTTCCAAATCACCGATTGATTGCGAAATAATAAATTTAGTTCGATAGCTTGTCTGTCCGCTGACACTCTACCAACTTTGTGGCACGTCTTGTATACTCAAACATGGTCTCTCCTCTTACAAGATGGTGGTTGGCGTTACGAAAATCGACAAAATGTTCGCCAATGTCGTTGCGGTCACCAACACTGTATATGCTTTCTTATAACATGCCTGAGCCCTTTAACTGTCACTGCCTCTGCCAACCTTCACATTCAAGTCTCCCATTACCATTATGATGTCTCCACGTGGTGTACTATCACAAGCAGCACTCAGCCAGTTATAAAAGACCTCCTTCTCCTCGGCAGAAGAGAGCTCCGATGGGGCGTAAAACTGTATAATAGTGACGCAACGTACCTATTCAAGCAATGCAACGCCAGATTCACGATAACTTCCACGTTACTTTGAAGTGAAAAATGAGTCAAACTACTAGATTTGGAGAATTTACTCGAGTTTATTTTTAGTCTCGCACCTCGAATACTGGACATAAGAAATACCTTGTATCTTCATATCTTCACATTAATACATAAATTCTCATTTCGAATGCAATTACTATTACATAAATAAAGACAAAAATAACACAGAATTTTGAACAGCCCACTTTTTTTTTTAAATTTCAGCGCCTAGAAGATGTTAGTTACGATCTCGCACTTGGCCGCGAAAGAAATATGAAAGCCAAACAAAAGCGAGACACCATCAATCGCATGCGTCGTCTTCGTAAAATCGGCATTAGTGATCTACCGCCACCCTATCCAAATGGCTGGTACAACATTGCAGAATCTTCAGCCGTTAAAAAAGAAGAAGCTATCAGCGTGTCCTGTTTAGGTGAACAATTTGTTGTCTTTCGAACAGCAACAAACATAGTGCATGTCCTCGATGCCTATTGTCCACATTTAGGTGCAAATCTTGGAATTGGAGGCAAGGTGATTGGTGATAGAATTGAATGCCCTTTTCATCGATGGGCATTCCGTGGCAGTGATGGCAAATGCGTGAATGTTCCTTATAGTTCTTGTGGTGCTCCAGCATCTTCTAAAGTCCGTCGTTGGATTTCCAAGGAGATGCATGAAATGATTTTCATTTGGTATCACATCGAAGGTGAAGAACCTTGGGAATTACCTGAGATAAAAGAAATTGAAAGCAAGCAGTTTACATATCAAGGACGAAATGAATTCATTGTTAGCTGTCACATTCAAGAGATTCCAGAAAATGGCGCCGATTTGGCTCATTTTACCGCAATACACAATCCAAGTGTTTTGGCTGGAAGTAGTCCAAAAGACAATCCCCTGTCCGTACTTGGAACTCATCGATGGGACGCAACGTAAGTAGAAAAAAATTTAACTAGATTCTTTAATCCAGTATTAGCTACACCTTTCCAAATTTAAATTTTTCAGCTGGGAAGGCTCAAAACCTGAAAGCAAACATATTTCCACTCTCTCGTTAAATCATCTTTTGGAAATTTATCCAAAAGTGCAGTTTTGCCAGGTTGATGTAGTCGGAGTTCAGGTAAATTATTTTGTTGTGCGTGAATTGTACATATGTGATATTGGAAGTTTAATTTTAACAGATCGGTCCCGCCTATGTTCAGCTTCATATGAAAAGTATTTTTGGACGCTTTGTAGCTGTTCAGACAGTTACACCAATTGAACCACTTGTCCAGAAAGTCGTTCATCGGTTCTATGGACCAAGACTTATTTCACCATTCATGAAATTCATCGTGGTGGCAGAGAGTATTATGGTAAGACAAATTTGTATTGCTTTGCATTGGTAAACATAGAATCCACATATGCAATAGTAGTTTTTAATTTGTGGATTCTATGTGGATTCTATGTGACTTGCCAACACAGTATATTATATGTATTTAAAGTTCTTTGAATCTTTACTTAAATTTGAATTTCCATCTCATTTCAGGTCGAACGTGACATAAACATGTGGAACCACAAGACATTCCGAAGTAAACCTCATTTAGTAAAGGAGGATCATTCTATTAAATCATTCCGCAACTGGTATAGTCAATTTTACTCCAATAACAGTAAAACATTTGCCCACGCTCAGGAGAATTTAGATTGGTAAAAGAATAGAGAGCATACCATACCGCCCCAGTGAAGACTCTCTCTCTCTCCACATTGATCTTTTAATATAAGCTTAACTTTGTAGACTGTTAATGTTAATTACTAATTTACTTGGTAAGGATAAGGTAGTTAAGTAGATTTATAAAAAAATATATATATAAAATTCTTTATTTTTGGTGATTTAGATGTTAAAATCACAAATAAATGAATTCAAAACAAAAATCAAAAAAATCAAATCGGTCGTGTTTCTCTCTTTAACCATTCTAAAGTTAAGTTGTCTTCTTCTTTTTCCAAAATTGGAGAAAGTGTCTCCAAGACCTGTTGATGATAGTCATTTAGGAGTTTTACTTCAACCGATGTTAAAAGTTCTTTTTTAATCATTTTAGTTTGTTTTGGACACATTGTTATTGTTTTGAATGTAAGAGCACCACGTCCAGCAAAATCATACTTAGCGGCAACGGGTACTATTTGAACAATATCCTCAATTCGAATACCAAATTCACCGTCTTTATAAAAGCCAGGTTCTATAAAAAAAATAGAGAAATAGATTTTTCATATTTTTAAATGAGGAGTTGCAGTGTGAATGACATAAAATAAAAATTCACCATTTGAAATGAACATATTCTCTTGAAGGCCAGGGTCATCTGCCATTATACGAATGCCAACACCCATGGGACCTTCATGTACATTAAGAAAATGACCAACTCCATGACCAGTTCCATGGCCGTAGTCTAAACCAACGTCCCAAAGTGCTTTTCTTGCTAAAGTATCCAGGACTTGACCCTGCAAAAAAAGAAAACAAGTCGTTTTTAGTAAAATGAAATGTCTTTAATGTTTAAACCGAAATGTAGAATTTAACAACTCTTGGATTGTTATCAACTGACTCTTGTCTTATGTTCAAAGGTACTCTTATAACAATAATACTCTAAAGCTTTACTATAAAGGCGTAGTACCTAGTGACATAATGGTTAGTGCGATATACTAGGTTTGTTCGATGTCAGCACTGGGGCGCACTGGGTCGCCCTGAACTCGCTCTCATGTGTTTTATGTGAAACTTTTTTCACCCCAGTTTATTAGCACTGTGTTCGATGTGTGTTCGGGGCGAGCACTGAATTCGCTTTCATGCACCCCAGGTTTTTTCTCGGGGAAAGAAATCAGAGCTGCGAAATTGAAATGTCAAAAGAAAAGAATTAACTTTGCTAATTTTTATGGCGAAATAAATGGTAAATGTGAAATGTTTTGTATACTATTTTGTTACTATTTACTAATTTATATATTAAATAAAGGGAATGCTTAGAAAAATATTTGGAAATCTAGTGCCTGCATAAAGATTTTGAAGCTGCACAAAATAGTACTTGAGCAACTTAACATTTGTATCATAAAAAAGTAGCACTGAGGTGTTCGATGTGAAATCAAAACCCGAGCAGCCCCAGTTTTTTGACATTTGTATGACATTCCCCAGTGCGCCCTGGGGCAGGGAACAACGAACAAACCTACTGTCATGCCGAAGATCTGGGTTCGATTCACAGCCTCTGCCACCTAAAAACAAAAAACAAAGGAACCGACAAATCCTCCAAGAGTATACGGCCCTTTTTGAAAACGTCATCTGCGTCAAAAATGCATTTGCAGAATGTTCTTTAACGCAAACTGCTAAAGTCACTTGTTCGAAAACATCATCTGCGGTGCAGCTGCGCAGTTAAAAAATCGAGTTGACGATACAAACATTGAGAAACTACGAACACGCGTAAATATAAAATGCGTTTGCGAGTAAACTGAATAACGTTCATAAAACCGATTTTGTGCAAGACAGGACGATTGCATATGACGATTGCAATCTGCGTCAAAAAATGACGATCATTTGACGATCAAATTGACTTTTGTCGAATTCCTTACAACCAAATAATCGATTTTTTTCTAAACAGAATCGATTTTTTTCTAAACAAAATCGATTTTATTCTGTCAAAACAAATCTTGCTTTTTCAGCAAGATTTCAAATCGATTTCACACACACTAACAAGATTTGACATTTCTCTGGAGTTGAAAGTATTTTGCGGCGGGTTTAACAAATGTTCTAAAGTGTTCGTCGGTCATTTAAATATATTAAAAGCAAATAAATCATTAAAACTAATTTTAATTTATCAAAAAATAGTGAATGGTCAGTTAGAAGTTATAAAAATATTAACTAACTTCGATTCATAGTGCCCAAAGTCAATTAAAGATATAAATCGCGCGCTCGCCGATGTGTTTCTCGAATGATGTGTTTCTTGGATGAATTTGGGTTGTTTTTTTTACTTTAATGGCCACATAACTATTTTCTGTTTATTTTTGCAACTTTTCTTGGAAATGTATGTTTTTAATCTAACAAAATGACGCGAAAAACTGAATGCACTTTGGAATATTTGTAACAAATTTGTATGCGCATAGTTTGTTTACTTTTTTGCCTCAAAGCTACTGTCAAATGACACACACACAATCCCACACGAAAAATTTGATTTTTTGTGTATTCCTTACAACCAACCAAAAAAATCGATTTGAAATTGTTGTAAGGAATTCGACATTTGATTTGACGTTTTTTAATCTAGCCGTTCGGATTCGGCAAACAAATTTAGGTCCCCTCCATTCCTGCCAACAACACGCACACAGGTTTTGTTGTAGGCAGGATTATGATGGAGCACTAGCTATGAGTGACAAATTCAATGGCGCGCGCCAGCGTATGAACGATACAGCCATCCATTTGCAATATGTGTACATTATAATTATTATATTAATTTTTTCAGTTCACTTCTTTTTTTGGCGTGTCATTCAACACTAACTTTTATAGTTACCGAATGCTCACTAAATTTATTCAATCTTAAAACACTAATATTGTATTTATAGCTCTAAGTTTGCTTGAATGAATAAAAATTATCTTGTCTATCTATCTATCTCCCTTCGTCACACTTTTTTCACTTTAAGTTACTTGTTTACAGGTTTAGACTCGTTCTAAAAGTCCGTCATCCCTTTTCCACCATCAGAAGTATTTCAGTTATAAAATTTAAAAAAGGAGGGTTTTCGGTATTTTTGAGGTCATTTATTTTGTTGAAACAATTATAATATTAGGTTGCATAACCTCAAAAATAGTCGAAAAAGCGGTGACGACTAAAGGCCCCTACCCATAGAATCCGTTGCGTCCGTTGTGACGACGCATTCAACTGACAGCTAGATAAAATACATGTTTCTTATGGGAACTTGCCCATAAGCAACGCATGCGTCGGACTCAACGGGCAGAGTAGCCGAACTTTTAACTTTTCTTTTCCGGCAGATGCGTTGACAGCAACTTTTTGACTTTTGATTGTTTGTTTGAATTTCAAGTGGTTGTTATGAGAATCTCAACGTATTCATTGGAATACCTCAATCCGTCGCATCCGAAAAACGTCAATGGATCCGTCGCCGCAACTGACGCACCGAATTCTATGGGTGGGGGCCTTAACACGAAAAAAATTCAGAGCATATACAATACATAGATTCAGATGAGATGGGTTATTATCTAAAAAGTTGACTCAAAATAGAAGAAGCAAATATTTAAAAACAACGGGAACACTTACAGTGCCACACTATAGGTTTTTTTGTTCTTTAATATGCTTTTTTAACTAAAATTTTTAATGTAAATAGTTTTGGAAAAAAAAGTAACTTTCAAACTTAATATTAAACAAAAAAAAAATAAAGTAATTTTTAAGTTTGAAAATTATTTTTTTTTTTCAAAAACTATCGTCAATTAAAACTTTATTTAAAAAGCATATTAGAGAATGGATTCGTTGCTGTATAAAAAAGCTATAGCGTGGCATTGTAAGTGATCTCGTTGTTTTTTAAGATTTTCCTTTCTATTTTGAGTCAGCTTTTTGGAAAACTCCCCTGCCCCATGAACGGGGCGAAATAGACCCCTCTCAAATATGAATTTTTATTTGCGAAATATAGGTACTAGATACAATGGCAAGTTATGCATTCGTAAAAAAAATTGAACTCGAGATTTTAATCAGACTTGTCATTACGGTGATAGGGAAAGAGAAAAGTGGGTCACACAATTCTGTCCGTCTGTTTGACTACAGTTTGAACGGCTGGATCGAAATTTTTTAACATTTGCTACATGGTGGTTTTTTGTGGTAGTTTATACTTCAAAGCGAAGGGAAATCAAATTTAAAATGAAACATCAATAATTATTGAATCAAAAGGTTTTTTGCCTAGGAAAAAAAGTATTTTTTTCTATGAAAACTACACTTCACATGGATGTATAAACCAGGTTAAAGAATCAAAAATAACATTATAGATACTTGGTATACAATTTTTTTATAAATTTTACAAAATCTAATTTTTCTTCAAAACGGTTTCATAACTTTTCTTAAAAAAATCATAAATAAAAGATATTATTTTACAAAACTAAAAACACTTATTTTATTTATTTATTTACTTAAATGCATTTCGGAAGCTATGCTTCCATCGTCAGTAAGGTTTATATAAATAAAAAACATTTATTTATATAAAGTAAATAAATAAATAAAAAAAGTGTTTTTAGTTGTTTAAAATATCTTTTTTTTATTCTATAAAAAAACACGTTAAAAATCTCCACTATAAAATCAAAAAAATCAGTAACTTTTTTTAGTAAAGGCTTTTTAACACTCTCTCGAATATTTTAAGAAAAAAACTTTTTTTATGAATAAATAACGATACATTTCATACAAAAGTTAGAAACTGTTAAGAAAGTATTTTTTTTCCTTAAAAACGTATTGTATTTAAATAACGTATTTCATGCTTTTAAACATTTTTCTCTCATAATTTCTATGTCTTTACATAATTTTTTTTATATATACAAATTTTTTAAACCCTTAAGTCTCTTGAACATAAAAGCAAGTACGTTCGACCCAGTCGTGCATTTTATTTTTTTCTGAATCTTATTTTTGTTCAGGGATTATAAGAATCACCCTAAACCCATAATAAGTTCTTTAAGTGAAAATATTGAGACGAAGGTTGGGTTAGGTTAGGTTAAGGTGGCTGCCAGGAAAACTGCTGACACACCTAGGCCAGAATAGGCCCATTGTGATACCACATAAAGACTGCGAGGTGATCCTCGCTAATTAAACCAATTGGAGCTTTTAATGAAGCGATGGAGACTGTGAATGTCGATTTTATTTAAATCACTTGGATCGTCAAAGAAAAAACTTTCTAAGTGTATTTTACGTCTCTGAGAAAGAGCAGGACATGACCAAAGAAGGTGAGGGATAGTTTCTTCCTCCTCTTCGTCCATGCAGCTTCTGCAGAAATCATTTGACAAAACGCCGTGTCTATTGGCGTGTTTGTCTATGAGGCAATGTCCAGTAATGACACCAATTGTGGAGCTAATATCCAATCTACTTAGAGATAACAAACATTTCGAACGCTTCGGATCCAGTGTTGGCCAGATCTGTTTCGTCGCCAGACAAGTAGTGATACCTGTCCATCTGCTGTTTGTCATTATCATGGAATCATGCTTAAGCATAAGTTTACAATTAGCAAAGGGGGTGGTTGGATGTTGTAGGAACTGGGGGCCTCGAGCTGGTATCTTTTCCTACACATCAAGTGCTTACAATACCTCCAAGTTGGTAGCCGCCGGATACTGGTCTTGGCTTTATGCCAGGACTTGCTAAACTTGTTAGTGCGAATGTTGATCAAGGAAAGAATTGCAACATTAAACCCATGGCCCTACAGATTGGAGGTTAGTGCGTTGGGCTAACGACCCGACCACAGTAAAAAAAAAACCAATTGTTATGAGAGAGACGCGTGAAGCCTCGGATAACGACCCCCCTCAAATGGCAACCAGACCCGGAACGAAAATGGACTATGATCTACGAGTATGCACCTGGAATGTAAGGACACTCTACACACCAGGTGCTACTCAAAAACTTGAATCTGTCCTCTCGCGGTTCAAGGCAGACATTACCGCGATCCAGGAGATACGATGGATAGGATCAGGTATAACGAAAAGAAAAGATTGCGACATTTATTACAGCTGTCACCAAAGACTGCACATGCTAGGATGCGGATTCGTCGTGGGAAATCCACTCAGATCGAAAGTCATCGATTTTAAGCCGATAAGCGATCGCCTGGCTGTGATCCGCATCAAAGCTACCTTCCAAAACATTAGCCTAATATGTGCACACGCCCCTACCGATGAAGCTGAGGAGTCTAACAAGGAGGAGTTTTACGACCTCCTGGACGGAGCCTACGGAGCCTGTCCGGAGTACGATGTCAAAGTCGTGCTCGGAGACTTCAATGCTAAAGTCGGAAAGGAAAACATCTTTGGCGGATTAGTTGGAAAGCACAGCGAAACGACAACAGACAACGGCTTCCGACTAATCGACTTTGCTGCAGCTCGTAATACGGTGATAAGTAGCACTAGGTTCCCCAGGCGAAGGATACACACAGCAACCTGGCGATCTCCAGATGGTCGAACGGCCAACCAAATCGACCACGTGCTAATTGGCGCAAGGTACGCATCGAACATCTTGGACGTGCGAACTTTCCGAGGTGCAAACGTGGACTCTGACCACTTTCTTGTTGTGACAAAGTTCAGAGCCCGACTGTCCAACGAAAAGAAAACGAAGACCGCCCAAAGAAAGAAGTTCAACATCGCATGCCTTAGCACATCTGAGAAAGCCAGAGACTACAGTGAGCAATTGACCGGGAAACTCTCTGCCGTACACCCAGCCACAGGCGTCAACAACCAGTGGAACCAGTATCGCGACATTATTAAGGAGACAGCCGAGACCACCATAGGCTATCAACCACCCAGAAAAAAGAACCCGTGGTATGATGATGAATGCGCGGTATTGAAGCAGGAGACGGAAAATGCACGAATGCAAATGCTGCAACGGAAAACAAGAGCAGCAAGAGAGGAGTACCGTGAAAAGAGAAGGAAAGAGAAAAAAACCCTGCGTAGAAAGAAAAGAGCATCCGCAGCCTCTCAGCTCAAGTATCTCGAAGAGTCCAGCACCGCCACCAACACCCGCCGGTTCTACAAAACAGCCAAGCAACTGGCATCTGGTTATAGGACTGGCACGCAAGCTCTTCGAAACAGCGAAGGGAACCTAGTCACCGAAGCACAGGCAATTGTAGACGTGTTTAAGCAGCATTTCCAGCAGCTGCTTAATGGGCATTATGTAGAGGAGGCAATAGAGGAACAAAGAAGCATTAGACCAGTCAATGAAGATCCAGTCCCAGCACCCAGTACTGAAGAGGTTAAGAAAGCCATCCACAAGCTTAAGAACAACAAATCCGCCGGCTCGGATGGCCTACCAGCGGAACTCTTCAAGTATGGAGGAGATGTTCTGGTAGGGTGCATGCACCAGCTCATCAACCAAGTTTGGGAGGAGGAAAGTATGCCCGACGACTGGTCAAATAGCTCCATATGCCCAATCTACAAAAAAGGCGATCCTATGTCCTGCAAGAACTACAGAGGCATATCCCTGTTTAATGTTGCCTACAAGATCCTATCCAACGTACTATGTGAGCGTCTAAAACCTTTCTGCAACACTATGATCGGCACGTACCAGTGTGGCTTCAGGCCAGGCAGATCAACGATAGACCAAATCTTCACATTGAGGCAAATCCTGGAAAAGACCAACGAATTTCAATTCGAGACCCACCACCTATTCATCGACTTTAAAGCCGCATATGATAGCATAAGTCGCCAAGAGCTTCTATTGGCGATGTCGGAACTCGGGATCCCGAAAAAACTGATCCACCTATACCGCATGACGTTACAAAATACGCGGTGCAACAAATGGGTAACAGCTCATCCGAGTTATTCCAGACGTGTACAGGGTTCAGACAAGGAGATGCGCTATCATGTGATTTCTTCAACTTAGTCCTGGAGCAGATAGTGAGCAAGAGTGGTGTTAACATGGAAGGCAATATCTTCAACAGGTCTTCTCAACTGCTTGGCTATGCGGACGACATCGACATCATCGGCCGCTCCAAGAGAGCTGTACTTGAAGCATTCACAGCTATTGATGAACAGGCGAAACGCGTTGGTCTTGAAGTGAATGAGGACAAAACAAAGTATATGCTATCAACAAACAAAGCCTCATCTGTCCATCGCCTAGGACAAAACGTCACTGTTGGTAGCAGTAATTTCGAGGTAGTCAAGGAGTTCACCTACCTCGGAACAAACATCAATTCCACGAACGACACGAAGAATTACTCTAGCGAACCGCTGCTACTTCGGTTTGGCCAAACAAATGGGTTCAAAACTCCTTTCCCGAAAGACAAAGTGCACGCTATACAAAACGCTAATTTTACCAGTTCTACTCTACGGCGCCGAGTGCTGGACGATAAGTAAAAAAGGGGAATTGATACTGGGCACTTTCGAGAGAAAAATTCTTCGGCGGATATTTGGTCCTATATGCGAAGAGGGCGATTGGAGGAGAAGATTCAATCGTGAACTGTACGAGCTGTTCCAAGATGTGGATGTAGTCCAAAGAGCTAAAACACGTCGACTACACTGGCTCGGCCACATCGAGCGAATGGACAACAACGCTCCAGCCAAGAAAATCTTTGAGTCCCAGCCCCCAGGCTCGAGACGACCAGGAAGACCGAACCTCCGCTATATCGACCAGGCGGTCACAGACGCAAGAGCGCTTGGTCTCGACGACTGGAGGGAGCGTGCGAGGGACCGCAACCGATGGAAGACCGCAATATCTCAGGCAGAGACCCTTCATGGATCGGGAGCCGGATAAGTAAGTAAGTAAGTAAGTATTTACTTAAATGCATTTTGGAAGCTATGCTTCCATCGTCAGTAAGCTTTATATAAATAAAAAACATTTATTTATATAAAGTAAATAAATAAATCAAATACATAACTGTTTTTAGTTGTTTAAAATAATATCTTTTTTTTATTCTATACAAAAAAAAACACGTTGAATATCTCCACTATAAAATCAAAAAAATCAGTAAATTTTTTTAGCTGTCTTCTTAACACTCTCGAATATTTTATGTTGAATTCCTTACAACAATTTCAAATCGATTTTTTTTGTTGGTTGTAAGGAACACACAAAAAATCAAATTTTTTACTACGTTTACAAGCAGAATCGAAAGCTCGAGTTGAAATAGGGTCGAATATTCAACCCAGGTTTTTCGTTACTTGAGTTGAGTGCTCCATTTAGAGTTGAGTTGAAATGGTATTGAGATTCCAGAAAAATGAATGGGATTAATGTAATTATTTTAATGTAAAGCAAATATAATTGAATTAACACGAGTACTTTACTACACGTATTAATTTAAACAAAACTATATTTGAAGACAAACATACAAATAAACAGACCAAAGTGTATTATCTGTAAAGCCAACTCCTCGACCCAGGTTTTTCGTCACAAATTTCGACTCGACTCAGCTGCCCGACCGGAATCGAGTCGAATCAAGCTCATTTCAACTCGAGCCAGGTATACAAAGAGTTGAAGCGAGCTTCAAGCTCGCTTCAACACCACATGTAAACGTAGTAGTTGTTGAATTCCTTACAACCATTTCAAATCGATTTTTTTTGTTGGTTGTAAGGAATAGGGCTGTGTCAATCAGGATCGATTCGATTTTTGTAATCCGATCATCGAGAAGTATTGATGATTGAAATCACAAATTTTCATTCCAATCGATCTTAATCTCGATCATTTCGATGATCCTCGATTTTCCATCCCAATTTCAATCATTTCAATGATTCTCGATTGTACATCCCAATCTTAATCATTTCGATGATTCTCGATTTTCCATCCCGATCTCATTCTCAATCATTTCAATTATTCTCGATTTATCATCCCAATCTCAATCATTTCGATGAATCTCGATTTTCTCCTTCAAAAACTTGTGATTTCTTAAATGTTTTTAATCCATCGACACCGTAGCCACCCTTCAATTGAATTTGACAGTTGATCGCTTGTCAGATAGGGGATGAACTATATTTTGACACAAAAAGGGGTATTTTGATCTAAATGTCACCCAATTGCTTAAAAATCACCATTTTCCGGAGCAGTAAAAATCATTCAAAAAGTTCAGAGTTCTTAGAGGCTTTTTAATACATTGACATCGTAGCCATCCGTCAATGGAATTTGACGAATGAACTGTATTTTGAGAGAAAAGGTGTATTTTGATCCAAATGTCACCCAATTGCCCTTAAATCACCTTTTTCCGGAGCAGTACAAATTATTCAAAAATTTCAGATTTTTAAGAGGTTTTTTAATCCATTGACATCGTAGCCATTCGTCAATGGAATTTGACAGTTGATGTCTTGACGGATAGGGGCCAAATTATATTTTCACATAAAATGTATACTTCGATCCAAATTTCAACCTATTGCACTGTGGTTCCACAGTAGGCCATAATTCAAAAAATAAATTATTACAGTTTCTTCCAAAAACCTTTTAAATCAGCTTAGAAAAACCAAAACTCAATATAAGTAATAAAAAAAATTATATTTTTCGGTAATACCGTTAGATATTTGCTTATAAAGTAATCACTTCGTACAAACATATAGCATTTCAGTTTTAGTTCATTAAAATAAGGGCGACTGCAATTAGTTTTTGCTGTTGTTAGCATTGTCTGTGAATTGTTTTGTTTTTCTTGGAGGTATTATTAGATAGTGAGACTTCCATTATGCATTTTTTTGAGCCGCTATACGAATAAATATAAGAATGGTGTGGCTGCGAAATTGGGCTTTCAAAAAACTTAAATAAGACTGCGATTTGTGTTTTCTTTTAAGCTTTTAACTGTTACGCCCCGCTACGCCCCCAAAAAATTATATTCTGCAGGAAAGGTACATTTATCTACTTTTAAGTATAAGTTGAATTAGCTGCGGAAGCTTGCGGATGCACTTTTCATTGAACTTTAAATGGCCCTACCTCTAACTGCTTTTATTTCAGAATCTGCCTGAGTATGCCCATTTACTTATATATTTGGTCCTTCAGCATGGGTTATAGTTTGTGGAAGTAAAAGTAATAAGTCCTCTTCCTAAAGTAAACCTTAAAACAGTCTTTATGAGTCCTTAAATGCTGTCTCAAATGAAAATTATACCACGATTACGATTAAAATATGATTTTAGATTTTTGGAACAGATTTTGTCAAAATATATTTACGTTTGCCTTAAAGTGTTCAAAAATAATTAAGAGCTGATATTATCATAATTTTTTTTTGTGAAATAATTAACATTTAGGAGTGAAAACCCTTCATAAAATATGATAATTTTATGTATGTAAATTAAGAATCCACATAATCAAAGAAGATCATTTTTCCGCAATGCACTGTGGTTCCACCGTAGGCCATAATCCCAAAAATCAATTTTAACGGTTGTTATAAAAAGACATTTAAATAAGCTTAGAATATACCAAACTAATTATAAATGAGAAAAAAATAATGCACTTAAGTAATACCGTTAGATTCTTATCTTCAAAGTGATCACATTGCAAAAACATGGCATTTGAGGTTTAGTGGCTCAAGAATAAGCGTGCTTTCATTTATTTATTATTTTTACTTTGATATTTTGTGATTTTTTTTTGTGATGGAAATATTAGTTGAAGGTAAGACTTCCGTTATATATTTTTTGTGATCCATTATTAAATTGTATATAAAATGAGGTTTAAATAAAATTAAACTTTTAGACCCGTTTGTTGATACGAAACTTAAGCAATTATGTTCTACTTAAGAAGCTTATGTTCTACTTTTTCCTCTGCGTAAACTGTCACATAAGCGCTTTTGTTCTACTTAAATATTAAAGTTTCGTATCAGCAAATGGGCCTTAATGAATCAAATGAAAATGTACATATGTATATAATGTTATATTTAATACATAATTTTACAACGTTATATTTAAATACCTCCATACTCTATCAGAACTTTTTAAAAAATTGGGTTCAGTCCGATATTACACCCTTTTGCCTAAGGTACCTCTGAAACAAAAGAAGGTAGAGCGAAACCGATTTCAGATTCATGATCAGAGAGTCCAATTTACCCTATGACCAAATATTTCAGGTTGATATTATGCCAGCAAATAATTATGGCCGCCTTTGTTCGGCAGTGGAACCACTGTGTATTGGTCTAAAATCACCTTTTTCTGAGCAGTAAACAATTGTGGAAATTCCATATTTGTTGATATTTTTAATCCATCAAAAATTTATATTGTTTCGGATTCGATCAAAATGGGAAGAGTATTGAATTGAATTCGTTAAAATCGGAGAGATTCAATTCCATCGAAATCGGAATGAAAATTGAATCGATAATAAATTCAGTGAAATGAAAATGATCGAAAGATCGATTGATTGAAATGATCGAATCATTTTGGTGATCGATTCTTGAACGATTCGATCATTTGAAATTAACTATTTACACAGCTCTAGTAAGGAACACACAAAAAATTCAAATTTTTCGTGTGAGATTGTGTGTGTGTCATTTGACAGTAGATTTGAGGCAAAAAAGTAAACAAACTATGCGCATACAAATTTGTTAAAAATATTCCAAAGTGCATTCAGTTTTTCGCGTCATTTTGTCAGATTAAAAACATATAAATTTCCAAGAGTCCTATTTGAGTCCTATAACAACGCAAGATGCTTTGTTTTACACAATGGGCAGCTATCCGACTCTTTCGAAGTGCGGCAGGGTGTGAGACAGGGAGATGTTCTATCGCCAATTCTCTTTCTACTGGCGATTGACGATGTCTTGACGGCCAGCGTTGGAACATCAGAGAGGCAGGGCATTCAATGGAGACCGTTTGAAAGGCTTAGCCACTTAGACTATGCCGATGATATATGTCTCTTGGCAAATAACATCAGCGGGCTGAACGGGATGTGTCAAGCTCTGAAGTTAAAAGG
This sequence comes from Dasysyrphus tricinctus, assembly GCA_963921185.1. NCBI lineage: Eukaryota > Metazoa > Arthropoda > Insecta > Diptera > Syrphidae > Dasysyrphus > Dasysyrphus tricinctus. The sequence goes on from OY992530.1 coordinate 94,237,598, forward strand.
AGAGGCGAGTGGTCTTAAAATAAATAGCAAAAAGACAAAAATAATGCTCACAGGCCGCTCTACACATCAGCGTATTTTAATACAGGAGACGCCAGTTGAAGAGGTTGAACAATTTAACTACCTTGGAAGTATTGTTTCAGCAAATGGTGGTACTGATCTGGACGTTCAAAGTAGAATAAATAAAGCTCGCGCAGCCTTCGGTTCTCTCTCCCAAATTTGGAACTCATGTCAAATCTCCTTGCGCACAAAGTTGAGATTCTTCGAATCCAATGTCAAATCCGTGCTGTTATATGCTTGCGAAACCTGGAAAGTCACGACTACCATCTCAAAGAAATTGCAGGCTTTTGTGAACCGTTGTCTACGCCATATTCTAAAAATTCGCTGGCCACAAATTATATCAAACGAGGAATTGTGGCGCAGGACAAGCCAGGAGCGGCTGGACGTTGACATAAGAAAGCGTAAATGGCAATGGATTGGTCACACACTGAGGAAACCAAACGATGAAATTGCAAAGCAGTCATTTGAATGGAATCCTCAGGGTGCACGGCGGGTTGGAAGACCAAGAACAACATGGAAATCAACAGTTCTAGCTGAAGCAGACTCCCAGAGAAAGACGTGGCCACAGTTAAAATATCTATCTGCAGACCGAGAAGGATGGAAACGATTTGTTGGCGCCCTATGCCCCAACCGGGGTTACAGGACTTGATGATGATGATGAAATTTCCAAGAAAAGTTGCAAAAATAAACAAAAAATAGTTATGTGGCCATTAAAGTAAAAAAACAACCCAAATTCATCCAAGAAACACATCATTCGAGAAACACATCGGCGAGCGCGCGATTTATATCTTTAATTGACTTTGGGCACTTTGAATCGAAGTTAGTTGATATTTTTATATCTTCTAACTGACCATTCACTATTTTTTGATGAATTAAAATTAGTTTTAATGATTTATTTGCTTTTAATTTATTTAAATGACCGACGAACACTTTAGAACATTTGTTAAACCCGCCGCAAAATACTTTCAAACCAAATAATCGATTTTTTTCTAAACGGAATCGATTTTTTTCTAAACAAAATCGATTTTATTCTGTCAAAACAAATCTTGCATTTTCAGCAAGATTTCAAATCGTTTTCACACACACTAACAAGATTTGACATTTCTCTGGAGTTGAAAGTATTTTGCGGTGGGTTTAACAAATGTTCTAAACTGTTCTTCGATCATTTAAATAGATTTAAAGCAAATAAATCATCAAAACTAATTTTAATTCATCAAAAAATAGTGAATAGTCAGTAAGAAGTCATAAAAATATCAACTAACTTCGATTCAAAGTGCCCAAAGTCGATTAAAGATATAAATCGCGCTCTCGCCGAGGTGTTTCTCAAATGATGTGTTTCTTGGATGAATTTCGGTTGTTTTTTTTTACTTTAATGGCCACATAACCATTTTTTGTTTATTTTTGCAACTTTTTTTGGAAATATATATGTTTTTAATCTAACAAAATGACGCGAAAAACTGAATGCACTTTGGAATATTTGTAACAAATTTGTATGCGCATAGTTTGTTTACTTTTTGCCTCAAAGCTACTGTCAAATGACACACACACAATCTCACACGAAAAATTTGAATTTTTTGTGTGTTCCTTACAACCAACAAAAAAAATCGATTTGAAATGGTTGTAAGGATTTCAACATAAGAAAAAAAAAATTCTTTTATGAATAAATAACGATACATTTCATACAAATGTTAAAAACCGTTAAGAAAGTATTTTTTTTTCCTTAAAAACGGCTACTACGATTTTTATTAAACTTTTTCTGTGCGCTAAAACTAGTGCGATCTACTACAAAAAAAAAACTCTAAAAATTAACACTTAGCAACTAATAATAGTACCTCTCATAAAACGTTTCTTTATTTTAAATTTTTTCATTTTCGCTTGAAAGGATTTAGATACATTTTTTGATATACTAGATTAAATAATATAGCAACAAAATTTTCAAAAAATTTTCAATTTTAATTTTTTGAAAATTCGATAACAATTTCTTTTGAAATTTAAGTTTTACAAGAAATTTGCATACCAAAACTTTCCTTAAAAATGTTTTAAGAATTTGAAATATTAAAATATATTTTTTTTTTAAACCGCTTCAACGATTTTGAATTTGTTCCAAACAATTGTATTTAAATAACGTATTTCATGCTTTTAAACTTTTTCTCTCATAATTTCTGTCTTTACATATTTTTTTTTATATATATACAAATTTTTTAAACCCTTAAGTCTCTTGAACATAAAAGCAAGTACGTTCGACCCAGTCGTGCATTTTATTTTTTTTCTTAATCTTATTTTTGTTCAGGGATTATAAGAATCACCCTAAACCCATAATAAGCTATTTTAAGTGAAAATATTGAGACGAAGGGGGTGAAATAAAAATCTGAAAAAAATTGGTTTTCAATGTTTTGAACCGAATGAGGGCTATGAAAGACTTTCAGCCGTATTTATTAAGAAAACTTAAAGGCATCTTAACTTTAAGATTCCTTTAAATTGCTCTTAAGTGCGAAATGGGTATCTATAATTAATTTTCACATTTAAGCAACGTTACTTAAATGCATCTCAACTTAAACGAAATCCACCACGTTTAAAGGCTACTCAAAGCCATCTTAAACATATTTTGACATTCGAGAAGAATTATTTTTATTACAAAAATATGGGTATGTGGGAAATTTTCAAAAATTCACCAAGGAATCCCCTGCTATTTCATCGAGGAATGGAAGCTACACCCAAGGAATTTGAGGTGAAAGCATCGAGGAAATTAACATGGGGTTGTCATTGGCGTTCACCAAGTGATTTTCTTGGTGAATATTCAGTATATAGTAGTGAAATCACTAAGAAGGTGTAACTTGCTTATTCCATAATTAATTGCATTTGATGAAACATACCGTGAATATACATCAGTGATATCACTAGGTACATGGAGTTGCTTTTTCACCAAGCCATTATCTTTTTTAAATGAAAAATGTCATGAATGTTCACCAAGGAAATCACTTTGTGAATGGAACCTACTTAATCATCTAGTGAAATCATCAACATCGGTAGTGTACTGTCTAATTTAGTATTTAAAAATTTGCTCATATAATATAACGGGCCTTAAAAGTAAACTTTTACAATCAGATTTTTTTAAATATATTAATAATTTTGATATAATTATTCTATTAGAAACTTTTGTAGAAGAACAAAATGAAAATAATTTTTTAAAGTACTTTAAAAATTTTAATATAATGTGTATTCCTGCAACTAGATCTAATTTATACGGCAGGGCTAGCGGTGGAATTTTATGTGGGGTAAAAAAAGCTTTGAATTTTGTCAAGCTTTGCTTTATAGAAAACAAACTTATCATTAAAATTTTGAATAATAACTTAAAATATTTCATTATTCCTGTATACTTAAACTGCAATAACTGGCAGAATGACTTTGATAGCTTAATAGACTTTGTGAATAACTGCGACCTCGAAAATATAATGATCATTGGTGATTTAAATGCACGAATTGGATGTTATCAAAATCCTTCTGTTCATAGCTCATATTCCCGGGATACTCTGAATGAAGCTAGAAACTCTAAAGATAAAACCTTTAACCGACAAGGAAGACATTTTACTGATTTTATCGAAAACTTTGGACTTGTTGTACTGAACGGGGCATCTAGAAGTGACACGTCTGGAGAGTTTACCTTTATAAGCGGCCAAGGGCAGTCTGTAATTGACATTGGAGCAATATCGGGAGAGTGGCTTAAGTCCTTTGTTGATTTTAAAGTGGACATAGCTAATTTTTCAGCGCACTTGCCCATTGTTGTGGAAGCGCAGTTTAATAATATTGAAACGCAGAGGAGCCCATATAATTTCTTGAGACTTAAGTGGAATGAGAAAAGTGCGTCTCTTTATAAATCACTTTTAAATCGACATATCAGCCTTCTTCCTTCACAACCAACTGCAGGCACTTCCCATCAGTGTGACGAGGATATTGCTAGAGTTATTAAAGCCTCAGCGCCATTTGCGCTCAATAACAACAACAATAACTTGTTTACTCCACGAAACCAATGGTTTGATAGTGACTGTAGGAGATTACGAAAACTATCCTTTGTATATCTGAAACTGTTCAGATCGACCAACGCTTTGATCTTCAAAAATATTTATCTCCATGTCAACAAGGAATACAAAAAACTATGCGCCTCTAAAAAAATCGACTACATTAGCAACATAGCAAAAAAACTTACTAATTGTAAGAATTCTAAGGAATTTTGGAGTAATGTTCGTGAGCTTGGTGGACGTAATAGAAGTATGGTGACTACACTCGGAGCTGAGACACTAGCAGCTCATTTTAAAACTCTTTTGTCGGCTGATGAGTCTCATCATACTTTCTCTTACGCCCTACCTAATATTGTGGTCAATGAGCTGGACGACCCAATATCTAGGTGTGAACTGGAAACAACTTTGAAAAATATGAAAAATAATAAAGCACCTGGCGTAGACGGCATTCCAGTCGAGTTCTACAAAAATAGTTGTGAGCAATTAAAAAATTATATATTGGTGTACTTTAACAATCTATATAACGAATCGTATGTACCAATCAACTTCAACAAAGCTATTATTTTTCCAATATTCAAGAAAGGAGATGCTAACCTAGCTGAAAATTACAGAGGGATTTCCTTTCTAAACGGTTTGAGGAAGATTTTGACTTCAATTCTGTATGAAAGGCTCATCAGCTGGATTGAGAACAATAATATTCTTAGCATGTTTCAAGCTGGTTTCCGATCGGGCTTCTCAACGATGGATCACATCTTTGCGCTGACAAGTATTGCCAGGAAGTCTATTGAAAAAAAGAAGAAACTATACGCTTGTTTTATAGACTTCAAAGCAGCATTTGATAATGTAAACAGACAGGCTTTGATATACAAACTTTCATCACTTGGAGTATCCCTGAAATTCTTGATGATGTACCTCAACTTTCTTGTTTCAACTAGTGCCGCTGTATGGGATGGATCAGAGTTTTCCGACTGGTTCGAAACGACGACAGGAGTTCCCCAAGGATGCATTTTAAGCCCAATATTATTCGCTTTGTTTGTTGACGATATTTGTGAGATACTTCCAGGAGGAATCATTTTCGCCGATATAACAGTTAAAGTTTTGCTCTATGCAGACGATTTAGTCTTACTGGCGGACAATCCTTTCACCCTGCAGCTGCAAATCAATAGATTGAATACTTTTTGTGAAAAATGGTGCCTGCATGTCAACACAAACAAAACAAAAATAATGATTTTTGAGGCACGTCAAGTAAGGAGGCTTGCCGAAGAAAACTGGTCTCTTAATAATGTGCGTATAGAAGTTGTGCAAGAATTTAAATATCTTGGAGTTTTGCTAACGCATAATTTAAATTTTTCGAAACATGTTCAAATGAAAAGTAAGGAGGCTAAACTTGCTTTAAATTTAATGTGGCCTAAGTTTTTTGGGAACCAAAAAATTGATCTAGTATCAAAATATCGAGTTTTTCATGCAACCGTCAACACGTGTTTGAGCTACGGCACTCAGGTTTTTGGATATTTGCCCATTGAGGAATTTGAATCTATTCAAAGGTATTTCTTTAAACGAATATTCAGATTACCAAACTCAACACCTAATTATGCTATCTACGTGGAATCTGGTGTAACGCCAATTTACATTCAAAACCTTAAAGCAAATTCCGATTACATAATAAGAGTAATGAAAAGAGACGAAGGGAATCTTCACAGATCTTTCATGCTGAGACTACTGCAAACAAATGCATCCCCTTTCAAGGAATGGAATCAGTTAGCGCTTACCCACGAAACCAATTTGACGCTAATGGAGTCTAATGTCGATGTATGGCAGCTTATGTTTGCAGATGTGACTGCTAAAATCGACGAACAAATCTATACTCAGCATTTATCCAGAGCATCCTCAACATTATCCAGAAGTACTTACAGGAACCTCAATCACCAATTGCCATCGGAAGCAAACTATTTCCATAACGAACTATCACCTGAAGCTGTAAGCTATATTTTTAGAGCACGAGTTGAATTGTTGAAACTAAATTTCATGCCTCATCGAGCTGATTTGACACAACTCTGCGACTTATGCAACAGAAGAGAAATGGAAGATGTAAATCACTTCATTGCAATATGTCCAATATTACAAGAAATTCGTCGGTTATATTTCAATGAGAGCTATCTATCACCAAACAGACTCTATGAGATATTAAATGTTGCGCTAGGATGGCCTACAGTATACAACTACTGTAAACATGCTATAGATTTCCGTAATAGTTTCTTAACGTGAACTCGAAGGTTCAGCCAGTTACTGTAGTTTAAAACTATATTATTTTATTTTGTGTTTCAAATCACGCTAAAATTGCAAACTTTTTGTGTTTCAAATCATGTTAAAATTGGATATTTTTCTTGTGTTTCAAATCACGGTAAAATTGATAACTTTTTGTGTTTCAAATCATTTTTAAAAATTGTTATTATCTTTTTTGTGTTTCAAATCATATTAAAATTGTTTAAACTTATTTTTAAGCATCTTGAAATGTTAATAATGCTTTATTTATATATTCATTTAGTTAAATCAATCTAGAAGTATTAAGTCTAGCTACGCAAACTTTATTTTGTTTTTTAATTTATATAAGATTCTTAATTCTTTATATTCAACCAATAATTTTGTAATTCATACACTTTACTTTGTATATTATTTTTATTAAGAAATGTCATATCAGGCAGACGGCAAAATTGCCATGTCCTTATTCTTAAGTAAGAAATATTGTTAAACTTTTTGGGAAAAAATAAAGAATTTATCTATCTATCTATCTAGTATTAAAACGAACCAAAAAGAAGGTCGCATTTCTAATCAAAAGTTATATTTACGTTTTAACAAACGCAATTTGAGTAATGTTCAGTTCATCTTACATTGATTTTCTTACGGGAAGTCAATGTGAACTTTATCTTACAAAATGAGAACCAAAAAATCACAAGCTCAGGACTCTGTCCATTACTATTCATCGTTGAAAACCTTGTGTTTCTCGAGGCATAATTTTTTGCAATGAAATTGTATACTGCATGGGAAGCATTGAATTCAGTTGAATTTTTGCACCAAGTCAAAGAAAGGGTGATGTCATGAAAATAATCAACTGGTGAAAAAGGCAACACCTTTTTCTAATTACATGCCTGTTCCTCGTAAAAAGTATTTCATGAATTCATTGTGCTATTCACCGACATTTTTCCTTGAGGACGAAATTTCCTACTGGGTGCCTATGTACCTATGTATGTATGTAGGTATAGGTAGAGTTTCCTTATTGAATGTTGATTTCCTTTAGTAAATTAAGTTGAAACTAAATTATTTCATTGATTTATCAACATATTTTCCATCAAGAGACCAAAGTGTGAATTAATAAATTAAATAAAAGAATTTCTGGACACAAAAAGAAAAGTATCACAAACCAAAATGGAGTCATGTTTCATTTTGTTTGCATTGCAGTATGCCAAGATGCTACATCCAGTTGCTTCTCTTTCTTTCTTATAAGTATGCGCTCGTTTTTGTTTGCAAACTGTCAAAAAACAGCTGAAATGTACTTGTATTTGTGAGTTTTCTCACGTACGTTACATTTCAATCGTTTAGTAAAGTAGCAAGAGAAAATTGATTATAGATGAGAATTTAAGTAACGTAATTTAAAGGCAACTTAAATATATGACCTCTAACTCTAAGAGCCATCTTAAGAAAATCTAATAAATTCGGCTGTATGTATTTAAGGATCACCCTAATTTACAAAATTTAGCTTGCGAGGCTGTTGACATTAGAAATGCGATTGGAACTATTGAATCTATACACATTTTTGAAAAGTTTAGAAAAGTGTAATAAAAACAAATTATAGAAACAGAGGTCAAAAAAGTCAACATTTCTGCTTTTTTGAATCCAAAAAGGAAAATGTTGGTAGTGGATGTACATAATAACGGGTGATTTTTTAAGAGGTTTAGAACTTAAAAAAAAAAAAAACACAAAAAATTCGAAAAAATGAATGAAATATTTATTTGAATCGATAGTTTGAACCTTGCAATTTAATGTTTAAAGATAATTTCATGCAAATGTTGACCGCGGCTGCGTCTCAGGTAGCCCATCCGCTGAGTCCAATTTTGGCATACTCTTTCACAAATATCGGCCGGTATCTCACGAATGAATGCATGGATGTTGGCTTCCAGTGCGTCAATCGAAGCGGGCTTGTCCCTATAGACATTAGCCTTGACATACCCCCACAAAAAATAATCTAATGGTGTCAAATCGCACGATCTAGGCGGCCAATTGACCGGCCCGAAACGTGAAATTAACTGTTCACCAAACTCGCCTCGCAATTGCGCCATTGTTTCGCGTGCTGTGTGGCATGTGGCACCGTCTTGTTGAAACCACATATCATGCAAGTCAAGAACTTCCATTTCGGGCAAAAAAAAGTTTGTTATCATCGCTCGGTAGCGTTCACCATTGACAGTAACGCTGCGATTAGGGGGGTTTACATGGCATGACAGCATCGCTTGATGGAAATGGAACAGTATTCAAAATCTTTTAAAAACCATACAACATTGCTTGTCAAGCGGTTGTTTCTTGCGTTCAAATGATCAAATCAAGCCATGTTGTCAAGCAATGTTGGTCCATGTGACCCCCCCTATTCGCATCATCTTTGAAGAAATATGGCGCCGAATCGACATTTCGCGGTCTTCTGTCACACTAGCTGATACGGCCGCAATATTTTCTTCACTACGCACAGTACGTTAACGTGTTGGTGGTTTAATGTCCAACAAAGTAAATTGGGTGCGAAATTTGGTCACAATCTTCCGAATAGACTGCTCAGAAGGTCGAGAATGCCGACCATAAAATGGAAGCAGCGCGCGATGAACATTTCGAACCGAGCACGAATTTTGATAGTAAAATTGAATAATTTGCAAGCGTTGTTCATTTGTAAGACGATCCATGGTTAAATTGCAAACCAAACTGAAGCTGTTTGACAGTGACACAAGGTACTAAACACACGTCAGCTGTCAAAACCAGTGTTGCCAAAACCAAACCAGCTAAAAAATCACCCGTTATATAACAACAGTATGAACCGACAGCAAATTTTGGGAGTGGATACATAACCAAAATTGGCGTATGAAGGTTTATAGGTACATATATCTTGATATCAAATACCAAAGTCTGGCAGGTTTTTTCTCAGCCTTTGGGAGGGGCGGGGTGTTAAAAAGCAAGAAAAAAAAGAAGTATAGGCGTCGAAAGGCTATTCAAAAAATCAGTCTTGCAGTCCGCAACTGGGGCCTTTGCGAGAAACAGTGCATCGAAAAAAATATGAATGCAACTTCGAGGATAATTGTGTTAGCCGAAATTGGTTTTCACTCCTCCATAGATAAGTTCCTCGGATCGCATATCACGGAATCTAAACACAATTCTTCACATAGAAGTCAAAACAACTCTCTTTTTCTTTTCTTCCTATGTAATTTACTGCGACAAAAAATATCTGAGCAAGCGAATCCAAAAAATTTCAGTCTCAGTTTTTAAGGGGAAAAGTGAGAAATTTTTGTGAGGAATCGTGTTTATATTTCTGAGTCCTCTGAGATCTCAGAAATATAAACTGGCTAATTATTAGGCTGACATGTCGCTAGGCATAGGAGTGTTTCTTTTTTTTTAATATCGCTCTGTTTTTTAGAGGAAAAGACAAAATTTTTGGAAAAATGTGTTTAGAAAGTGTGTCATTTTTGTGGGGAAAGCTATATTACATCAGATAGTACCCATAAATATCTACAAAATTTCATCATTAGATTAGGTTTTTTTAAAAAGTGGACTTAAGCCGTTTTTCCCTTGGGCTATGTCTATTACTTAACTTTTACTAATGGGCATTTTTATACTCTGTTATACAAGTATACAATATTTGTATCTCGGTACAACCTTATAAGCATCATCTTGAAAAAAATCTCTTACCTTAACTTTCTTTGGGAAAATAGTTGAACCCAATGTTAATTGACCTTTTAAAACTCTTGTATAAGTTTCCATTTGAAAGTCGGTTGGTTCTCCATGATGTATTGTTCGAGTAACATCAGTTGTTCCATCCCTAAAACACAGTTATTAATTAAAATTTGTTGCTTTAACAAAAAAAAAATATATAGAGGTTCAATACTTGTATTGTGCTCCAGAATCACACAAATAAATTTCTTTATCATTTATAGGTCTATTAGTCTCTTTTGCAGGATGGTAGTGTATAACAGAACCATTTGGACCCGATGAACTGATTGTTGGAAAGCTCAAACCCATATAATGTTCTTTTTTCCTACAAAAGAAACAAATTTTGTAAACATTTTACTAACAAACAAGATCAGAATAAAAGGAAAAAAAACCTACGACCGGAGTTCTTCAAGCTTGTCAGCTCCTGAAATTTCATCAACTGCTTGTCCATCTTGTATCATCTTCTCCAGCCAAGCAAAGTACTGACATAGAGCAACTCCATCTCGTACATGACTGTTAATGAATCCTTCGATTTCAGTTGAATTTTTAATTGCTTTCATAATAGCAATGGGAGTAATCTAAAAAATGGTTTGAGAGTTAATCTTGGCAAATTAGGTTATAAAATATTTCTTTTTTTAACCTCTTGATGTCTCTTCGATTTGGGAATCAAGGCAGTCAAGAAATAACTTGAACTCATTGCTATCCATATCTTTTCAGCTGATTTTTCAATCTGAAAATATTAATCTGTGTTAAAAAATCATGTAGGTATTATACACAAACTATCAAAATAAAACTTACGATTTCAAGTAAACGCTCTTTAATAGATTCATATCGTTCAATAACAATGTCCACTTTGTTGTCAGTCAAATGTTCACTCCAATTATTGGGCAATTTTGATTCATCAATGAATAAATGAAGTTTGTCGTGTGAAATGATTAGATATGAAAAGAACACGGGGTTGTAATCGATATCAGAACCACGCAAATTAAGGAACCCTGATTTAAAGAAATTAAAGTATTGAGCCCAAAGAAGTTGCTAAATATTAATGTATCGAACTTACATGCTATTTCATCTAGGGCACTCACAACTAAGGCATCTGCTTTTTTCTCTACCATTTGCTTCTTTACTTCATTCCATTTGGATTCGATGCTGGCACCAGCAAATTTCAAATCCAAAGTTATGACAGGACTAGTGGGACCACATGGCTGACTGTCCCAAATTTCATCGATGAGGTTATTTTCAATTGGAACTAGGGCACATTCTTTAAAGAAAAGAATGAAGTACAAAAATAAACAAATCTATTCTACAATTGTATACAAAAATAGTCTTAAAAGTGGGAAAATCTGGAAAACAACTTTGAAGTGGTTGTTTTCTTTCCTTACCATTTCCGTTGAGTTCTTTTTGAATCGGCTTCCACAATCGGTAGGAGAGTAGTTTAGGATCCACACCTACAGTACATCCTTTTGCCAAATTCTTGGCCAACCAAGCACCTATTGATGGTGTTGCCGGTAGACCTAGAATAGGACCAGTTTAGATTGTAATTTTTCTTATCAATTTGTCATCCCCTCCTACCATCCTTCATAAGAGTCCAATTAGAGTCTAATTGCTTTCCAGCTTGCTGGTAGTACCTTCCATCAGTCCACAATAGAGCTTTGTCGGTTGTTATGATGGCTGTTCCAGCAGAACCATCGAACCCACTTACAAATGCACGACGTTCGTCCCTTTGACAAATGTACTCGCTCTGGTAAAAAAAATCAACATCATAAATACTTTCTCGAATGAGATTGATTCCTTACCTGATGGGCATCATCTGATGGCACAATGTATGCACTAATAGCTTGAACTTCTTCAGATGGATGTTGCATTAACTTCCTAAGCCTGGCCAGAATTTGAGTGGTGTCTTTCATGGTTCTAGTGAAGAGATGATTTGCTGCCGCCAGCTTGTTATAAACTAAATAAACTGAAATCAATAGAAGCTAAAATGATTCAAGTTGCTATCGCAGGAATAGAATTATTGAGATACCTACAACTTTATCAAAATCAAGAGTTGTATTATTTATGAACCACAAACTAAAAGCGATTAAACAAAACGTTGATAACTGGCCACTTGAAAGAATTTACCTGTTGTTCGGATTAAATATTTATGCTTAGTTTTATCAGCAATAACAATGGTGGATTGGGGGCGTAAATAAATGCAATCTTTCTTTTATCTTTTATAATTTTTTTGCTAAATCATCAACTTCGGGTGAAATTTTTTATTTCTTTATTCATTTGAAGTAAAACAAGTGCCGTGTTGCCAAAAATAAACTTCAAAAACAGCTGTTTTTTCTTCTTATTCTTCCATGCGTCATCTAGTGCCCAATAGAGTACAACTACGAAATGAATGGATTTGGCACGGCGTAGATTTAAACCGACAAAAACCGTTATTCATTTTTCCGCTGGAAATTTCGAACAAAAATATTAGGCGTGTTTTATTAGCCGTTTTCCTTTGGAGGTGGCAAAGTACTTTTGAGTAGATGAAAACCCTAATCTAGTACTACCAACTGCACATGCTCTCACGTGCAAGTAGATACATTTTACATGGGAAAGCAGTTTGATGTGCTCCATTGAAAAAAGCTAGCAAAAGTACTTGCAAGTACTTCGCCACCTCTAAAGGAAAACACCTATTATCATCGGGATCTGGATCTGGATTAAGTTTTATGTTACATGTTACAAAAACAATTTTGAAAATTTCCTATTATTTTGTTTTTGTATTACGTGTAAAAGTTAATACAGATCCAGATCCCGATGATAATAGATGTTTTCCTTTGGAGGTGGCGAAGTACTTGCAAGTACTTTGCTAGCTTTTTTCAATGGAACACATCAAACTGCTTTCCCATGTAAAATGTATCTACTCGCACGTGAGAGGATGTGCAGTTGCGGTAATACTAGAATGCACAGGTTTAGTTACATGCCTCATTTGTTGGTAATTTGAATGGCCTTACCATTTATCCATTCCCAAATTGTTATATTGGCTTAGTAACGGGTCTGAATTCTGAAAAGTGAAATAATTTTAAAATAAATCGATAATAATTGTTACAGTTGCGTTTATTTAGAATTCCTCTATAAGAACTCTATCTTTGACGCTCATCTACGGTAAGAGAGTGTCAAAAATTCGTTGGGTATAAATTATCAGCCTTATTCACAAACGCATCATAGCAAGTACATAGCGCTATGGACTCGCTATAATGCCACCGAACGCGAAAACCTTATTCATAAAACTTATACAACGTTACATAGGCTCATTATAAGCTAATAATCGCGTTTGGAGGTTAAATAGTGGCAACATAAGATTAGTATCGGAATGTCACTAATATACTTACAGAAGTGAAATATTCAGATATGTATGCCTACACACACATACATAACCTATTCTTCCCAATAAAAACTGAGCAAAAGGAATAATGAAATAAAACAACAAAACAGTTTTTATCTCAAACATTATTATTTAATTTATGCACATAATTCGTAGGTACCTACTATAAACAATAGGCGTGTTTTTTATCATCGGGATCTGGATCTGGATCTTCTTTTAGCACGGGCTACAAAAACAATTTTAGAAAATTTCCCATTATTTTGTTTTCGTATTACGTGTAAAACTTAATCCAGATCCAGATCCCGGTGATAATAAAACACGCCTAATAACAACCAGAACTGTATTATAAAAAAAAACTAAAAAGAATCCAAACGGAACGGAGCTGTCGCCAGGCTGCGCAGCAGGAAAAATGGGGGTTGATTTGTTTTTTTTTCTTTAATAAAAATGCACTGAGTAAACGGAATATTAATGAGCTTAGTTTTATTGAAATATTTATTAAATATTACTAAAAACGACACAAGGAAACTTCAAAATTATAATTATTAACACAGAAATTGAAAAGATCCGAACCGACAGCATTGGGGCACGTTCCGATGGTTATTCTCAGTTATCCGGATAGCTTTGTGTTGTTATAATCCCTTATTAAAAAACAGCTGATGACCGCTGACCCAACAACAACTCAAGTTACATATCTCCAAATTTTTGGGATAACTAGATAACATAGCGAATAAACTTTAAGTTGGGTCTTGTGTGTAAATGGAAATTCACACACAAGTGCAGTGCATGCTGCGCATTATACATCAATTTATATTGAATAATTTTGAATGAACAACAACAACTTGTGTGTGTTACCACCAAGTTTATACGCTGGGAGTTATAGCTATTTCACGAGAGCCACCTCGATCATCAGACTCCTTTAGTGGTGCTTAGCCTGGTTATGCTCGTATTAATTGAAAAACTCTTTGCCGTCATATGGGAGCGAACCATGAACCTTGCGATTCAGAGGCCGATGCACTACACACCGCGCCACTGAAGCCACATGGTTAGCTCTATCCCAATGCAGGTTTCGTTGTTTATCAATTGCAACAGCGACTATCATTTTTATTAACACACACAAGCTTGTTATTGTTCAGTCGGTTTCTTTCTTTTTTCCCCATGCACCGATTCGTATGCCAATGCCAACAATTCGTTGGTCATACAAGGGGGGGGGGGATGAGTTGAAAGAGTTGACACTGGTCAAGAATTAATTTACAATTTAAGTTGAGTCTTGTGTGTAAATGGAAATTCACACACAAGTGCAGTGCATGCTGCGCATTATAGCGAATAAACATCGGAAAGCGAGGAATATTCTTTTATTGATTTTTCACGAACAGCTGATGTTTGCTTAGAGATGTGCAAGTAAAATGTAATAGATTTTCCCTTTTTGGTACTTTATTTGATACAAGCGTTGCATAACTATAGCCGTTTTCCTTTGGAGGTGGCAAAGTACTTATGAGTAATTGAAAATCCTAATCTAGTACTACCAACTGCACACGTTCTCATGTGCGAGTAAATACATTTTACATGGCAAAGCAGTTTGATGTGCTCCATTGAAAAGCTAGTACTTGCAAGTACTTCGCCACCTCCAAAGGAAAACGCCTTATAATGGGTAGGAAAATGTTTTATGAATAAGAATTTGTGTAACATTGAATAGTGGCTACGTAAGTCCTTATACAGTGCATAACTATTCATCTGTTTAGTGGAATCTAATGAATAAGGCTGTATATGTAAGTATCAAACTTATTTACTTTATTTAGAACTTCCACTTATTTATTTCACAAAATAAAGCACTTTACTTTTAACTACAAACAAAAACAATTTATTATTCACCAACTTTACTTTTCACTTTTATTACAACCAACTTTATTCATTCACGATTAAAAACAAACTGTGTCGCTGCATTCAATTCAATTTCTTTTATTGAACATAATATATACAATCTTACTTACTTACTTATCCGGCTCCCGATCCATGAAGGGTCTCTGCCTGAGATATTGCGGTCTTCCATCGGCTGCGGTCCCTCGCACGCTCCCTCCAGTCGTCGAGACCAAGCGCTCTTGCGTCTGTGACCGCCTGGTCCCTATAGCGGAGGTTCGGTCTTCCTGGTCGTCTCGAACCTGGGGGCTGGAATTCGAAGATTTTCTTGGCTGGAGCGTTGTTATCCATTCGCTCGATGTGGCCGAGCCAATGTAGTCGTCGTGTTTTGGCTCTTTGGACTACATCCACATCTTGGTACAGCTCGTACAGTTCACGATTGAATCTTCTCCTCCAATCGCCCTCTTCGCATATAGGACCAAATATCCGTCGTAGAATTTTTCTCTCGAAAGTGCCCAGGATCAATTCCCCTTTTTTACTTATCGTCCAGCACTCGGCGCCGTAGAGTAGAACTGGTAAAATTAGAGTTTTGTATAGCGTGCACTTTGTCTTTCGAGAAAGGAGTTTTGAACCCATTTGTTTGGCCAAACCGAAGTAGCAGCGGTTCGCTAGGGTAATTCTTCGTCGGATTTCCACTAAGGTGTCGTTCGTGGGATTGATGTTTGTTCCGAGGTAGGTGAACTCCTTGACTACCTCGAAATTACTGCTACCAACAGTGACGTTTTGTCCTAGGCGATGGACAGATGAGGCTTTGTTTGTTGATAGCATATACTTTGTTTTGTCCTCATTCACTTCAAGACCAACGCGTTTCGCCTGTTCATCAATAGCTGTGAATGCTTCAAGTACAGCTCTCTTGGAACGGCCGATGATGTCGATGTCGTCCGCATAACCAAGCAGTTGAGAAGACCTGTTAAAGATAGTGCCGTCCATGTTAACACCACTCTTGCGCACTATCTGCTCCAGGACTAGGTTGAAGAAATCACATGATAGCGCATCTCCTTGTCTGAACCCTGTACACGTCTGGAATAACTCGGATGAGCTGCTACCCATTTGCACGTTGCACCGCGTATTTTGTAACGTCATGCGGCATAGCTGGATCAGTTTTTTCGGGATCCCGAGTTCCGACATCGCCAGTAGAAGCTCTTGGCGACTTATGCTATCATATGCGGCTTTGAAGTCGATGAATAGGTGGTGGGTCTCGACTTGAAATTCGTTGGTCTTTTCCAGGATTTGCCTCAATGTGAAGATTTGGTCTATCGTTGATCTGCCTGGCCTGAAGCCACACTGGTACGTGCCGATCATAGTGTTGCAGAAAGGTTTTAGACGCTCACATAGTACGTTGGATAGGATCTTGTAGGCAACATTAAGCAGGGATATGCCTCTGTAGTTCTTGCAGGACATAGGATCGCCTTTTTTGTAGATTGGGCATATGGAGCTATTTGACCAGTCATCGGGCATACTTTCCTCCTCCCAAACTTGGTTGATGAGCTGGTGCATGCACCCTACCAGAACATCTCCTCCATACTTGAAGAGTTCCGCTGGTAGGCCATCCGAGCCGGCGGATTTGTTGTTCTTAAGCTTGTGGATGGCTTTCTTTACCTCTTCAGTACTGGGTGCTGGGACTGGATCTTCATTGACTGGTCTAATGCTTCTTTGTTCCCCTGTCGCCTCCTCTACATAATGCCCATTAAGCAGCTGCTGGAAATGCTGCTTAAACACGTCTACAATTCCCTGTGCTTCGGTGACTAGGTTCCCTTCGCTGTTTCGAAGAGCTTGCGTGCCAGTCCTATAACCAGATGCCAGTTGCTTGGCTGTTTTGTAGAACCGGCGGGTGTTGGTGGTGGTGCTGGACTCTTCGAGATACTTGAGCTGAGAGGCTGCGGATGTTCTTTTCTTTCTACGCAGTGTTTTTTTCTCTTTCCTTCTCTTTTCACGGTACTCCTCTCTTGCTGCTCTTGTTTTCCGTTGCAGCATTTGCATTCGTGCATTTTCCGTCTCCTGCTTCAATACCGCGCATTCATCATCATACCACGGGTTCTTTTTTCTGGGTGGTTGATAGCCTATGGTGGTCTCGGCTGTCTCTTTAATAATGTCGCGATACTGGTTCCACTGGTTGTTGACGCTTGTGGCTGGGTGTACGGCAGAGAGTTTCCCGGTCAATTGCTCACTGTAGTCTCTGGCTTTCTCAGATGTGCTAAGGCATGTGATGTTGAACTTCTTTCTTTGGGCGGTCTTCGTTTTCTTTTCATTGGACAGTCGGGCTCTGAACTTTGTCACAACAGGAAAGTGGTCAGAGTCCACGTTTGCACCTCGGAAAGTTCGCACGTCCAAGATGTTCGATGCGTACCTTGCGCCAATTAGCACGTGGTCGATTTGGTTGGCCGTTCGACCATCTGGAGATCGCCAGGTTGCTGTGTGTATCCTTCGCCTGGGGAACCTAGTGCTACTTATCACCGTATTACGAGCTGCAGCAAAGTCGATTAGTCGGAAGCCGTTGTCTGTTGTCGTTTCGTGGAGGCTGTGCTCTCCAACTAATCCGCCAAAGATGTTTTCCTTTCCGACTTTAGCATTGAAGTCTCCGAGCACGACTATACAATCTGGCTTATAACTAATATGATACTATGATAAATTTACATTTGTTGGCACATAGGGGGCCTAACGTTACACAATGTCTTAAGTTCAACAAATTATAGATATATAAATTATATGTCAAAAAATTAAAAATAAAATTCGGCTGACTTAATCGTCCTTAGGGTGTTCATTCCCGGTTGTCAATGGCTGTGTCGCTGCCAGTCAAACATGTGCCTTTTATACTTGTTTTACAAACTCTGGAAATTAGTATAAAGTTCAAGAGCTTTCCGTAAGAGAAATTTCCCATAATTCCCTTTTCTAAACCTTTTATATGACAGTAGGTTTTCTGCTATAATCCGGAAGATGGCGCTTCTTCGTTTGAGAGTCGCTATAATTATAGCTAAGGTTATGATTGCACTACGACCGTAAGCTTTATTGTGACCGTTTGTTTGCTTTCGGAGTCGTTATAGTTCAAATATGGAAAGTCATTACAATATTATGTTATGTTGTTTTCAAGATTTCAATTCAATGGGATACAATTTTCGTCTTCTCTACAGGCTTGAGGACAGGTGCTATATACCAGGAAATTTCAAGGACCCCTAGCTAGTTGACCGGTTTTTTTGACATTACATCTACGTATGAGTGAGTTTCTAACTGATAACTTGGCCCGAGGCCAGTTGATTGCCTTCCTTGAGGACAAATTCTATGAAGGAATTTCTGAGTCTGTTACAATAACAATGAGTGTCGAGTTAGCAAAACAACTTTGACGAATTGAAAAATGAATAGGCGGATAATTTGTCGTTAATTAATTGTGAATTAGTTGTGATAATTTACAATTATTCGTTATCCAATATTCCAATGTTTCTTGTTTTTTTTGGGTACTTTGCTAGCTTGATATTAAGTTAACAAAGCACCCTGTCGAAAATCGGTCAAAAATACTTGTATGTAGCTGTTGGTTTTTGGTTTAATAAAAGTTGTGAAAATTCAATTTCGTGCAATGTTTACCATGTTTTCTTGGGTGCTTTGCCTACTTGATATGAATCTAGCATAGCAATAGCAACTCTCAAGGATCGAAAAATAGAGGCGCAGGGACATAAATCCCGAATTTTTTTTCTGTACTTACGTCCCACTTTACTGCAGAGACATAAGTCCTGATTTTTTTAATCGAAAATGGGACATATACATACATACATCCCGAATGATACAAAAATAAATTTGTGGTGCAGGGGCATAGGGCTCATCAGGGACATAATGCCCATTTTTAGATTTTCTGGCTTATGTCCCAATTGAGTGGGTCATAAAGCCGCAATTGAATTTGAGGCTTAAGGCCCACCCAAGTGAGACTCAAGCCCAAAATAAAATTGTTAGGGGTAATGTCCCACTTAATAAGAATCACCAAATGGAAAGAAGACCCATTCAATAAAATGGATAGGTACCTATATAAGATAAATTCAAAGTTTCTCTAAGTCCAGATTCTTAAAATGAAAACAAAACTTTGCATTCTTTGCATTGCATTTGCATTTTAGTGCTTAAAAAATTTCCCGGTTATTAGTCGTTAATTAGTTGTGAAAATCAATTTTGTCGTGCGATGCTTTGTGTTTTTGTTTTTTATGACTGTCAAGTTAGTGAAGCAACTTTGACGAATCTTTAAAGGGGTAGGTGGATAATTTGCCATTCATTAGTTGTGACAATTTTGAATTTGTTGATCAATGTTTTCTATGTTTTTTGGGTGATTTGCTAACTTGAAAAAACTCGAAAAGCGTTAAAAACTTCTTGTACTTAATATTTTAAGGCCTAGTAATTTGCCGTTAGTTTATTAAGCAATGAAATATTAAATTTTAAAAGTTCTTAACACTTTTACAGAAAACATAGAAAATATGGAACGACAAATTCGAAATTAACACAACTAATAAACGACTAAGTATTGATTCTTGGAAGATGTGTATTAAGTGAGTCTGGTTGTATTCCCTCGTTGGTGCTACCATCACGTCTGGTGATTTGTAGGTATGTATATGTATTTCTTGATTGATCGATTGAGGAAAGAATACTCAATCACTTGACCTAATTTCACTATAACTTGACCACGCACCTGATTAACCATGTATTATATCGAGGTGGCTGACCACTGGCTCGTGGCGTTCGGGACACACTAAATTTGAACAAATTTTGGCATCATTTCAGCAGCCACGATTTTATGTTGCTTCTCATTGCCCTATTTAAACATTCAAAATCAATGAACATCGGTATTTCTCTTTGACGGTTTGCCATAATGTTCCTGTGGACTGTGTTTAAACATTTTTGCGGTGATCACATCACCATTTGCACGAAAAATAATAACGACTGGATCGCACGAACTTGTTCCTTTGCGATTAAAAACTACAATGAATCGAGACATGGAAGTTCAGTAATTATATGTATCGTTGGGGGGGAAATATTTAAAAACTCCTTGGCTCTATCCTCTTTGTATTGTACAGTGGACGTATAGACGCATAGAAGAACAGACACACAAAAGAACAGACGCACATCAGACTGGTGACGGACGAAAACCACATCTTCATCGTGAATATTGTTAGATTTGATAAAAAAAACATTCCGACACGACCCCATATAGAGCAAGTTTCTAAAAAAAAATGGATTTAGAAATTGGAGGAGAGTTCGTCAAAATTCATAATTAGGGTTCAAGGATAAGTAACTTCAAACCGCCATGCCTATAGAGGGCAGTTTGTTCACATTTGATATTAACTATCCCCCACATTAATGAACTTGTGTCGTCATTTCAATCTAACCACCCACATCCAGAAGCACATTTTGTAAACAAAAAAAAAACGCGCTGTCACTCGATGAATACAAATTGAATTTGCCTCCGATTCTTGATCTTGACCGTGCGTGTGGCGGGCGTGCATGGAATAGCGTATTAGTTTCTGTCGAGTCGAGACAACCTCCATCAGCTCATTTATCCTCGCTAAAGAGCGTGAAACTAATTCAATTTGAAAAAATACTTAAGTGAGACACTTTATGCCGTTTGTCATAACAAATCAAACCAAGCAAATAGACAACAAGTGCTTTATCCGAAAACCAACACGGAATAGAATCTTTCTATTGGGGCAATGCGCGTCTTTTAAGACTCTCAAGTTGAATAGAGAAGCTTTATCATTTAATCTAGGCCACATATGGAGCTCCTAAGACTAAGCAAATAGCTTCCGTAGACCATTCGTTGTAGACACCCCAAATGGGTTATTAAATACCTGTTGGAGTGATTTATTATCTCGCTACTTCGGACTTAGGAGATTATGTTTTGCGATTGTGTTGCTCCTTGGTTGATTTGTAAATTTTTTTCGTTATCAATTCTTTTTATTGGCAGTAATTCGCAAAGGTAGATAGAGAGAGAGAAAAGTTGATGTGTTATTTGTTCACCTACCCATTGTACTTTCATTAAGTTGTATGCGAATTTATTTTTGTTGTGTATAAGATTCTTGATAAGATTTTCGAATCTGAACTTAGATGGTATCGACTGAGCAATGAGGTCTTAGTTTTAGTTTTAGTTCTGACTTTGAGTGAATAACATTCTCGTATTACTTTTTTTTTCTTAATAATTGATAGAAATGAATCTTGTGGTCTTAACTTGTTTTATATTTCTTGTTTTTCAAAGAATTTCATTCGAAAGGTGATAATATTATTAATAAATGTAATCTTCACACCCAAATCAAATTAAACCTAATAAAATCCTTATCAAAATGATAAAATAAAATCTAACCCACTTCATTACAAAGAATTTTAAAATCGATAATCTTGAAACCTCTAACATCGCTTTGATATAATTTATTTCCGAGAGTTTTCCTTTCAAAGCTTATTTTTTGTTCTTGTTGATTCTCATCTATTTGTATACCTACCTGTTATTGAGTGTTACCAAATATTGAATAGTTTTTCCTGGAAAAATAAATGTCGGCAGTTTAAGGTTTTGTGATGAAAAAACAAAGAATTATTCCAAAAGAATTGGCAAACTGATTTTGGTATGAAAAATATTAGCAATTGTCAAATTGAAAATGGTATTGAATCTCATGCAATCGTCAAAATTATTTGCTAAGAATTACTCCAATGTGATAGAATGTGTGAAAGTCTTAGAAAAAATCCTAAAATATTCATAAGTTAATAAGTGTGTCAAAAATTGCGAGTGATGGTGTGATGGACTGTAGTTTAGGGAGATGAACTTTCAAATTTTGTTGTTACTAAGCCCATATGGACTTAAGTAATATTTTTTTTTATTTTTAATGCTAAGCTCTGATATCGATTTTTTTACACAACTTGGACTTGCAAAACGCTCCTTTTATTCAAAAAGTTTATCTTCATCAGACATACCACAGTATTAAATAAAAAGCGAATCAAATTAATAGCTATATGTTTTGCCAGTTTTTACAACTCCTACTCCTACCCACAGAAATGTTTGTATAAGATATTGGTAAGTTTGGAATGCAGGGCACATTTTTTGCCCTCATTGTGCTATGTTATTGCAACTTTTGAGAGTTAGAAAAACGGAATTTGTGACAAATTGAGAAAATTTTCAGGAAATTTATAGTTACCAAAAACCAAATACCCAAACACCGAAATCCCAAATTGCAATAAAAGAGAATGGCTCAGATCCCAAATGCAAAAATCCTGAATAGACAAAATCCTGAATGGATAAAAGCTGAATTGGGATCTCAGCCATTCTCTTTTTGGACAAAATCCCGAATGCTAAAATCCCAAATCGACAGAATATCGAATTTTAATATTTTTACTTGCGATATAGGTAGATACTATAAGGCAAAAAAATTTGAGATAACAAATTAATAGAGGTTCAAATAGGGGGGTTACCCTACAAAAGGTTGGGTAGTTTTAAATTTTGTATATATGTTACATGGTATGAATGGTAGATGAAAATTCCAAAATTCCACAACCACGCCCTTCCGCCCCCTTCAAAATCCTGGTAAAACTAAAAAAAATCGACACTTTTTCAGTTTTTTGCTTATAAATTCTTTCTGGTTTAGATATTTTAACGGAAAAAATATGAAGGAAATTAGTAGCCAATCAAATTTTTAAAAATATGACACAACCAAAATTCCACAACCACGCGCCCTTCCGCCCCTTCAAAATCCTGGAAAAACTACAAAAAATCGACACTTTTTTCAGTTTTTTGCTTATAACTCTTTTCCGATCAAAGGGCACGGTAGTGCCCAGCCAAGTTCGCGGCACTACACCCTTTTTACAGGAACAAACTCAGGCGATTTTCAACCCCCCTCTAACTTCCGTACCAATAAAGTCAGAAACTTCAAATTCGGAGTATTTGCTGAACTGATCAAACACAGGTGGCTCACCAAATTTCAACTCTTTAGCATTAGTAGTTCCCAAGATATAGGACTTCAAAAATCGCAAAAACCGTAACTGACTGACTGATTCACTGACTCACTGACTCACTGATTCACTGACTCACTGACTCACTGACTCACTGACTCACTGACTCACTGACTCACTGACTCACTGACTCACTGACTCACTGACTCTGACACTGGTGGATTTACTTGGCAAGTTTTCTCTTAAATACTTACTTAATCACAAATTTAAAATGTATGGAAACTTGACCAGTGAACCCAACAAATTTTAATCAGTAATCATTAATTACCAAATTTCTGTCATGATTTGGAATTGTTTCGATAATACTCTTCTTAAGATATTTGATATTAAACTTCATGAACTTAAAACTTGGCATATATTTTAGATCTCATTACTTTTTTTGGCTGACTTTTTACGCACAGGTTTCTTGTGCAAATAAGAACTTGGCTCCTTTTTTAACATTTATGTTTTTGTTGTGATCGAATTTTCGCAAAACACTCTTACTCGAAATAATTTTGATATCCCATGAGAGGTCGACTCAAAGGGAGTCGACTGTATTTTCATTTTGGGTGCCGTGACATAAGGTCAAGTGACATAAGG
Organism: Dasysyrphus tricinctus; assembly: GCA_963921185.1. NCBI lineage: Eukaryota > Metazoa > Arthropoda > Insecta > Diptera > Syrphidae > Dasysyrphus > Dasysyrphus tricinctus. The sequence continues at coordinate 94,261,436 of OY992530.1, forward strand.
ACCAATTTAAATAGTTGGCCTTATCTCACTTAACAAAAGCGACATAAGGCCAAATTTTAAGAGTTGGCCTTGTGTCGCTTTTACAAAGTGGCATAAGGCAAATTTGGCCTTGTCACTTTCAAAACTAGCGTACCCGTTATTATTTTCATTTTTCATTGAACAAATATAATAAACAGAAATCAATGATGAGTGCAGAAAAACTTCTTTTTATAGATTCAAAAGAAACTTTGCATACACCCAACCTTGAACCCACCCCAAATCCTATAGCGAGCCCAAGCAGAGGGATTGCAGGGGGCAGCATGCCTCCCCATACATACCTGACTGTTTATTCGCAAATATATTTCACAAACCAAACAAAGGAGGATTCATTAGGTTTGTGAAATTTAAAAATTCTCAATAAACTGTGCAACCACCCTGCCTGGACTCACTATAGGATTTGGGGTGGGTCTGAGGTTGGGTGTATGCAAAATTTCTTTTGCATTTAAAGCTGGATTTAAAGGCACTTTGAATTAATCCAGTTATCAAAACATTTTACGTCTGGCCTTAAGTCACAAACAAATTTGGCCTTATGTCACTTTGTAAAAGAGACATAAGGCCAACTCTTAAAATTTGGCCTAATGTCGCTTTTGGAAAGTGACTTAGGGCCAAACTTTTAAATTTGGTCTTATGCCACGGCATTTTGTAACCAATACAATTGGGAATCGGGTGAGTTTTGAGAAAGTTTTTTTTTATTCAAACGTTCTTACAAACTCATTTTCTTTTCTGTCTGTTTTATACAGTGTACTGGAGTCCCGTAGAAATTTTATTACCGATTTGTCTAACCACCAGAATCGATTTAAGTAGGTACATAGGAGAGTCAGAAAACTTGGATATAGACATCTGGATATTCTGAGCCCGGTGTTTTAGTCGCAATTTTTTTTGAGGTAGTACACAAAATTCCATAAAAACTAAACCACTTTAGGTACTGGTTTTGATGAAATATATTACACAGCCATTTTTGGGAGCTCCAATGCGGTGATTGTAGTGGTTGTACAAAAATACTTTTTGATCATATTTGTAGGGAATTTTACTGTCTACAAATTTCCCTCATATTTTTGTCCGTTAAAATAAACCGGAAAGAAGTTATAAGCAAAAAACTGAAACAATTGCAGATTTTGTGTAGGTTTTCAGGGTTTTGAAATGGGGCGGAGGGGCGTGGTTGTGGAATTTTCATCTACCAACCATACCGTATAACATATCAAAAATTTAGAACTACCTGACCTTTTGTAGGGTAAAACCTCTCTATTTACTGGACTAATAGTGGTTTTTGGTGATTATGCCAACACGTTTTTTCATTTTTTTTTAACCAAAAGTAACGGTACCTGTCATACAATTTTTTTTAGCAATTTTACATAATCGTATTTTTCTCAAAAACGGCTGGACTACTTTTCTTAAAAAAAATACAATAAATTTATTTTAGTAAAAACCATTTTTCAAAAATGTTTATTAACTCCCTCCCAAAGACCCATTTGTTTAAATTTTTGATTTTCTTCTTAATTTTTGATTTTCTTCAAAACGATACGAATGTTTTCAATTATTATTTTATACAGAAGCTCCCAAAAAATATTAATAGTTTTGTGTACCAAAATTTTCGAAGAAGTATTTTTTGGATTTTTAAAAAATGTTTCAAAATTTTTTTTGGAAAATCAAGTATTTCGAAAATGACATGATCGATTTTTTGAAACTCAATATTTAAGAGTTTTTAGTACTTTCTTAAATATTTTTAGACAAAATTTTACATTTATGAAAAAATAACGGTACCTTCCAGGTATGTAGTACCTCGTGGCTTGATGGTTAGTGCGTAGTACTGTCATGCCGAAGGTGTGGGTTCGATTCCCAGCCGTGCCACCTAAAAACAGAAATGTTTATTTCGAGGTACTGCCTCTTGCGAGGAACTGACAAATCCTCCAAGAGTATACTTGTCATGAAAAAGTGCTTCTCATTTAGCCGTTCGGACTCGGCAAAAAACTGTAGGTCCCCTCCATTTCTGCCAACAAACACGCACACAGGAATGGTTGTGAGTTGTAAGTCTCTTGGCCCTGGTTCTCCGCGAGCTGTTGCGCCACCCAATTTATTTTTTATTTTAACGGTACCTTCCATACAAAAGTTAAAAAATCGCAAAGGAAAATATTTTGTTGCTTAAAAACGACTTCTACGATTTTGATTAAACTTTTTTCATAAACTAAAATTAGTACGATCTACTACCAAAAATTATAAAATTTTACACTTAGCAACTATTAATAGTACCTGTCATAGAACGTATTTTTTTATTTTGAATTTTCTCGCTATCGGCTAAACGGATTTAGATGATTTTTTGCATGTACAAAATACAGATAAGATCAAATAATATTGCATATCAAAATTAAAAAAAAAAAGTTTTTGGATTTTTAAAAAAAGTTTCAAATTTTTTTTTTTGAAAATTCGAAATCTCAAAAACGGGTTGACATTTTTTGTTTTATTTTGTTTTTATATACACATACACACATTTTTATATACACATAATACTTCGTATTCATTCATTTGCATACCAAAATTTGTTCTTAAAAATGTTTTAAGAATTTTATATATAAAAAATTATTTTTTTAAAAACCGCTTCAACGATTTTAAATTTTTACTTGCGATTATAGGTACTATAAGGCAAGTTTTGGATTCGTGCAAAAAAAAAATTTGAGATAACAATCAAACATGATATTACGATGATAGAGAACACGAAAAAAGTGGGTGGCAAAATTCTGTCTGTCTGTCTGTCTGTCTGTCTGTCTGTTCGTCTACAGCCTAAACGGCTCGATCGATTTTCTTCAAACTTGGTACTTAGTAGTTTTTGGTGATTCTGCCGACACGTTTTTTTCATTTTTTTTTTTAGAACCAAAAATAACGGTACCTGTCATACATTTTTTTTTGGCAAATTTACATAATCGTATTTTTCTCAAAAACGGCTCGACAACTTTTCTTAAAAAAAATTCAATAAATTTATTTTAGTAAAGGCTTTCTTTTGGCGGAAAACTATTTTTCAAAAATGGCTATTAATGGTACCTCCCAAGGAACCATTTTTTTAATTTTTGATTTTCTTCAAAATGGTATGACCAATTTCAATTATTTTTTTTTATGCAGAAGCTTCCAAGAAATGTTAATAGTTTTGTGTACCAACATTTTTGAAAAAATATTTTTTGGATTTTTAAAAAATATTTCAAAATTTTTTTTGGAAAATCAAATATTTCGAAAACGGCATCAGAGATTCTTTTGAAACTCGATATTTAAGACTTTTTTAGTACTCTCTAAAATATTTTTAGAAAAAATTTTACATTTATGAAAAAATAACGGTACCTTCCATACAAAAGTGAAAAAACCGCAAAGGAAAATATTTTTTTGCTTGAAAACGACTCCTACGATTTTGATTAAACTTTTTTCATATACTAAAATTAGTACGATCTACCATTAATAATTATAAAATTTTACACATAGCAACTATTAGTAGTACCTGTCATAGAACGTATTTTTTTATTTTGAGTTTTCTCGTTATCAGCTTAACGGATTGAAATGAATTTTTTTATATACAAATTTCAGATAAGATTAAATAATATTGCATATCAAAATTTTCAAAAAAAAGTTTTTGGATTTTTAAAAAAAGTTTCAATTTTTTTTTTGAAAATTCGATATCTCAAAAACGGGTTGACAATTTTTTTTTCAAATTTTGTTTTTATATACACATAAATATATAGTTTAAATCTGCATACCGAAATTTGTTCTTAAAAATGTTTTAAGAATTTTATATATAAAAAATTAATCAAAAAAAAAAAACCGCTCCAACGATTTTAAAATTTTTTTTCCCATACAATCATATTCCATCATGAATTAAGATGGCATACTTTTTTTTCACCTCAAACTGTCAAAAGAGTTGTTTTAGCTAATTTAAGTGTCGTATTTCATGCTTCTCTACATTTTTCTCTATTAATTTCCATGTTTTTAAATACAAATACAATATTCTTAGACCCACAGTTTCTTGAACATAAGAGCAAGTACGTGCGACCATGCATTTGATGTCAAAACTATTTTTGTACTTTAAAAAAACCAAGCTGATATGTTTGGCATGACATCTGCTCATTTTGAGATCTCAGATGACAGGAATCTTGAATGCAAAATATCTCGAATACAAAAGTCTTGAATGTACAAAAATCATGAATTGAAAACAAATTTCTCAGTCCATTTTGAATATAAAAATCAACAGTGCGATATTTAATACCAAAGACAGTACTCCATGGCTGGAATTCGGGATTTTGGCATTCGGGATTCTGTCATTCGGGATTCTGGCATTCGGGATCTTAGTACCAATCGGGACTTTCTCCATTCGGGATTTTTTGCCATTTCGGGACGTTGGCATTTGGGCAAAAAGAAAAAGCTGAAATGATAGAGAATATAGAAATTTTTCAAAGTACCGGCAAAATTTCTCTCAATTGAGTCTTAAAACGTGTATTAGGTTAAATCTCCACAGACTTGAGGCGTTAGCGGGAAATTGGCACTCAGGCGTAAAAGAGGCGCAACGGAGTTAAATCATTTGGTCAGGCCTGGTTGAAGAGGTCCCTGTAATTCTCTAAAAAGATAGGGTGGTTGGGTTGTGAACATGATATTAGAGAGCAAGGATAAGTTACTAAACTGAAAGTAATTCTCGGGTGCGGCATGTTAAGTAAACAATTCGAAAGAACTCCCAAAGCTGAGGCAGGCTAAACTTTTAATTGGTAAATACAACCGAGCACATTTTACAGACTGCATCACTTACATACTTACTTAAGGTGGCGCTACAGTCCGGGGTGGACCAGGGCCTCAACCAACAAGCTTCTTCCAGCCGGCTCGGTTTCTAGCTAGCTGTCTCCAGTTTCACACGTCGAGTTGGTTGCAGTCCTCTTCCACTTGCGTGCGCCACCTCTTACGCTGTCCACCTCTACTGCGCTGTCCCCGAGGTTGGATTCAAAAACTTTCCGGGCCGGAGCATTGGTGTCCGTGCGCTCTAGGTGCTCCAGCCATCTCAGTCGTTGGCTTTTCACTTTTGTGGCTAGGTTGGTGTTGCTGTACAGCCCGTACAGTTCGTTGTTGTATCTTCTTCTCCATTCCCCAGGCGGGACCAAAAATCACCCGGAGAATTTTCCTCTCAAAACAGCCTTATGCTACATTTCCACCTAACGCTTATCTGAGATTTAATAAGATTTACCTCAAATCTTCTTTAAATCTTGAAGATTTACCATACAAATATATTTCGTTAATCTTGGAGATTAGAAATTAATCTTATTAAATCTTCCTAGGACAAATAGTTTTACAAATCGAACTAACCTATTTTAACATGGTGCTGAACGATTCATTCGAGACTCGATTCAGTTCTTCATTGTTTGACACGAATAAAACATTCTACCTCTTTCGCACTTCATAAGAAAAATTGAAGCGCCATTTGCATTTTTGAAAGTGTTGTCAGATTTAATCTTTTTTAAATCTTTTTGTGCGGTGGAAACACCAAAAAGATTTATTTAATCTAAACTGAGATAAACCTTAGGTGGAAACATAGCATTACGCGTTTTTATCCACCGTTAACAGTGTCCATGCCTCTGCACCATACGTCACACCCGGTATGATAAGCGTCTTGGACAGTTTAGTTGCTCGAGAGAGAGCTTTGCTTCACAATTGCCCTCTTAGTCCAAAGAAACTGCGATTGGCAAGAGTAATCCCTCGTTTAATCTCAACACTGGTATCGTTCGCTGAGTTTATAGCGGATCTAAGGTAGACAAAGTCTCTGACCACCTCAAAATTATAGCTGTCTATAGTGACGTTCTGTCCGAGACGTGTCGATATTGGGTGTCCTGTCTTGTTGGCAGCATATATTTCGTTTTACCTTCATTTATCGTTAAACCCATCTTCTCGGCTTCCTTATCAATACTCACAAAAGCACCACTCACATCACGCTTTGTTCGTCCGATTATGTCAATGTCGTTAGCATAAACGAGTAATTGGACGGACTTTTGAAAGATTGTATACCTCTATTGTTGATGTGAGAGTTTTGCACTATTCTTTCAAGAACGATGTTGAAGAAGTCGCTTGACAGTGCGTTGTCTTGCCTATAACCTTTTTTGACATCAAAAGTGTCGGCGTGGTCTTTGCCGACCTTGATGGAGGAGCGTGCATTCTCCATCGTCATCCTGCACAAACGGACGAGATGAAAAGGTGGTTGGTATTTGAAACTCCTGGGTTGTCTCCATGATCTGCCGTAGTGTGAATATTTGGTCGATGGCGATGGTGGACTTCCATGGCCTAAGGCCACACCGATATCGACCTATCCAGTTGTTGACCAATGGCTTCCAATGTACGGCAGAGAAGATCTTGTAGGCGATATTAAGAAGATTTATGCCTCTGTAGTTGGTGCAGTCCAGAGGATCACCATTCTTAAGGATTGGGCAAACAATGCTGAGGTTCCACTAATCAGGCATGCTTTCCTTCGATCATATTTTGCAGATGAGCTGGTGCATACTCCTAACCAATTCATCGCCAGCCACTTTGAATAGCTCAGCTGCAAGACACTCAGCTCCAGCAGCTTTATTGGATTAAAGTTTAGATAAAGCTATCCTTACTTCGTCGAGATCGGTCGAGATGGGGAACAGCGTACTAGCTACCACAACGTTTCACCCCGCAGCAAAGCGTTTATCGGCTTTGCTGCGGGGTGAATGCGTTATCGGATGACACCACGTGCAGGCTATATCTTCCGATTGTGCCACCAAAGATGTCTTCTCTTCCTAGCTTGGCATTAAAATCGTCCAAGACAATGAGCTTCCGCCAAATGTTCGAAGGCACGTGGTCTATAGAGAGACAGAACATTCCACGTGCAGATCCGAAGTTCGTTGTCCTTATTTCGTTTCCTAGGTTCTTCAACAGTTAATCCGTCCGTACTCGAGACTTGTTGTTGCTTCGCAACTAAAATAGCTTTACGTAACCGGGAAGTCACCCCGACGCACGGCACAACCCACAATCTGGACGACTAGACCCTTACAATATAACTCCAAGGGCGGGGAGCCGGATTAACCGCTGTCGTAGTAGCCCGTATAAGGTGTTCACTAAGTAGTTCAACATAACTGGAACTGTAGACGCCACCGTTGATTTCATCTAGAGAATTCTTTTGCCGCTGCCTGGATAAAGTAGAATTGCCTTAGTGGGAACACCCCTCCACCCTCTCTCGTTTGCTGCCGCCTAAAACCGTCCGCAGTGATTGGAACACCATCTTCAGTTAAAGGTACAAGGCACGCGATAATCCTATAATCCCTCAAACTTCGATTTTGGTTATACATCCACTTCCAAAATTTGCTGTCGGCTTTCGACTATAATTAATTTAATACATCCATTCAAGATTTGTATTAATATCTTAACGAGTTTAAACTCGAATAAAATTTTAAATATCTTCAGTTTATCAAAGAGAATAAATTATTCTTCTCTGCAAATCAACATCAAAATATCATAACAAAAATCAAAAGGAAAAAAGAAAACAAGTACATATAAGATTATAATTAATAATACATTGAACCCACTACAACGTAAAAATATCAAAGTCGAACAAAATAGCAAGAGATATCAAAACACCTATCCAAAAATCCATTAAGCACATTTTATTAATTTAAATAATTTAAATTAGATGCAGGATTCAGAATGCATCCCACACAATTCTTCTCTTCTTTTTCATAAACCTAATATTTTCAAAACTGGTTTATCGTTTTCAAATAATATTCCCATTTGGTATCTTTTACAGTCTGATTTTTTCCACCTATACACAAATAGGGGAGGTGAGGGCAATAGCACATATGGAGGCAAAACCATTTCTGTTCTCTGATGTAATACAAACAGCTCTTATATCTGTATATTTGGCGGAAGCGAACTGCAGCTTAATTTTATGACAAATTAAGCTGCAGTTCGCAGTAACCCATCATAGTTAATCCTTGCGTTGCTTTTCTATTAAGATGAAATCCTTTTTTTTTACAAAGAATTTTAACCTTATTTTGTATGTAAATACTGTATTTTCTGTTTTGAGTTTAAAGGTCATGAATGTTTCACGTTGGTTTGAAAGAGCCTTAAATTTAAATTTAGTAAATTATCGTTAAAATAAACTTAAATTAACCTCTTTAATAGAAAAGCTTTAAACTCAGTCACATAACTATACCTATACATACATAACACATACATACATATCATATCTATCTGAAGTTCTAACTAACGATAATAATCAACACTTCCAGGTCATTAGGTGCAGTGCAGACAAAAAATAAATGCACAAATGAAGTAGGCGAGATACTTGAACCATTGCGAGTCCTAATGAAGGATTCGAGTATACTAGAAGGATCCACCGCCAGCACCTCTAACGCTATTCAGGCATACATTGTTCTGATGAACGATGCCCACCAGGTCCGTAAGTTGTGTCATCATCAGCAACACCATCACTGCATTTTATCTGCATGTGCTCTGGAGATTCACTGCTGTTCTTCCATCTGATATCGAAATAATACCCAAATCTTCTCTTCTCCCAAATTGTCCTGGGGCACTATCAACTACTCGTTCTCATCTTAATCCTCATATCGGTCGGTTGGTTGGTCGGTCGATTGGTCATCTCTGGTGGGTGTGTGTGTGTGTATGTCCTTGCAGAGTGAATACATTGCCGACCATGACAAACGTTTGCAATACATTAGCAAATTCACAGGATCTGCTGGGGAAGCTGTTGTTACTGCAACTGAGGCTGTTCTCTGGACCGACTCGAGATACCATCTCCAAGCCGAACAGCAACTGGATTCCAACTGCTGGACGCTAATGAAGACAGGTATGTTTATGTACATTCATAATATATACATAGATATAGATAGATATATGTAGTGAAAATTGAGGGAGAGCATGAAGTATTATGCTTTTGCTATACTCAAGGTATTTTAAGATTAGACAAAATGGAAGTAGATATTTTGTTCTATGGACTCGACTCTGGACCCAAGGGGGGCAGCAACCAGCAAATCTATGGCAATCGCATGGATGGACGATGGAAAGTGAACAATGGAAAATTGTACCAGAAATAGCAGAAAGTGATGTTTCTGATGTACTGATTAGGAGATAGTAATTATTACTAAACCTTTATAATTCTAATGGGATTATAACAAGAGTCGTTTTGTTTCGAGTCAATTTGCTCGAAGTTTCTTATTTCAAATGAGAAATTATGATGCATTTGGGAAATAAAAGCGACAGACAATCAAAAGATAAACTTATATGATTGTGTCCTTAGCCTTGAATGGGAATACATAATGCTATGCGATGTTATAACTTAAAAGTGAACGATTTTAAGTTAATGTTAAATTTTGTTTACAGAAAATGAACGACTATAGATTTCATGTATTAAGGTACTTATGTTCTTAAATTTCAAGTTTCTTCGAATTATGATTTTAAGATATAAATCCGATAACACCAACACGTGTTATTGAGAAGGTACTTAAAATATTCAATTAGAAAACCCATTTTTGTTTTTTATACAGGAACACCTTCGTAATGTTTTGTACTTATTACTACGTTTTCAAACTTTGTTCTTTTAAGATAGCTAGCTAATTGCATTCGTCTCCTTAAATAATTTCAATAACCAGACATTTAAGACAAATGTATGTTCATCATTATCGTTATTAAAAGTAAGGGGACAGTTAGGGGTGCTTGTCCACTCCCCTCCCCCCCCCCAAATGAGAGTATATTTCATATATTAAGCAATTCGTCTTCTTTTAAAAACATTTGAAAGCAAGATTTCTGTACCAAAACTATTTTTTGAATGAGTTTGCATCCCCTTCCCTCCCTCCAGTGCCGTATTTCCGCCTAGGCCTACAAGGCCCAGGCCTAGCCCAGCCAGCCTAGGGGCCCCAAGTCATGGCGGGACCAACAACTCTGTAGCATAATTTATTTGATTAATTCCTTTTTTTATGTTCCTTATCAGATAAAAAAGCCTATTTAACAGCCTAGGGGCCCCAAGTCCCGATGGCAGGACCAACAACTCTGTAGCATAATTAACTTGTTTAATAAATACACGAGAAATTCCTTCGCAGTTTTGTTCACTAGAATGTGTCAAAATTCGTCAAAATCTGACAGTGGAAAGTGGCTTAAATTTGTCATTATATAAATGCATTATGAATGCACTAAAGATGTTTTGCATTAGATACTTATACCAAGTTTAAGGTCGAGTCGAGACAAGAAACAAATTTTGGAAGGGGCGATTTTCTAATAAATAATGACTTAACATAAACAACAAGTTAGAAAATCAACCAATACTTTTTCTTAAAGCCAGGAATATATTCCATTTTTTTTCAGAAAAATACAAAACATATTACCTACGTAATAGTTTTTATTTTAATACTCTTATCAATCTTAAATCAAATTCTCAAAACAAGATGATTTTGCGGAAACTTAACGTAAGTTCTCTTGAAACTGTAATTTTTTTGTAGGGAAATGAATAATGTCAGCAACGGTTGCTGGACACCCTCAGCGCTCAGACTCTCCTGGGCTTTTATAGTATTTTCAAAACTTTAATTTTATTGATGGAAAGTTTATAAAAAAACATTAAAGTGATTAATTATGCAAAGACTTTTTAATTATTTTATTACTTACTCGTTCAAAAATACATTTGTTAATATACCTAGTTTTAGCAATTGATTATTGTTAAAAATGTGTACAATTGTACAATTTTTCGGCATCAACACATCGATAGGAAATTTTGCAGTTGAAACTGAAACTCAATTCAACAGTCTTAAAGAGTCTTTCCAGGACAAGATGGTCTGCTCGAGCTGACGCCTGCCGAAGTCTGTGTTCTTCCGGATAAAATTATGCCAATGATTCAAATGAGAAACCGTTGAGGTGCACTGAATCTTCTGGTCTTCTGAACTCATTAGACTCGGTGGAAACTTGTTTTTTGGCAATTCTTTGGAACGATATCCTAACAAAGTGAACAAGCTACTTCAGTCTGTCAACATTGACCTGGGTACTGTCGCTGAACTCTATCCGTCTTTGGTAATTTATCTAGAAGAGATACGTAAATCCAGTACCTTTGACCTTTATGAGTCGAAAGCTTTCGAAAAATCGAGCTATAATAACTATGCTGATGACATGCAGTGAAAACAAAAACGGAAAGTCCATTTCGATGAAGTCAGGGGAAACGAGACCGAACTCTCTGGTAAGGACAGATTTAGAGTTGCCACTTTCAATGTCATTATTGATAGACTGATTGCGGAACTGCAGAAACGGGGATCGGCTTATAAAGAGTTAAGTAAAAAGTTTAACTTTCTTTAGAAACTTAATCGCTTGGAATCAAAACATATTAGTGAAGAAGCAAGAAACCTTAAAGCTTTATTTAACAGACCAAAAGACCGCACCCCCCCCCCCCCTAATCAAAATCCTGCGTACTCCCTCTTGGTTATCTCCTTCTCTATTCTCTTTCTATTTCCTTAACATCAACGTGTAAGAAACATTTTATAGATATTCATAACCTCTTGAGTGGACGCCAATTATAAGAAAATTAATATTGTTGGAGCGGTTTTTTAAAAAAATAATTTTTCATTATCAAATTCTTAAAACATTTTTAAAGACAAATTTTGATATGCAAATCTTTAATTTTGAAAATTTTGAAATGCAATACCTATCATTTGAACTTAAATACATACAATGATAATGAAATTCAAAATAAAAACAAAAATATTTTATGAGAGGTACTCCTAATAGTTGCTAAGTGTAAGATTTTATAATTTTTGGTAAAAGATCGCACTAATTTTAGCATACGGAAAAAGTTTAATCAAAATCGTAGAGGGACCATTTTTGAGAAAAAAAAAATATTTTCCTTAACGGTTTCTTAACTTTTGTATGGAAGGTAGCTACCGTTATTTTTTGCATAATATAAAAAAAATTTCTCTAAGTATTAAGAGAGTAAGAAGTTCCAAAAGAATCGATTATATAATTTTGGAAAAACGTATTTTGATTTTCAAAAAAAATTAGAAACATTTTAAAAAATTTACTACTTATTGATATTTTTTGGGAGCTTCTGTATAAAAAAATTATTGAAATCAGGCATATACCGTTTTGAAGAAGATCGAAACTAATGGTTCTTTGGGAGGTATGAATGAATGAATTAATAGTGGATAAGCGCACTGCGACCTAAAGATCTATTGTGCCCCCTTTAAGAGTAGAGTGAGACGGCTCATTCTATTACTCTCCCTCCAGATTGGTTCCTTTTAGGAACTCAAGTATGTCGGGTATTTTTAGAGAGGGGAACTCTCTCTCGTCTATCTGGTAGTGTCCCAGATACCTGTGTCTTTGATGCGCGAGCGCATCACATTTTCCTAATATGTGGTCCGGTGTTGCAGAATCTGCAAGTTGCACTACTTGAGATGTCTTCTTAGCTTGCAGTGCCCTGTGAGAATACCCGTTATTATTCTGAGGTTGGTACCATTGATTAATATCTAACCATTTTAAAAAAAATGTTTTACCACCCAAAGGTAGCCTTTACTCAAAGTTATTTATTGAAATTTTTTTAAAGAAAAGTTGTGGAGCCGTTTTTGAAGAAAATACGATTATGTTAAACTGCCAAAAATTGTATGGTAGGTACCATTATTTTTGGTTAAAAAAAAATGAATACGTGTGGGGAGAATGACAAAAAATGCTATACCTACACCAAGAAGAAAATTGATCCAGCCGTTTAGGCTGTAGCATAACCCTTTCATGGTTTTAATCCTAATAGGTGAACCTAAAAATGATACAAAATCAATTTAATTTGGAAAAGAAGAGCTTTGAAAATTACGACCTGAATTGATTCGATTTGCATGGGAATACTATAACTAATGGAAATACTTATAACTCAAAATTACACAAGTATCCACCCTTTTGAATGTCATTGGAATACACGAAAATTTCCTACAAAAAAGTTTTTATTCATATTTTCGGTAGGAGCACGGTTAAGAAAGTTAGGTACAGGGAGTAGAAATGAAAAACATTTCAAAAACAATGTTATTGTCTTACATAATCAGCTTTTTTATCCATTTAAGGAAATAATGATAAAAGTAGGTAGGTACATATTGATTCATAGTCCTTCCAGTCCAGTGACGTCATCAGAAAAGTTGGGCTGTAAGGAAGGTAGTAGTTGTGTTTAAAATGTTCTTATTTAATATTTTTAATACAGTGTTTACTCTCATATGAAAAACACTGTTTCTTTGAAGGTAATGCTATGTTTCCACCAAAGGTTTATGTCAGTTTAGACTAAATAAATCTTTTTGGTGTTTCCACCGCACAAAAAGATTCAAAAAAGATTAAGTTTGACCAGACCTTCCAAAATGCAAATGGTGTTTCAATTTTTCTTATGATATGCAAGTGAGATAGAATGTTTGATATTTATTAAGATTAAATTCTAATCTTCAAGATTTATGAAATAAATTTGTATGGTAAGTCTTCGAAATTTAAAGGAGATTTGATGTAAATCTTATTAAATCTCAGATTAGTGCTGGGTGGATAGTATAGTATAAGAAGTACACTGGGTGTTTCCGAGTTACTTCATGAAATAATCTTAAGATATAATTTAAGGAAAAATTCATATAGGAGGTGGGTGTATTTCCCCCTCCTTTTTATACAGGGGGGGGGGGATAAATTCCTAAAACAAAGATTTAAAATAGATACGAGGGCGGGTCAATAAGTCCCTGAAAATTTTCACTCATCACCCTGCAATCTCAAAACCAAAAATCAGGTTGTCATAAAGAATATTTTAAATGAATGCCCTGAAATTTTTATTTAGATCTGTCAAATAGTTTTGTTGTTATAGCGGTTGCAGTCAGAAGAAGTCTAAAGTTTAAACAAAATGGAAAAAACCGAGTTTCGCGTGCTGATAAAACATTATTTTTTGCGCAAAAAATCCATTACGGAAACAAAACAAAAGCTCCTAACTATGGGGGCTCTTCTCCATCTATTGGAACAATCCACAATTATTGGTTTACCCAATTTTGCTGCGGACACTCCAGCACAAATGACGCAGAATGCTCTGGTCGCCCAATTGAAGTTGCCACATCGGAAATGGTCAATAAAATCCACGGTCACGGTAGTTACAATTTTGCACAAATATTTATGTAGATATGAGAAAGCTTTCCGCAAGATGGGTGTCGTGTTTGCTCTCAATCGATAACAAAAGAAACCGTTTAAACATTTCAAAGGAGTGTTTGGCTACCTTCAACCGGAACCTAAATGTTTTTTTCCGCCGATTTGTGACTGTGTATGAAACATGGATTTATCACCAAACACCAGAGACCAAAGAACAGTCTAAACAGTGGACTTCTCCAGGTGAATCCAAGCCAAAGCAGGATTATCGGCAAACAAGGTGTTGGCGACAGTTTTTTGGGATACGCAAGGTGTCGTCCATATCGATCACCTTGAGAAAGGAGAGAGGATTACCGGTGCTTATCATGCTGATCTTTTGGAGCGATTCGAAGCTGATTTAAGGAGAAAAAGACCCCATTTTGCAAGGAAAAAAGTTCTTTTTTCATCAAGACAACGCTCCTGCGCACATGTTGGCAGTCGCAATGGCAAAACTGCATGATTTAAGGTACGAGTTACTCCCACATCCAGCGACTATTTCTTATTTCCCGAACCGAGCCGGTGGAAAAAAAATTTAAAAAAATTGGATTGTTTCTTTCAAGTTGCTAGGTGGGCAAGTGCAAGCAATCAAATCCTCTGGCAAATCAAAGCATAATGCAGTGGTAATTTCAATGTTTGGTATCTTATTTACCAGGATTGGCTACGAAATCTCGCAAATCAAAATCTCGCATTCAAAATCTGGCTTAACGAAATCTCGCAATAACAAAATCCCGCTTTTCATAATCTCGCAATAACGAAATCCCGCAAACTAAAATCTCGCAAAACAAAATCTCGCAAAATTTAATTGCATTGCAGCAAATACATTTTTTTGATCAAAATCTCGCAAATTTTGATTAAACAAATATTTTTGTTGCGATGCAATCAACTCTTGCAAGATAGGTCTACTACCTTCTGCAAAATATGTAAATCCAATCCAGTGCCTAAGTACTTTTAGACCACACTGTTATTTATTAATTGTAACTCTTGATTTTTCAATATTATTGTTGTCGAAAGAACAAGAGAGAGAGAGAGAGAGAGAGAGAGAGAGAGAGAGAGAGAGAGAGAGAGAGAGAGAGAGAGAGAGAGAGAGAGAGAGAGAGATAAGGAGAGAGAGGGAACAAACAAATTGCATTAAGCGTATTTGGCCATTATAAACGCGTAAAAAACAACAAAAATTATAATTGAGGTTGTTTACTGTAATACAGGATTTAGAATTTCTTTATTGGCGGGTATAGCTATCATTAAGAAAGAAAAAATCATGCAAAATACTCTTGGATATATTCTAAAAATTTTGTAAATGCCGTGTGCGGTTCGTTGTTGTGAAATTTGAATTTGCGAGATTTTGGTTGAAATTTGGAGATTTTTAGGTTCGAGATGTAAATGTGAGATTGTTAAACGCGAGATTCTGTTATTGCGAGATCATGAAAACTAGATTTTTAATTTGCGAGATTTCATTATTCGAGTTTAAAAAAAAAAATGCGAGATTGTGTTATTCGAGATTTTGGTTTGCGGGATATCGTACCAATCCCTATGTGTGCTGTGTGTTCTTTACTCAGTTTTTGTCGCATTCTTCCTTTTTTTTAAGTTCATCCCACCCTCAAGGTTGATGGAAACTATACTTTTGTGTTCCAAAAACATATTTATTTTCTCTAAAAACAACAAAATATTTTAAAACCGTATTTTAGCCTAGTTTTACAAAAGTGATCAAAATGCGAAAACTCTAAATAATCTCCATAGACCAGGAAAAATAGCATAAATCGTATGGGGAACCTTGAAAAAATTAATTCATGAAATAATAAAATTGGAATCGACGCAGAATTGCAATTTCTATAACATATCCAAAGTCCCCCAAAATCCCCTTATTGGCTTTTTGTGTGGATGCATTTGAAGAGGTGCAGACGGGGAGAGCTTGTAGGTCTATCAAACTAAAATATTTGTTTTGGTTTACAACCTAACCATATGATACATGTTTTAAGGGTAATTTTTAACGCTGAATCTAATGAATCCAAATTCAAAATGATACAACCACCCAAAAAAAGTTATAATCATTTCAATGTAATGATGACTTTTTTTCAGGTACAACAGGTAAAATATTACCGAAAACCCTTTGAAAATAAAGGTATGTTAATGAAACTTGGAGTAAATGTACCATTTGTCACGAACTAAGAATCAAGACAGTCCCTAAAAATATCCATGGTGAAATCGTGTTTTTTTAAGGGGAGGGGCAAGTGTAGAATGTTGACCATAACACCCACGAAAAAACTCTTACACTCATGAAACTCGCCAAAAATATTGAATTTGTCATGGCAACCAAGAATCATTATAGTCCACATAAATATATTTGCTCTGGTGTTTTTTTTTTTAAGAGAAGGAAAATTTGGGAAGAAGTTGGAAGATTTGAGCCAAAATTCCGATTTGGTGTAATTGAGGTATATACACAAAGTATGGTATATGATTTAAGGGTATTTTTTAACGCTGAATCTAATAAAAGCAAAACTAAAATGATACAAGCAACCTAAACAAAGTTATGGTCCTTTTCAAGCAAAAATCAGTTTTTGAAATCGTATTTTCTGTAGAACAGGTCAAAATGTAACCGTCACAAAAACACTATTAGACCAAAGATATCTGTATGGACTATTTTGATTCTCGATTGCAATGACAAATTTAATATTTTTGGCGAGTTTCATGAGTTTAAGAGTTTTTTAGTGGGTGTTATGGTAAACATTCTACACTTGCCCCTCCCCCTTAAAAAACACCCTTTCACCATGGACATTTTTAGGGACTGTCTTGATTCTTAGTTCGTATGACAAATGGTACAATTATTCCAGGTTTCATTTACATACCTTTATTTTCAAAGGGTTTTCGGTAATATTTTACCTGTTGTACCTGAAAAAAAGTCATCATACATAAAAAGGATTATAACTTTTTTTGGGTAGTTGTATCATTTTGAATTTGGTTTCATTAGATTCAGCGTTAAAAACTACCCTTAAGGCATGTATCATATGGTTAGGTTGCACCAAAACAAATATTTTAGTTTGATAGACCTTCAAGCTCTCCCCGTTTGCACCTCATCAAATGCATCCACACAAAAAGCCAATAAGGGGATTTTGGGGGACTTTGGATATGTTATAGAGGTTGCAATTCTGCGTCGATTCCAATTTTAATATTTCATGAATTAATTATTTCAACCTCGGAACCCATTTTCCTGGCCTACCATTCTTCTTGAAATTTGGGATAGATATCTTTCACATCAGAGAAACGCGAGGCTTAATCAAAGTCAGGTAATGTTTTAAATTTTATTTTGTCTCTTCAAAAACACATACAAACAAACATAGCAACTTGAAATAAAGCTTGTAAAAATAATAAAATAAAGTTTTGTATGTACGCATTTCAAATGAGTTGAAAAATATTACATAAATCAAAATTTTTTCATCAAAAACATTTTTTGATTATTTTTTTTTGAAAATTCGATATCTCGAAAACGTGTTGACAATTTTTTTTCCAAGCCGCTCTAACGTTTTTCCTACATTCATATTTGAGATAAAGTATTCAGAAAGCATTCTTCTTTTTTCACCTCCAACTATTTAAGCTAATAATTTAAGTAACGAATTACATACTTTTAAAGATTTTCGAATGCCTATAGAACATAAGAGCAAGAACGTGCAACCCACTCGAGCAATTTCTTTTGTTTACATAAATACCAATTTGTATTATTTTCTTCAGCTCAAACTGTTAAAGGAGTTGTTTTATAAAAAATTAAAAAAATAATAAAATGCTTCTGAGCATTATGCTCTCATTATGTTTTTATTCTTCAATGAATATACAATTTTTAAATTCTTAGCAAACATAACAGAAAGTCCGTGCAATCCTGAACCCTGTTCCATGAATTGTACTGCAACGTTGCATGAGCATTACCTGTGTATTGAGTTCTTGGAAATATGAATACATTTTTGAATTGTTTGGCGTTTATTGTATAAATGTTTCTTTCCATTAAAATAATTCAAAGAACTTCACTTCTCTTCTTTTCTCCAAATTCCTTTATTAATCCTTTAAATAAAAAATATGCTTATAATCCACTTGGAAAATTCTTTTCCCTACAACGAAAAAAAGCTGATTTTGCAGACATCCTTTGGTTATAATCAAAATATATATTTTTCTTTTTAATTTTTATATTGATGAGAAAATTTCTATCTATGCTAACAAAGCGCGCACCACGGACGAGCTCCTGATGCTTTCACGCTTCTGATGCCTATGCTATATCATTGCTCGCTGCTCATCATCTCTAAACTACGTTATATTCTGAATTTGTCCACTCCGATATCTCTTAATCCCATCCATAAGCCCCGTGAATTCGTTGTCATAAAGCTTAATTAGCCCAATAAAATTAAATATCATATTTTGCAGCGACAACAGAAGTCGAGTCGAGTCCATCCATCTTTACTTAAAGCTTGCTAAATTGCTTTCAGCGAAGCATAAATATCTTACATTAATCGCATCCTTCGAGAATCCCTACTAAGCAAGTATTAATTGTGTCTATCTTTGGTCCTGATGGCCAACAACCAACAATACTGACAAACACTTGCCATTGCCATCGCCTTGGCAGAGTTTTCCATTTCCTTCCTGCGAGGCTCGAGGCGAGGTATCCTTACACCATAGCTTGCGCGTCCTTATAGGTATTTTATAAATATTTATAAAGATGCCTATCATAAAAAATGCATGGTATTCTTTCAGGCGATAGTGATGAATGAATATTTCTGTTTTCTTATCTAAGGGAATCCTGGATGTTCAAATACATACATACATAATAAATATGTATACTTACCTTCCCTATATTTGCAGGACAAAGTAATGTGCTCAACATGACAGAGTGGATCCTTAACAACTTGCCGTCAAACTCAACTGTCGGTGTGGATCCTTTTCTTATGAAGGCGTCAGATTTTCGCCGAATAGCCAAAGAACTAAATGCAAAGGGACACGAATTAATTAGCATTTCAAGGAATCTTATTGACGAGATTTGGATGAGTCGGCCGCCGCCAGCTCGGAATAATATTATTCCACTTGATATAGAATTTACAGGTAAGTTTTCTCTTATGCCTTGAATGTTTATTTGTTTTTATTGTTGGCCATTTGTTAAAATTTTAATTATTATCTTTATGAAATTCACTACCTATATTATTTACTTGTTGTTGATGATGGGAATTGGGTGGGTGGGTGGTTGGATGGGCAGAAGTTGTAGGTAATGTAGGTGCACTAATACATACACAAACATATCTGTGAATAAGAATTTTTAATTAAGTTTATAATTGTTTCAAATTTATTTGATTTTGAATTCTCTTTAGACTCTTTAGAGTCTAAGATCATCAGAATTCTGTTGTTTTAAGAATTATAATTTATTTAGTTTTCATGCATTTGCATTTTCCAAAAATATATCGCTTACAAATGGAAGACCCAGGTTATTGCGTGTTCTGAGAAAGAAATTTGATTTAATTTTTAAATTCTGTGTGTTTTAACCTTAGAGCTAGAGCCCTGAGCCCTGCAGATAGAGTCATTATGTGTGCCTGACTTTAAACAGGAAATGGGTATTAAGAAATAATAATTAAATATAAAAAAAATAGTTTTCGGGAACTTTGCCACACGCTATATTTTTTTGTATGGCGCAATAACTACTTATAAGGGATTCGAGGGAACCTTTGATAAGAAATAATTTAAATTTGTATTTTTTTTCCTACACACTTCTTTTCACCGAGTAAAAAGAGTTGAAATAAGTCGATTTAAGACTTTCACGAGAATTTCTGTTGGTCTCGTTGTACCCCCACCTTAGGCTCAGGATGAGATTGCGCACTCTATACAACTCCTGCTCTAATTTTAGTTCCTAGAGAAATCTGAGTATTTGTAGAATAAATCTCTTCTCCTTATCGGCTATTCATATTAAAAGGAACTAAGACGTTCATGGGTTTTTATTATAAAAATAATTTAATGATTCATTGAAGATGGGAAAACCGCGGTGTGTTATTAAATTAGAGAGTGCATTTCTGAGGAGGGTGCAAAAGCCCCCTTTTCGGTTATTTGCATACAACTCGAAAACAAAGCAAAGTTTCGAAATAATGCTGAAATTTTTTTTTTGTAGACCAGTAAAATTTCCCATGGTCAGAGATCCCCCCCACTTCTCTTGTCCAGAAACTGCCGTGAGACCGGTCTCAATCTTCCCAATCTATACACCGTCAAATGGATTATTCGAAAAAAATGTTTAAGTTACAAAAATTTAAATTTTTGATGTGTAAACATCTTAGCGCTCGGTATGGGTAAAATTGAAAATCGGCTGTAACGGATACGGGCTCACGGCTCCGTTTGGAACCATTTTATTTGTTGTAGGTAAGTAGAACTCTGTAAACTCGAATAGGTAAGGTAGTTTTCATTTAATACCTAATGGTTTTGGTATTTGCTAAGTGGAGTGAATTCCTTACACCCCGACACCACAGTAGATAATTTCTCTCAGAATGTTCGTCTTGACATTAAATATCTAATGGAGCCACTCCGTTTCATATCTTAATTGGATGTCAAGATGCAATCGGGTTACGTACGAATGACCGACAAAAAAATGTCGACTGATTAAAATGTCGACTTTTATCGACTTTTCTGTAAGTTAAAATACCGACTTTGTTTTTACCGACTTATTAAAATGTCGACAGGTTGAAATGTCGATTTGACAAAAAGTCGACTGACCTGATAGAAGTCGAGAAAAATATCGACTAGTCGGCATTTTTCCCATACAGAAAAGTCGATGTAAAATATAAATCGACATTTTTACTAGTCGACATTTTGACTTGTCGGTATTTTGTCTGTCGGTCATTTGAAAGTAACCCAAAGCACAACTTTCTGCCCTAAATGTTTGCACGGAATAACTATAAACTCATGAAAAATTCTTCTCTCATTTTTTAACAGGAACTTAACAGTTTTTTGATGTTGTGGAAAATTTAAGACTATGTTTAAGTCACAAGATCCTATGTGTATTTGATTCTTATAATAACTAACTTATTTAGGAAGTTATTAATTTTATATTAGCTTTTGTTTAGCTTCAAGAAAGTTCAATGAAACGCATTTTTGTTGCCTACCTACATTATACCTAATATTTCGAACTTTTGACTCCCTCATTTTCTGGATGTTTTATTATTGTATTAATATTGAAACACATTACAGACCCTGAATAAGAGGCAATTAAGACGTTGAAATATATAGGCAACAAAAATTAAATTACAAAAAAATCCAATATATTGAACTATGACAATGCAATATTAGATAATAATGATCAGATCATAGTTTAGGGAATGATGTTTACAAGCGCGCGCTTGTAAACATCATTCCCTAAACTATGATCTGATCAAAATGTCGACTTTCAAAATGTCGACTTTTAAAATGTCGACTGTTGAAATCTCGATTCATAAAATCTCGATCACTGTCGACATTTTGAGAATCGAGATTTTGAAAAATCGACATTTTAAAAAATCGATCAAATTTTTGTCTGTATTTTGATCTGTCGGTCTTTTAACCAGTCGAGATTTTTTCTGTCGAGATTTTAAAAGTCGATCTTTTGGAGTCGATATTTTAAAAGTCGACATATCGTACCCAATCCGATGCAATCATATCTTGACAGAGATATTTGACATACATTTTGCCAGGTGAAGATTTTGTTGCTTTTTTTCTAGAAATTTAATTTTGTATTTCATTATTTTGTATCCATATGCTGCTTTTGATGTTAATCTCTGCAATCGCGGGTGGCAATTTTGGTTTGTGGTATTAAGTGTTATTTGCAATTTCTTGATTTGAAATGTCATAACATGATTTGCCAAGTGGCGCATTCTTTTATGTTTCTCTAGTTGGCTGTGGTAAATGTGTCAAAAAGAAGTGTTGTAATGTCATATTTTAAAAAGTTACTTTGAGTTACTTTTCATTTAGGAACGAGCAAATGGCTGATCTGTCAAACAAATTGGGTGAAAAAAAGTCGAAATAGATTTGGAATTAAAAATCAAGAAGAAATTGTGATTTCATTATTGAAAAGAACGTTTATCAGCACTTCGAAAATGCATACATTTTTCAAATTAAATTTCATTTAACTTCATTCTAGCACAAAATTAAATATTTAAGAAAAATATTTACAATTTTTTTATCATTCATTACTTGCACAAATTTCTTTACTACAAACAACACAAAATCCGACCTTGCTTTTGGATTTCGATTTGCAAATTAATTCTGACCATACACCCTTTGTACTTTTTTGCAAAAATGAGTTTTTTCTCTCACAGGTAGATGGCTTTTTGTGTTGAAGATAGGGAGAAAATAAGAGTAGAGAGAAAATACAGAAACAAAAGGATAAACGGGGATCGGATAGGTATATAACAATCTTGTCGCACTGGGATCTTGTTCGTTTTATTATGATAATCTAATCCGAGTCAGATCTGGGGGATAATAAAATTAAACTATTACATATTACAAAAATGAGATAAATTCCAAACCGAACGATCGAGAAGCAAACAAAAGATAACTCAAAATAAAACATCGTGATTTCAGCTGCTTTTGACGGATTAACCATTTCAACTCAGTATAAAAGAGATGAGTTGGAAAAATGTACCCAAAGTTACTTTTTGACACTTTAGCTTTGAATCCAGGAACAACTTTGTGACGTCATAAAGTTAATTGAAGTAGCTTAATTTGTGATGGTTCATTTGCGGAGGAGTTGAAGAACGAAGTTGCAAAATGTTGACATATTTTAGAAACATCCAATTTTGAAAATATTTTTTTTCTGCTATAACTCTGTCTCAGCTATCACCTCTGTCAATTTCATTGAAATCGCTCAAGGAACAACGAAGTCACGAGGATTTAAAAACTTTTTTCGGAACTTTGTTCTTCGATACTTTATCTTGCGTAACTTTGGCTTTTCGAAATTGTGTGCTGTCGTAAATTTACATTTTTATTTCTTCGGTTCAGGGAATGGATTTTCAATAGTTCTCCCATGATAAGTTCGGGAACGAACCATATTTTACAGATCCTTGCAGATTTGATTCGAATGAAACCGAATTTTACTAGGAACCTAAAAATAAGATTCGTGATCGAATCAAAAAAAAAATTCTTTTGAATTGTTCACGAGAGAACGAATCATATGTTATCGTTCTACGGACCTTGGTTCTGTATCGTCTTTGTGTAGGCATTGTTAATTTTCTTATCTATAGTAATAAGTTGCTGAATAGGTATGGGCTGCACATCCATTAAAAAGTTTAATTCTCCCAGTGACAAAAAATCCAACCAAGCAGATATGTGTTTTTTTTTCATTTTTATCAAAAACGGCAAGGGTGCCAAAATCAAATTTTGCCCGGTTCGGAATCAGAATCCTTTCTAATTAGATTAAAATGGCTATAACTTTCGACTTAAGACTGCTTGTGGTAAGTTTAATATCTTTTAAGAAACTGAACAAATAGGGCAAGCAAATATTGCTTAATGGAATTTTTGTTTATCATTCAAATCCAAAAATATAATTAAAATTAGCTTTGATCATAATTGCATTTTATTTAGGTATTCCTACCAACTGGTTAGGATTTAGTATGGACAAGTTATGGAATTCTGACAGTTCATGGCCTGGCCTTTCACCAATTAAAATTTAAAGCATGAGGTTTGGACATTCAGTATATAATTAATGTGTACAACTGAGTACAGTGGCGTAGCGTGGTGGGGGTGGAGGGGGCGGTCCACCTCGGGTGGCACTTTATGGGGGCGGCAAATTTTGTGGCACTATATTCGGGGCGGAGAAATTAAATAATTAATATGTATTGACTGTAAAATTTTGCTGCCCTCAGCAAATGAATTCATGTGAATTACTGAATTTGCAATCCAGGCGGTAGTTTAAGTGATCAAAAATGCTACGCCTTGAATTTCAATGACTGCATTCACGGCTCCATAAATTTAAATACCGATTCGCGAAACTATATTGCTGATTTCCGAAGGTGCCCTGCTGTTCGCATAGTTATAAAATTTTAGCGTCTCTAGAAAATTCTGCCCAGGGCGGTACTGAAGCCAAAAGTTTTTTCGTAAACAGAAAATTATTACCAAAATTCTTTTGAACAATAGATAGGTACAAGGGTAGAAAGTAAGAAAATAATGATTGAATGTTCAAAATATTATGGCGCCAGTTTTTGAGATGTTTAAGAAGTAAAATCAGTTATTAATTTGATGGACAAATAAAGCTTAAGACTAAGTAAATATTTGTAACCAAAAAAATAATTCAAATAGCCCCAACTTTCTACATAAAAAGACTTTTCTTATTTCAATGATTGAACTACCTTACCAATGATTATTGAAAAATCAAAAATGAATGTTTATGGAAAGTTGGGCCTATTTGAATTTTTTTTTTTTAATTAGAAATATTCATTATTTATTTATTTATTTATTTATTCTATCAAGCTCTGAAGACTTTATTTGAAAGCTTAAATTTAATAAATTATAATTATAATATAAAACAGAAGTACATAATTTATTTGATTTAAAATAAAACTTATAAGGAATTTAAAATAGTGGCTTTAAATAATTCTCTATTCATATTAAAGTCGATTATGTGATAAAAACTATTAAAATGAACACAAGCATTAGTAATCGGGTTGTTTAGAGCATAATTAGTAGAATGTCTAGGAATGTTAAAGAATTCATTAACTCTAGGTCTAATAGAACGCTGAGGTGCGTAAATACCTAAAAGAGACAGTAAAAACGGACAATCGATATGTCCGGATAATAAATCATGAGCTAACAAAGCAAAATAGCAGCTCCTTCTACTATCAAGAGTTTTCAAGTTTATAAGCATAACTCTCGTTTCATATGAGGGCATGTTAGAATACGGGTATAATTTACGGAGTGCAAATTTGGTAAACTTTTTCTGTATTCTCTCAATTCGAATCATGGTGTTATGGTGATAAGGGTTCCTAATAACCGGACAATATTCCAAAATCGAACGGACTAACGCAACATACAACGTTTTCAGAGTGTAAGGATCATTAAAATCCTTTGAGTTTCTAAAAATGAAACCAAGCATTGCATTGGCTTTGGAGATTATGTAATCGATATGGGAGGTAAATTTGAGCTCAGAGTCAAAAATTACACCTAAATCTTTCTGTACATACACTCTTTTAACGGAAATGTTGGAAATCATGTAATCAAATGATATTGGATTCTTAATACGGTTAAATGTCATAACAGAACATTTACTTATATTGAGATGTAGATAATTATTATGACACCATTCAACTAAGGAATCAAATCTTTTTCATTAAGTCTTGGGCTTTAATTGTTCATCAAAATAATGAATGATTTTGCTTTATAAACGTCTCAAAATCAATCATTAAAGTTTTCAATGATGAGTTTCAATGGTAGCTATAACTGGCACCTAAGAACTTTGCAGCTAGTACGGCGGGTATATACAAACAACCATTCAATAAAAAAAAAACACTTATTCCCATTAAAATGATTTCAAAGAAAATGTACTTTTTGAACGTTTTCTTTTGAATTTTTAATTTAAATCAGTCACAAAGTTTTCAAGAAAACCAAAAACCATTGCTGTTGAGCTGTTTTTCTGAAAAATAAGATTTGGTAAAATTGCTAAAAAAAAAATTGGGTTGGGGTCAAAATTCTGTCAGCTTTTCAAAATTCTGTTTTTGATAATTCCTTTAACATAACTCTGTAATATGTAATGAAAAATTTTCCAAACCACTTTGTTCATTATCTGCAGAATTTCATAAAACAGAATGAGGAACTGCGAGTTTTAGCAGAACATTAATGTACCTAAGCATATCGGAATGAATAAAAATTAAAACATTGTTGCAGCTCGAAGAGGCTTGCATATTTCGTCAGCTTAGACGTTTAGAATGAAAAGCCGCTAAATTCACATTTTTTTTTTTTCATAAACAATAAATTTTTTTTAATTTGAATACATATTTACAAATTTGGGAGGGGGCGGCAAAATTTTCCACCGCCCCGGGCGGCAGAAACTCACGCTACGCCACTGAGTGAGTATCTCATAATCTTAGATAAATGCATAAATCTGGTCGGCGAGAGAAAGTGACCAAGCTATGCCCCGGACGACCTCGAAATTCTGATAGGTGAAAGTTGCCCCTTTCATTTAGTGTAGGTTTCATCCTTTAATCGATGGGTGGTAGCACCCCTAAAAAATTACCACTTCTTTTGATCGGGCAGCTGGTCTGACCAGTGTCGAGATTCAGCTAGTTCGAAACCGCAGGGAGTGAGTGAGATGAGTCACTTTTCGTCGAAAATCGATTCAGTTAGCAAAAGTGAGTGAGTGAGCGAGTGAAATGAAATGTCAGATTACTCGCCAGATATTTCCGCAGTGACTTGGTGTATGTGTTGGTAAATTTCCATTTTTGGATAGGTATGTGTGCTTTTCTCAAGAATTCCTATTCATGGATAGGAATCGAAAAAAAAACAAGAACGTAGATAAAAACAACTATCCTTTAATGATTCTTAAATCGTATTTTACTTGCACATACATATGTATGTATATTAAATAAAATAATATTCTATTCACTTTCGATCCTATTAAACTTTTTTTTTTCTCAAGGGTGAAAACTCACATTAAACTTTAATTACGACAAAAAAAATTATTGAAGCAAAAGATACTCCATTTTTAAAGACTCCAATGTTTACATTGTTGTATTTGTTATTTCATTTCATTTGCGTAACGAGTGTGACAAGGAGGTAGAATTTAGCTCTTTTATATTTATTCTTTGTCTCATGTTCGAAACTCAATTCGAACTTACTCATTTCACTTGAATAGCTGAATCGCTTTGGCGAGTGAGATGAGATGAGTCGGCGAGTAAGGCGAGTCATCTCATCTCACTCGCTGAAATAGCTGAATCTCGGCACAGGATACAGGGTGGACGACCAAGTTTTTCTATGTCATCTAGTAGCAACCTAATGCAATATAACCAAATTTTTCTTTACCTCGATGGGTGGGAATTTTTTATTGCCGCCTTCCGGTCTATTTACCTAAACAAAAAAATATTGAAAAAGGAATTTTGTTATTAAAAAGGCATCGTTTTTTCAAATGAGGCATTTTTTCGTCAAATGCTGTTGGCAACGCTGGACACATTGCTTATACTCAATATATAGCTAAAATTTTAGTTTTATTAAATCGAAACATATTTGACTTTAGATGGCCCATATATTACGTGTGTATTCGTTACCTACACAAATACATTTTCATATTGACTTTGATGGATAATTTAAAACAAATCAACAAAAAAGGTCTCCAAAATAAAGCCGATAGGGTTCGCTTCAAAAGTTCATATCTTGAAATTGATTTTTCGGGTCGGATTCGGCATAGATAAGAACATATTCGAATTTAAATTGATATCTGGGCATCCTCGGATTGCATTATTTGTCACAAGAACACCCGAATGAAATACGGAAACCTTTTTTCGAGTTCTTTATTCTTTTCAGGTACCGAATTTTATTTTATTGTGTTATTTTAATTGTGAAAAAAGTTGATTTATTTTATCTAATATAAATAGGCTTTAATACATTTTGTGGTACCATTTTCTCAAAAAGTATTGGACCAATTTGCATAATTTTAATGTAGTTAGAAAGCTATAGTCGCGGAGGTTGTGCGAATCACAAAATTAAACACTGCGGGTCCATTTTAGCTAGGTACTATATGATACTGCCGCTCACTATGCACTTTCAAAAAAATTTAATTTTAATAAAAATTGTTTTTTTTTTGCTTCAACTTTCAAATATTTTATATAGCTAGCTTCCATTTTTTATTGGTGTCGAGTTTCGACACGGGGTGGGGAGGAGACTAGTTATCAATAAAATGATAAATAATTAAAAAATATATATGACAAAAAAATACATTCCCTTAACACCAAAGGTATGTGACATCTCTAAGCGTTTGATGTCTGTCACCCTTTATGCATATACATACAAGTTTAAACTTCTGTTGCAACTCTGCCAATAAATTACAACTAATACTACTTTTTAGTGCTCAACAATGGCACTGGCCTTTTAATTGCAAATTGTTGGTAATGTCATTTTCCCGAATAATACACCAAAGTCCGTTTAGATGTTTTCAAAAAACCGTTAATCTTTATTGTATTGTTATTGTAATGAAATGACCCTTCATATAAGCGGGCAATATGTCCGTAATTTGATAATATCCATATACAAACCAGCCCCACTTTTAATTCAGTTCTTTTGTCCAACAAAAACTGCGAGCCACATCAGAACCTGCATTGTATAGGTAACCATAACCACTTCCTCTTACTAGGTACCACTTATGCCGCCACCATCACTAGGTACCACTACCACCAACACCACCCGCTTAATAGCACTTTTGTTTCTATTTGTTAACCATGAGCATAAAACCTTGATGGGTTCTGCTCCATGTCTGTAGCCGAGCCATATACCCTGATACATATAGTTCAACAAAAGCCCAACAATACTGAAACCATAAATATGCAAATAACCACTTATTCAAATCAACAACAATTCGATATAGGTAGTGTATAGTAACCGTTTTTCTACCTTCCTACACTTTCATATCCTGTTCCTTTTAATTTTATTTGTATGTGCATGATGCGGGCATCACAACCTTATTTTTGCTTTTGTTTTATTTTAATTTTTGTTTTTGTTCTTTCCTACAAAATGGACGATGATGTTGGGTAAAAACCAAAAATGAAAACAAAAACGGAAAAACGAATAAAGGTAAAGTAGCGGGCTTAAAAGTATCCGAGATGATGGACCAAATCAAAAAAGAGGATGATGCCGAATCCATTGTTGTAACAACTTTAGACGATATCGCATGTAAGTAGCTTAACATGAACATTTAAATAAACAATTTTCAAAATTTATCAGTAATGTTACAAAGGATATACAAATACATAATAGTTATACCTTGCTTATACTGATTCACATAGGTGGGTACTAAGTACTTACTACTCACAAAGGTATGTGAATAGATACATAGATAGTGTGAACAATCTTAAACCCCTAGCGAGCCATTATTTGATTAAATAAACAACGAGTAGATAAAATAGCTGGAGTGGCTTAAAACGGATATATTAAAAAAAAAAAAAAAAACATTAACGTTATTGGTCAGTACCGGATTGAGACTTTTGAAATTTGAAGGCCTTGAGCAATGTAGTATTTATGGGGCATGGGCTGCATGTGCTGTGCATTATCCCAATTCGTATGCAATTCAAAAATATGCACGACTTGTTCTCACGAACTTTTGCTCTTGTGGTTGCAGGAGATAATGTCATTGCTAGGCATTGAAAATTATAAAATAAACATAAAATATGCTTTAATTTCTTAAAACTTTAACGGGGTGATTACATACAAAGCGACCCTTTACGAAAAACCACAAAATATTACTTAGGAACTTTACTTTAGATGGCGCTCACAGTCCAGGGTGGACTACGGCCTTAACCAATAATCCGCTCAAGCCAGCTCGGTCCCTAGCTACCTGCCTTTAGAAACGCACCCCAGGTTGGTTGAGATCATTCTCCACTTGAGTGTGCCACCTAAGGTAGGGTCTTCCTCTGCTGCCCAGACCTTCAGGGGTAGATTCGAAGACTCATTGGGCTGGTGTGTCGGTGTTCATACGCTCCACGCGTCCCATCCATCTCGGCCGCTGTAGTTTCAGCTTTTTCACCAGGTCGACTTCGCTGTTAGGCCCGTAAAGCTCGTTGTTAAATCTTCTCCCCCATACTCAATCGATACAAACTGGACCGAAGATCAACCGGAGAATTTTCCTTTCAAAGCACCAGCAGATCAATTTTTCACACGGTCCAGATGCTTCTGCCCCATACAGCAGGACCGGGATGATAAGGGCCTTATATAAGGTCTCCATGATTTTTTGAGAGAGGGCTTTACTATTCAAATGCCTGCTAAGCCCGAAGAAACAGTTGTTGGTAAGAGTAATTCCTTGTTTTATATCTGCACTGATGTCATTTTGCGATGTAATAGTGGAGCCCAGGTAGACAAAGTCCTTGACGACTTTGAAATTTAACATATCCATCGTGGAGTTTGGCTCGAGTCGACGAAGTTGAGATTCCTTTATCGATGTTAAAGAGGTTGCATGATAACGCATCGCCTTGCCTCAAACCTTTCTCGACACCAAAAGGTTCGGAGGTCATCCTACCAACTTTGACAGAGCAGCAAGATTTCTTCATCGTCATCCTGCATAAGCGGACGAGTTTGGCAGGGTTGCCGTGATGCAACATGGCTCTGTATAGTTCTTCGATATCTACGCTATCATATGTGACTTTGAAATCGATAAGGAGGTGGTGTGTATCGATTTGAAGCTCCTGGGTTTTCCTGAAATCTTCCGGGCTTTGAAAATTTGATTGACGGTTGATTTGCCGGGCCTAGGACCACACTGATAGGAGCCAATCAGATCGTTCACAAACGGTTTTAAGCGATCCACACAGTACAGATTTTAAGATTTTAATGGTTTTTAATGGTTGGACCAACGTGGACACAAAAAAAACAAAAATGTTTTGGTCGGTGATCTGTTTTCGCTCAGTTTTCAAAATCCTGTCATCTCTGTACTGTGTGATCACTTAAAAGCGTTTGTCAACGATCTGATTGGCCCCTATCAGTTTGGTCTTAGGCCACTAGCCTAGAAGACTTTTTTGGGGGTGGACAGACAATTTTTTTTATGGATTTACATATTGAGCTGGTGGACAAATGAACCAATGGGCCCCAACCCTCTATGACTTAATTAGGGGATGCAAGAGGACTTTTTTGTTTTTCGAGGTTTGCTATAAAAAAAGAAAAGTCGCATAAATTTTATCCTGATGTGGTCGGACAAACGAATTTTGTTTTGTTGATTCTAATATTGAGCTGGTGGACAAGCGTACACACTTGACTGCACCCCCCTATAATTTCACTTGGGGGTTTTGGAGCCCTTTTTTGGTTTTCAGTGCAAAAAAAAAAGTTGAACTTTTTTCCTTAACCCTCTATGACTTCATTTGGGGATGCTAGAGGACTTTTCTTGTTTTTCGAGGTTTGCTATAAAAAAAGAAAAGTCGAATATTTTCTATCCTGGGGGTGGACAAACGATAATTTTTTTGTTGGATTCTCATATTGAGTTGGTGGAAAAACGAACGCACTTGACTGCACGCACCTATAATAATCTCATTTCGGGGTTTTGGAGTTTTTGTTTTGCACTTCAAAAAGTTGAATAACTTTTTTCCTGAGGGTGGACAGATAATTTTTTTATGGATTTCAATATTGAGCCAGCCGGTGGACAAACGAACACAACTGACTCCACCCCCCTTTGATTTCAATTGCGGGGGTGTTGGAGCACTTTTCATTTTCAGTGCAAAAACGAAAAGTTGAATATTTTTTTGTCCTGGGGGTGGACAAACGATTTTAATGGTTGGACAAACGATTTTAATGATGGACAAATAAATCCGATAAAAAAAAACAAAAACATTTTTAGGTTGGGGTTCTGACTTCAAACAGCTGATTTTTATGCGACGTAGAGGAGACTTATACCTCTGTAGTTGGCACAGGCATCTCCTTACTTGTGGATGGGGTACACTTAACCAAATTTCCATTCATCGGTCATACTTTCATCCGATCAAGTTTTGGAGATAAGTTGGTGTATAGGTACTCCCTACCAAGTCATCTCCCCCTGCTTTGAATAGCTCGGCTGGCAGGCCATCTGCACCAGCAGCCTTGTGTGCTTTAAGTTTGGCTATCGCTAACCGCACTTCATTTAGGTCGGGTGCACCGAAATTTTGACCACCGTCATCCAGGTTTAATGGACTGTTCGGTCTAACAACTGAATTTTGGCCATCTTTGCCGTTAGCAGTCTAGAAAAGTTGTTTTTCCAGATCCTCAGCACCGACTGAATGTCTATCACCATATTCCTACTCTCGTCTCAGCAGGCTTCCGTTCTGGCCTTGAAGCCCTGGATAGATTGCCTCACCCTTCGGTAAGACTTTCAAATCCCCCCTACCGCTACAGTACTCAATAGACTTGACCGCCCGCTTCGCATGCTCTCTCTCCTTCTCCTGCGATCCTCCCTTTGTTTCTGTCCGTAGAGCTCCCAGGCTGTTCTCTCAACAGCTCTGGTTCTAGTTTGCAGCATTGATTGGTAGGCCTCATTCTTGGTGGCATGCATTCTTCATCGAACCATGTGTTTCGTTGTGGTCGCCTAGTGAAACCCAGCACATCAGTGGTGGAACTTCTGATGGCTTGTTGGCAGTGTTTCCACTGGTCCTCTGCAGTTGGTGCCGGTGGTGGTCGTAGAGTTGCTGAAAGGTTAAGAGAGACTTTGTCAGCGAAGATTCTGGTGACCTCTAGTGATTTTAACTTCACGACATCAAATCTTTTCACAGCATCCACTTGGCGTTGCGACGTTATATATGTCCACATAAGTACTTGAGCTCTACCACCAAATAGTAATCGGAGTCTATGTTGGCACCTCGGAACATTCGGACATCCAGGATACTGGAAGCATGTCTGGCGTCTATCGCAACATGGTCAATCTGGTTGACAATTTGTTGATCCGGAGATCGCTAGATCCTTTTGTGTATATTATAAGGTGTGGGAGTCAAGTGCTTGCTATGGTGAAAATTTCGCCCTGCCGCAAAGTCAACCAGCCAGAGTCAGTTACCAGAAGTGTTTTTGTGTAGGCTGTGCCATCCGATTATCGAACCAAAGATACCCTCCTTTCCAATATTGGCGTTGAAATCGCCAAGAATAATCTTGACGTCGTACTTGGGGTACCTATCGTACGTATTCTCGAGGAGATCGTAGAATTCTTCCTTGGTTGAATCATTTTTTTCTTCCGTTGGGGCATGGGCACAGATCAACGTAATGTTTTTGAATTTTGCTTTGATGTGGATTGTGACCATTCGCTCGCTTTTTTTTTCTATGGCCTAAGACATCTTGTCTAAGTCTTCCCCTTATCAGAAAACCACAACGAAAAAGCCGCTGAACCAGCACTCGCCGAAGTAGATGTCACACGATTTCATACTTCGTTTGCCCTCTCCAGTCCATCACACTTCCTGGATGGTTGTAATGTTAGCTTTTAGCAGCTATCCAGGCTCTCCACTAGTTGTTCGGCTGCACGTGGCCTGTTTAAGGTCCGGACATTCCACGTGAAAATTAATTGTCCTTGTTTCGTTTGCTGGGTTCGTCAACATTAAAATCATTCATATCCGAGGCTTGTTGTTGTTACGGAACCATTGCTGTTTTCCGTGGTAGAGAAGTTAACCCGACACACAACCCCTAACCTGGAGGACCAGACCTTTAATATAACTTCAAGAGTAGGGAGCCTAATAAACCACTACTTAAAGGCCTGAGCTACGAATATGTCGTAGTGGCCCATATAAGGTGTTCCCTAAGTAGTACAACCTAACTGGAACTGTAGACGCCCCCCTTGATTCTATCTGGAGAGCCACCTGGAAGCCTAGTACATACTTCCTCGTGAAGTGAACAATCACCAGTGGAGAAAGTGATTTTTTGAAATTGCTCACATGGTACAGACTTGCGAATGTGTTGTGAACGTTTGACATTTGAAACAACAATGCCTCCAATAAGGTATTTTTTCTTTTGTAATCGATCTGTTAACTGTTCAACAAGAGTTCCCATACATTTAGCACAGGAATTGCTTGTGAACAAAAACTCTCCACACAGCTTCACGAGCACGTTCACGAGTGAACAAAAATAAAAATTCTGTGTTCACGACATGATTCACAAGTATGTAAATAAATAAATAATAAATTGGGTGGCGCAACAGCTCATGGAGAACCAGGGCCTAGTGACTTACAACTCACAACCATTCCTGTGTGTTTGTTGGCAGGAATGGAGGGGACCTACAGTTTTTTGCCGAGTCCGAACGGCTAAATGAGAAGCACTTTTTCATGACAAGTATACTCTTGGAGGATTTGTCAGTTCCTCGCAAGAGGCAGTACCTCGAATAAAACATTTCTGTTTTAGGTGGCACGGCTGGGAATCGAACCCACACCTTCGGCATGTCTACGCACTAACCATCAAGCCACGATGTACTACACACAAGTATGTACCTACTTGGCTTAAGGAGAAGTGCCTTAGTGGGAACACTCCTCCTCCCCTCTCTATTCACTTTGCTGTCGCCTAAAACCGTCCACAGGAATTGGAACCCCATCTTCAGTTAAAGGTACAAGGCACATTTATTTAATAAGGGACAATATAAACAAATGTTATTAGCTTATTATTATTAGTTTCTTTTGCAAGCCAAAATTTACTTTGGAATCGCATATTCTACCCCACCTGAAATTAACATGCCCTAAAATATGTTATTATGCAGAGGTGATAATGTACCTGCTTATTACAAAATTCTAAAAAATTGAATCTTATACAAGTTAAATTGTTTGTTCTCCATCTAACTATGTTTTCCAAAAGAACACACTATTGAGATAAAACAAGGCACAGCCTTTTGATGTAAACCTTAAGAATCTTTTTAACAAATAAATAAAAGCTTAAACTCTATTTTTTAACCGGAAAAGTAATACGAATGTACCTAAAAGGGTAAACATTTTTTCATTTTGTTGTGATTAAAACACTCGTTACCGTGCAGAAATAAGGGCCCATTGAGATAAGTGGCATCAACAAGCACGGAATTCTCTATGAATCCGGTACTGATGATGGCTGTTACCAGGGGTTAATGGGATGGAACTTGAAGGATTTGAAATGCCGACGCGTGCCATCATGATTCTCACAATTAAAGAGCAAGAGCTAGGGGTTGGCAGTTTATTATATTTGTTTTTCTATTACAAAGAACAAACAAAAGAACAAAAAAAAAAAAAACTGAAAATCTAATTATAAATATCTCTTACAGGGCTTCTAAATTTGAGAGGATCAGACATCAAATACAATCCCGTATTTTTTAGCTACCTCATTCTATCACCGAGGAGTTATGTGTTGTTCATAGAAAAGGATAAAGTTTCGAATGAAACGGTTAAGCAATTGATAAAGGAGGATTTAAATATAACAGTGAAGGATTATGGAAGGATTCTCGAAGGAGTTATGGAACTTGTGAGTTGTGTATTTTTCTAAATATTCAAATTATCGCGGGTTCAAGGGTTTCTATATAAGGAAAACAATCCCTTTAATTGAAATAGTTATAAGTACATAATGTTATTTAGTCAAAGGAAGTTTACTTCTTATAAGCTTCTTAAATGCACACCATATCGTCGTCATTCAATGGAAACTCCCTAAGAGTCCTTTGCGTTAGTTATCGATTTTTTTTTCTGAAAAAAATGGAAAAAGAGTGAATTTTGAGAGTTGCTTTATTTATAAAAGGAACAACATAAAGTCTTAGATATATAGAACAGCTGTTGTTTTTTGATTAAAATGACGTAAGCTATTAGCTTAACAAACAATGGACTAAGACTTTTTCCATTTAACAACGATGAAATGCACTTGCTGTCTTTGAAGTAATGTTGCAGGATATTTCTCCCGAAGAAGCTGTTTCTTAGTTTTCTTCACATTCCCCATTTTTCTCTTTGATTATTCTGAACAACTTATATTATTGAATTAAATATGCATGTCAATCATTTTTGTACCTTAGTTTTTTTATTAAATATCTATTGAAATTAATAGGTAAATACAACAACAGGAAAAATAATAGCTCCAACAAGTGTTAGCCAAGCCATTTCTGAGCTCATACCTGAAGATCGGCTTTTGTGTAAAAATGTCGTAGCTGAGACAAAGTCTGTGAAGAACTTAGTTGAAGCTGCAAATCTGGAGAAGGCACATATTCGAGATGGATTGGCGCTTATACAATACTTGCACTGGTTGAATACAACAATTGATATTGACAATGTCACTGAGTTGTCTGGTGCAAAAAAATTGGAACAGTTCAGAGAGTGAGTATCTATTATTTTATAACGGATGAGCCATCATGTCGGTATGTTAGTATCAAATAACTTTGACACTTTTCATCAACCTCTGTTGACTTAAGCAGACATGTTTTGGAAATATCAATTCTGTACAATTTTTGCTATGAATCGCTTCACATCGAAACAACGCGCCGAAATAGTGCACCTGGATAGCGCTGTATCTACATACATTTAAAATAGTCATTGAAGCATATTGTCGAAAATATCATATCAAACAAGCATCGTCTGACAAAACTATTCGTCGTTTGTTGTTAAATTTGGTTGATTATGGGACAGTGAGAGATCTGCGACATGCCATTCAACAATGTACATGAAGTTCCAATGAATTGAGTGAAGTGATATAAGAGAGAATTGGGCCTATTCGGCGTGATCTTTTATTCTGCTATTCTGTTATTCTGCTATGAATTTCCATACAAAAGTTAAAGCTGTCAAAAAATCTTTTACGAATTATGATTTTGGTATTCGGCATGCTTAATCTGTTATTAAATCTGCTAAGGAGTCTGTTATGAACTGCCAAACTTTCGAACTCGGAACAAAATCTTTTACAAATCGCATTTTTGGTATTCAGCTTGCCAAAATCTGTTATTAAATCTGCTATAAATCATAAAAGAATAAAAGACAAACTTCTGTGACTTTTATCATAAAATTTTTTAATAAGAACACCGGTGTATCAAGTTAAAATGGATATTTCGCCAACGAAATGTTCTCAAAAGGAGAGAAATGTAAAAAAATATATTAAAACATAGTTTTTTTTTAGCAAATTTAAAGTTATTTTTTTAGAAAAAAGCACAGGACCCAGGAAGTTTCGCTGCATTAGATCTACAAGCTCCATCGGCTAAGCGGAGTCTATTGAATTTCCCTAACAGCCCCAGTGTGTGTCAAATCACCTTATAAAAAGAAAACTATTTGCAGAAGATCAGCACGATTAAATGGAAGAGCCAAGAAACAACGATCGTCATCTTGACAGCCCTAAGCCACACTCAAAAACAACTTAATTAAAAATATTTCTGTTTTATTTAAATAAACCACAACTCTTCACTCAGAATTCTTCTTGTAAGAACGCTTCTGGGAGTTTTAACCGATCAACGAAATTGGATCTACTCCAACGACAACAGCATCCAGCCTTATCTCCTTTATGTTGGTGGTAGAATAAGTCTCTTTTTAGCTGGCAACAAAGAAAAAAATAAATGAAAATATGTTTACCCATTTTAATTTTTCAACGAAATTCATAACAGAACTGCTGATATTGATAACAGATTTTAGGTCTGTTCGTTAACTGATTTGGTTTTCGAAGTTTCATAGCGGAGTTTTATAAAAGTTCGAACACCTGAATACAATAATCATAAAAGATCTTTTATGATGGAAATCTTTTATGATTCATAACAGAAAATTCATAGCAGAGTAACAGCCATATTATTCACTCAATTAATCCGGTTTTAAATTTACACCTTGGTTCAAAGTGAGTTAAGTCTCAAAAGTTTACCCCAAGCGCATAATATTCACTCTTAAAACCCGGTAATAAACGCTATTTATTAAACTTTGTCGCGTTTAACCCGATTCGATTTTAACTGCCCTCCAGGGAGCTGTTAAAGTAGTTTAACCCGGGTGTAAACTAGATTTTCAGTACATTCACTCATTTTATCGAAGCAAAGTCATATTTGAATTTTTTACGCACATACATACATATGTACATTATTAAAGATAAAATAAAAAAAAGCAACAAAATAAAATGGTTTATATAAATGAAATAAATGAAATGGTGATGTCTTCGTGGTCAGAAGATGAATTTCTGGACTAGATGGAGAATCAACGTCGCGTCGTTCTCGTCGAGTGTACTGCATGTACAAGCGGGCTTACGTCGATGATTATGATGTGGATTTCCGGAAATATTTTCGGTTTGGGAAAAACGTTATTGCTTCCATAACCATCACATTTTGTTTTGCGATTCGACATTCATTTATTATAAATTGAGATAAATTAATACAATAATTTCACTGTTTTGATTTTTTTTTTTTCAAACGCCAACTCGATTTTTTAAATTTTGAACGATAAAATTTGAAATACAACAACAAGAAACGAAGAAACAGGAAACACGTGCTGGCAAATGTCAAATAATTGACATTCTGTATGTTTAAAATCGGTGTTTAGTCAAGTTTAAACAATTTTACATCCGGTTGTAATGTATTTTAAATCCACCGAGTTTAATGCGCGTTTTGAGTGAATATTATGAACAAAAGTTTAAATTGAAAAGTTTAAAAAATGCGAGTTAATAGGACAGGTTTGAAATTCACTTAAACCTTACTTACACCTGGAGTGAATAATATAGCTGTAACAGATTTGGCAGAATAGGTCTAAATGTTACCGAGAAGAGAACCCACGTGTGTCATATCGTCATTCGTCCACCGCACTCAGAATTTTGGCGTCAGTAGAACCACCTTGCGGCGCATTTTGAAGGATTATTTGCATTTTGTATCTGTTTAAAGTGGAATTTGCTCGAAATATTGCTGACAGACCGTCCAGGCGTGCCACTTGAAATACGTCCAAGCAGTCGCATACCAACATAAAAGATAGCGCACCTGTAGATAAATTATTTAATTTAACAAAATTAGATCAGAAACATCTTTCATTCAAAACTGTTAATTTTCAAATGTTTACCTAAAGCCTATTGAATAGACCGGAAAATGAAGGGTATAAGGGAATAATTACGTGCAAAGGTTTTCATTTTTGAGTATGTTTGTTTTGCTTAAAACCGAAAATGCTACTAAATTCATTCATGCGTTTCTGAGAGAATTGACACACAGGCCACTTTTCAATATTTTTGGTATAACTCGGAAACTAAGCCGTATTTGAAAGTTTAACATTTAAAACTTTTTGTTCAAAATTAAAATTTCTATTGAAATGGATAGTTCAAAATATTGTCATGACTTTTACATTTGAGCTATAACGTCTCACATTAGCAAACAGACAGACACAATAGAGCTTACTATCAAAAGAAAGAAGCGCCATCTGCCGGATTATAGCAGAAACCAGCTGTCAAATAAAAGCTTTAGAAAGAGGAATTATGGCCAATTTCCCCTACGGAAAGCTCTGGAAGCAGAGACCAGAAGAAAAAACCAACCTAAAAAAAATCAGAGATTTCAAAAAATTTTAATAAATTGTGCATAACTTTTTTGAAGCAAAGATAGAGTCAAAACATGCATAGACAAAATAAAGTAGAGACTAAAGGCTTTAATATGGCATGTTCAAAAAGTAAAATTTGTTCAAAGTTGACAGGAATTTGCCCATTCAAACTTTACCATTTCTTATAATTTTTCACAGTCTTAGCCCGAAAGCCCCTTTTTGGTACAATATGGAAAATTTCACATTCTTAAAAATGTTCGAAATCAATATTTTCATGTAATTTGTAATATGACATAACGACTAAAAAGTATGTAAGTTCGCAATTTTATTTTTCGGCTGTTTTTAAATGCTTTCAGACCTATAAACCCAACGACTGGTTCGATTAATATAGGTATGGTACTAGGTGTTAGGAATGTTAAATTTGTCATAAAGTACCAAAAAAATGGGCTTCCGGGCAAAAACTGGCAAAAATAATAAGAAATGGTAAAGTTTGAATGGCTATACATATACATTCTCTGTCAGCTTTCAAATAATTTGGCTTTATTAACATATCATATTAAGGCCTTAAAACTCTACTTTACTTCGTTTAAATATGTCTTAAGCGCATTCTTGCTCCGAAAAAAGTTATGCACTTAAAAGAATTTTTTTTTTAAATCATTGATTCTTGGATTTTTTTGTTGTTGTTTTTTTTTAACTTTTCCTGCTTAAATTTTGTTATGAAATTTTCTACGCTATCCATTTCGATAGAAAATTTAATTTTGAACAAAAAGTTTTGAGAGCAAAGTTGTCCAAATTGGCTTAGTTTCCGAGCTATAAAAAAATATTGAAAAGTGACTAGTGTGACCATTCTCTCAGAAACGCTTGAGATTTCTTTCTCATCAGCTGCTTCACTCATCAGCTGTTTTTTGCTATGGGATTACAACAACACAAACAAATCCGGATCGCTTAAGATTAGCAGCCGAATGCGCCCATTGTTTGTTGATGGCATGTATTTTGGTCTTGCCCTCGTTCCCAACAAGTTTCACCTGTTCTTCAATTGCCGTGAAAACCTCTATAATGGCCTGTTGGGACCGGCCAATAATGTCAATATCATACATAGGAAGGTTCTGTAAGTTGGGCAGAGCTGTTGAAAATACTGCCTTGAGTTTTAACGCCTGCCCTGCCCACTTTTTGCTCTAGAACCAGATTGAAGAAAATCACATGATAGCGCATCTCTTTACCGAAACAAATGTGCATGTTTGGAAGAGCTTTTATCTAGTTGCTTCGCGTATTTTCCAATGTCATGCGACACAACTGGATCACAGTTTTCTCGGGATCACAATAAGCCATATAGACGTCCGGGACAATGAATACTATCATATGCGGCTTTTAAGTCGATAAATAGATGATGAGCCTCGACTTTAAAATTTGTTGGTCTTCCAGGATTTGTCTAAGAGTGAATATTCGGTATATGATCGATCTGCCTGTCCGGAAGCCACATTGGAACTTGCGGATTAAAGTGTTGCAGAACGGCTTAAAGCACCCACAGAATACGTTGGATAAGATGTTGTATGCGACGTTTATCACGAATATTATATATATATATAGGATTGCTTTTTTTTGTAGATAAAAAATAAATAAATTGGGTGGTGCAACAGCTCGTGGAGAACCAGGGCCTAGTCACTTACAACTCTCAACCATTCCTGTGTGCGTGTTGTTGGCAGGAATGGAGAGGATCTTCAGGTTTTTGCCGAGTCCGAATGGCTAAATGAGCAGCACTTATTCATGACAAGTATACACTTGGAGGTTTTGTCAGTTCCTCGCAAGAGGCAGTACCTCGGGTAAAACATTTCTGTTTTAAGGTGGCACGGCTGGGAATCGAACCCATACCTTTGGCATGACAGTCCTAGGCGCTTACCATCATGCCAAAGGGTACTACTTTTTTTTATAGATGGGACATTATGGTGCTGATAGGCCAGTCACCGGACATGCTTCCTTCCACCCAAACTTGGTTGATGTGCTGATGCCTGTTTCATTTTAACAAATCCCCTCCGTGCTTGTAGAGATCCGCTGGGAAACCATCAGATGCGGTGGCCTTGTTGTTCTTGAGCTTCTTCAAGCCTACCTCTTCTATACTTAGTCCTAGTCGCTATGTACAGAAAATTTGCCTGAAAAGGAAAAAATTTTATCGTGCAATTCGTTAAAGGGGGTTATTAGGAGCCTAGGTGTAGTTTTTCGGGAAAATTGTCCTGGAGCTTCAGCCGCCATCTTGGATTTATCAAAATATTACTTTTTCCTGAATAACTCCTACATTTTTCACTTTTGATAGAAGAAATAAAGCATAACTGAAAGTGAATTTGATTGAGTTCAAATTTAACATATGCGTACAAAAGTTGGGGGTAAGAGGGGCACTTGCCACCCCCTGGATGGCTCTGGACTGCCCTTTCAGCACATTTTTAGGGGAGTGTACGATAACTAAGGCACCAAAAAATGGTAAAGATTTTTTGTAGAACAGTTTAATACAAGCATTTTTTACTATGGGAGGGGGGGTCTATTTCACCCCGTTCAGGCGGGAGGGGTGATTTCATAAAAAAGTACTACAAACGGAAAAAAATATTAATAAATAATGGTAATGTACTTACAATCAATTATTATACTTTTTTTAAGGCCATTACTCTTTTCTATTAGCTAGTTTTTAAATCAAGTGAAATCTATGCATAGTTTTTGGAAAAACGAATTTTAAATCCACGATTTGCGAAAAAAAAACTTAAAAAACAATTTTTCAAATTTTTCAAATAATATATTATTTTTAAATTCGTTTCTCTAATGAAATCATAATCAAAAACTGAAGACTGAAAGTTTTATGTCTTTTAGTTTTTGAGAAAATTGAAAATTACCAAATCTACTTTTTATTAGATTTTTATTTTTGATTATTTTTCTTTGAGGATAATGACAAAATTAGTTCTTTCTACCAGAAATAAGTATTTAACGGAATTTAAGGTGGTCTAACTTTGAGTGTTACTGTCGAGGGCTTTAAATGCAAAAGAAATAGTAAAAAAATGCTTGTATTAAACTGTTCTAAAAAAAACCGTTATTATTTCTTGGCGCCTAAGTTATCGTACTCTTACCCATTTTCATATTGTAACTTGGGCGCTTTGAGAAATACAAGTAGGTATTTTGTATCCCTTTCTATCGGAGCCTCTTTTTTGCCTTCGTCTGACTTTGGTCCTGATGGAATTAACCTTCCATATTCTATTTTTGTACTACCCTGAATTGTTTAGTAATATACCAGCAGTCATGTTATAGTTGCGCTTCATACACGAGATCAAAAACATTTCCGCGACGCACCTCTTAGTTTGCAAACAAAAACGCGCCTATTACTCTACCTCTATGGTGGTGCGGAAAAGAGGTATACGGAAAAAAGAGATTGATACACAAACAAATATAATACCAGGTTAAGATTTTGAATATGGAAAGAACGTACATCGGGACCTATGCCCCTGGCATAATCCGATATAAAAACACAAGAAAATTCTTGTATTTTTCAAATTTCCTCAATAAAACAATAAAAATGTACTGCTAGAGTAGTATATAGTCTACAGCCAACTAGAGGGTGATAAGTGACCCTTTTGCCCCCAACTTGCGGACGCCTATGCATTACTTTTTCTTAACACTTCAGATTCTATACAGTAAAATTAAATTAACTTTCAGTTTTACCTTAGCCTTTTTTATCAAAACTGAAAAATGTAGGAGTTATTGAGTAAAACGTTATTTTTCGTGAAATCCAAGATGGCGGCTTAAGCTCCAGGGCAATTTTCCCGAAAAACTACACATACGTAGGCTCCTAATGACCCCCTCTAAGGAATTGTAAAAGAAAAATGTACGATAAAATTTTTTCTATTTCAAATGTTTATCCCGACTGGGCTAACTGGCTGGTGGTACTGGGCCTTCATTGACTGGAGTTGAGTTTGTTTATCGTCCTCTTTCTCGTTCAACCTGATGTCCTTCAGCAGCTGCTGGAAATGCTGCTTGATCACAACTAACAATCCCTGTGGTTCGGTGACTAGGTTACCTTCGCTGCACTGTTTCAAAG
This sequence comes from Dasysyrphus tricinctus, assembly GCA_963921185.1. Lineage (NCBI taxonomy): Eukaryota > Metazoa > Arthropoda > Insecta > Diptera > Syrphidae > Dasysyrphus > Dasysyrphus tricinctus. The sequence goes on from OY992530.1 coordinate 94,304,753, forward strand.
AGCCTGCGTTCCGGTTTTAGAGCCAGCAGCCAGTTTTTTTGCTTTTTTTTATAAATTTTCCGGGTGTCGTCTCGATCGCGAGACTCTTCGATCTTCTTGAGCTGAGAGGCAGTGTGGTGTATGCCCTCTTCTTTCTATACGCAGGGTCCTCTTCTCCTCTTTTCTCATTGTTCGATATTCCTCTCTCGTTGCTTTCCCCACCTTTTTCAGCGCATTCATCATCAATGCAAAGTTTAAATCAATTAGAAAATATGTTTGACTAGAAGTTAAACCTTTAAGCAAACTTACTTATCGCTTCCTTTCGCTATGCATCTTCGAAGCGAATAATGTGAACATTCACATTGTAATGTTCATTTTTGACTGACACTCAATACCCTCGGTAAAATTTAATTAATTTAACAGCAAATAGTTATGCAGAATCCGCATAATTATGCAGAGAGAGCTATAGGACATGTCCGTGTTTTATGTAGAGGTACAATACATCCTGTCTACTATTTCTTTCAATAAATGTGAACACAGATAACTCTACATTATATTTTCCAATACTTTATCATGAGAACTGCAACAAGCTATCACTTTGTCTACCGCAGTATTAAGACTTTCCCATTTCGTGTAATCCTTCATATTGTCAAGTTTTAAAAAATTCATCAATACTAGAGGAACTCAGTTTACGAATTGCCTTGTCCTTTAACAGAGTTCTATAATGGACTCTATCAAACTCAGTTGGTAGAGTTGTATTTAAAAAAAATCCTTGCTACCAATGGAAGGAAGTTGGGACTTACAAACATACATGATAAGTAAATAAAATATCCATTCTCGGGAACATAAACTATTTCGAAAACAACAAACATTTGGTGTTTCATTTTATGAGTCTATTTCCGTTTCGAGCATCTTCACTTCACTCTTGTCCCCTTATTATCAGCTGGAGAATTTTAGATTTATTTTATGTAACTGTTCATTTCATTGCTGTCGTTGACTCGTTGTCGTGTCGTTCTCGTTACAGGCAACAGGAGCACTTCCGTGGTTTAAGTTTTGAAACTATCAGTGCTGTTGGGGAGCATGCTGCTATGGCCCACTATTCGCCATCAGTGGATACGGACAAACAAATAACGAGATGTGAAATTTATCTAGTGGATTCGGGTGGTCAATATTGGTATGTATGTTTGTACATATATTCATACAAATGTGTATCTAGGTATATGTATTAATGTAAGTTTATTTGACTTTGTATCTATAAATAGCACACCCCAGCACACCCCAAGTCTCTAGATTGAAGTGGTTCTTTTTTATGAACTTCTTTCCAGATGGATCCTCTTCAATATTAATTTTGAGTCTGAAACCCCTGCTCCCTATAGAAACCCGAAAATAATTGACTGGACAAAGTTCATAGCCAAATCGTAAATTCCAAAATGCGCATTATACCGAATCTGATTCCAGAATCGATCGCAGATCAAGAGTCAATGGTGAAAACCATTGAAGCGTCTATGAACCCTGCTTTTAAGGTCTCTTGCCCAGTTAAAAACACAGCCGTTTAATCCTTCCTCCATGGTGGAATGAGACCTGTCCAGTCTGAGAAAAATTACTATACCAACCCTATAAAGACTATTTGAAAGTTCACAAGCCTTCTCTCGCATCAGCAAAGAAACTAAGTTGGAAAGATTACTGCCATTCTATTGAGAACTTAAAAGATTCCGCAAGGCTTAGCAAAGTTCTCTCTATGGAACATTGTAATCCTTCTTTTTTTAAAGGCCGGATGGATCCTGGACAGTTTTTCCAACTGGATCCTTAGAATTGCTGATGACGACACATTTTCCGGGCTGCGAGAACGGCAACCCCAAAACGCATAGAACTTATAACATATCTTTAGCTCGTGCCAGAGTCCTGGAGTTATGTAAGAGTGGTTTTCATCCTGAAAGTAGGAAGGCCAATTAGCCTAACCTCTTTTGTGCTTAAAACTCTGGAGCGTTTTCTAGACACCAATATTGGAGACATGTTTGTGGAATGTACAGTCCTTGGAATGCAAACTTGACAAAACACGTCAGTAAAGGAACACCCCAGGGCGGTGTTCTGCCACCACTGCTTTAGTCATGAGCAAAATCCTCGTTAAACTGGAGAGATGTAGTGTGAAGGCGGTTGCGTATGCGACTGGATAGTATTGGTGTCAGGAAAGTTCACTCCTGTGATAAGCGAAATTACAGAGAAGGCTTTGAGAAAAGTTAGCAATTGGACTGTGAGCTGTGGTCTACGAGTTGACCAGAGCAAAATGGAACTGATGCTTCTTTATACCAAGACTAAGATACAAACCTTCACTCGACCCCGGCTTAACGGCCAACTACTCTCACTATCAACCAGCGCAAAATATTTAGGTGTCATCCTGGACCCTAAGTTAAACTGGAAAATAAATATCGAAGAACGGTTCAGGAAGGCCTGCATAGCTTTCTACGCCCGTAGTAAAACCTTTGGTAAGAAGTGGGGCCTTCAATCAAAGATGATCTTGTGGACGTATTCGATTCGATTCTTACTTATAACATCGAAAAACTCAAAAAGGTACAAAGAACAGCCAGCGTTGGCACCGCAGGGGCTCTTCGATCTTGCCCAACGGATGCCTTAAGCGTTTTTCTGCACCGTTTACCACTTGATCTCTACATTAAATATCTAGATTCTGCAGTGCCTTAAGACTCAAAGAATCAAATGGTTGGGTTGTTAAACCTTATGGCCACAGCAATATCACAAATTTGATTCCCACTGACATTTTTTCGACTCCCACTGACTACTGCACTCCTACAATGCGCCTCAGAAAAGATTTTAAAGTTATATTCCCATCGAGAGAGGACTGGGATGCTGACGCGGTGAGAGACTTCGACACATCTATCTATAATGATGGCTCAAAGATGGAGTGTGGTGTTGGGTCAGGAATCTTTTCTGAGCCTCTTAACATCTCTAGGTCATTTGGGCTACCTGAATTACAAAATTACTGGCAATCACGGAGCCATGTAAGATACTTAAACTAGACGCAAACCAAAATCGTAATGCAGCTATCTTTACAGACAGGCAGGCAGCTGTTAAAGCCATTAATTCGGCTACATATCATCCTCTAAATTAGTCCAGCAGTGCCGAGATGAGCTCAAGCCTGAATACTAATCTCATAGGGTCACCCTTATCTGGGTTCCTGCCCACAGTGGCATTGAGAGAAATGAAAGGTCAGATGAGCTCTAGCCAGGCAAGGGTCAGCCCTTCACATCTTACTCGCGGAAAGTGTCAACATTCCTCTTCGAGCTATGAAGGGCAACATATTGTCAATCTTTCTTCGTGATTCCAATCGTAGGTGGAGCAGCTTAACCAATATTGTAAAATATTCAGAAAGATATGGCCCACCTATAATAAATCCCGAACAATTATTGATCTGATATGTAGACCCAGGCGAGACATAGCCACGGTCGTTGCAACCTGTACTGGACACTGGCTAGTAGGGGAACATGCGGCGAGGCTGGATATTCCCTACAATATTCACTGCCATAGCTGTGGAAACCAGCAATAAGGAAACAGAGTCCTTCATTTTCTTTGTAAATGTCTTGCTCTAACCAGAATGAGAGCACAATCGTTTGGAGTTGCATTTTTTGACGACCTCAACGAACTTTCCGAAACGAAAATAAAAAATTGTCTCTCCTTTCTCAACATGACTAAATGGATCTAAGACAAAAATCGGTTGATTCTGCAGCATGTACCCCCTCAGCAATCAGAACATGGGCCTCTGCTGGGTATCATGATGCTCAGACAACGATGATCATACGGCTGGATCGTTCGCACTTCGGTGCCATTTTGCTATATTCCGAGCTTGGCATATCGTAGCTGGCCTCCGGCAAATGCCGTCCAATCGAGTGGGTGTCTTATGTTCAGCCTCCTATCTTTTGTGCTCACATTATACAGCCATACCCCAAACCCGTTCCAACCAGGGAACATATCGTCGTCATTCTATCAAAACTCCCTAAGTCTATTTCTCTCGAAAACGAGAACCCTCTCTTCAATGCGATATATTTATTAGCATCGAAACATGTTAGTTCTTTTAAAGGTCTCTAAATCTAATGTTGGTCTATTTATAAATTAAAAAATTCCCAAAATCAAACATTTTCAAATTCTGGTTATAGTACCAATCCATAAAAAGTACCGATGTCTCAAAATAAATGAAAATGGACTTAAGGAGTTTTGACTGAACGACGACGATAGCTGGTCTCATGCAGGACGCCGATCTTCAGGGGAGTGAGCAGACGGAGGCCCAGGAAGAAATCCCGCATCCAATCATGTGCCTGGAAGACCACCTGAGGGATCATTTGAAACCAACAAACCTTCCCGAGTCCCTCTGTTGTCGACTTAGAAAGGTGGTGTTTCTTTTTTAAATACGCAGAAGAAACAACAGAAGAGGACTTAAAAGAGATAGCAGAAAAAGCGCAAGCATTGAAGGTGATCCTCAGAGGACGTCTACAAATCCTCACTTTAATCTACTTTCATCCACAGTTCAAACGAGTTATGGTAGTATCAGCACTAATTGGGCACCGAACGAGTATGACGCCCGTGCCACCATTTTTACCTTTCTACCATGAACTTCTTTTTGAAGTATATCTAGCCAGTGTTACCGCTGTGCGACTTCGCACAGCACTTTGTGACATTTTTTGAGTCTGTGCGACTAAACGGCGACCTTTTGAAGAGTGGGACCTTTTCCTAAGTGCGGCTTTATTATTTAAAATTTCAATTACATACAAATCGGTAACCCGAACTTTTCCATTTGAATTACAATAAAATGCACGACTGGATCGCACGTATGTACTTGCTCTTATGTTAAGTTGTGTGGTTCTTAAGAACTTTAAAAAATATTCAAGTAATTATAGAAAAAGTATAAAAAGCATTTAAATCGTTCTTTTAATTGTATAAACAGTCTGGTAAATAACTTAGAGCTCAAAAAAAAAGTATGCCATTTGATTACTTGAAAAAATATGAATATATGCAAAAAAAAAAAAATTTAAATCGTTTTCTTAAAAATTAATTTTTTATATATAAATCGTTTGTATGCCAATTTTGAGTATATATTAATATAAATTTAAAACTGAAATTTCAAAACAATTCATCAACCCGTTTTTGAAATATAGAATTTTCAAAAAAAAAATTTGAATCTTTTTTTAAAAATCCAAAATTTAATTTTTTCAAAAAATTTGATATGCAGTATTATTTATATTCTAACAAAGCTTTTGTGCAAAAAAAATTTATTAAAATCGGATGAGCGGTTAAAGAGAAAACCAAAAATCAAAAAACCGTTATATGGCAGGTACCGTTAATAATATTTCTGGTGATTTTTTTCTCTTACTAAAAGGTACATCATATCTACAATAATACAATAGACTAAGAGCCCACAGCAGATTTTGGGTGTGAACGATAGCAAAAAAAGAATTATAGGCGTCGAAAGCTCCATTAAAGACTATTATAAAAATCAAAGTCTTGCAGTCCACAACTGGGGCCTTTGCGGGAAACAGTGCATCGAAAAAAAAATATGAATGCAACTTCGAGGAAAATCGTGTTAGCCAAAATTGGTTTTCACTCATCACTTGAGAAGCTCCTCGGATCACATATCATGGAATCTGAGACCATTTGAGTGTATAGGTAGATCTTTCTACCGGACCGTTTAAAAAATTCAAAATTCTAAGTGAAAAACGGTTTTTTTAAATAGTCTGGCAGGGCGAATTAAACACTCAAATGATCTCAAATTCCGTGATATGGGATCCGTGGAGCTTATCTAGGGAGGGGTGAAAACCAATTTCGGCTAACACGATTTTCCTCGAAGTTGCATTCATATTTTTTTTTCGATGCACTGTTTCTCGCAATGGCCCCAGGTGTGGACTGCAAGACTTTGATTTTTTAATAGTCTTTAATGGAGCTTTCGACGCCTATACTTCATTTTTTGCTATCGTTCACACCCAAAATCTGCTGTGGGCTCTCGGTCTACAACGTTGGAGCCGTTTTTGAGATAAATAAGCTTTTCCGTAACGGTTGTATTGCAAGTAACGTTATTTTTTGAGCTAAAACAAAATTTCAATTTCTCCTCTGAAGAGTTATAAAAAAACCTTAAGTTCAAAATTTGGAAAAAATCGCTTCAGTGGTTTAGGCTGTAGGTTGAGGTACGGACAGACAGACAGCCAGACAGACAGACAGAATTATGCCACCCACTCTTTTCGTGTTCTCTATCACCGTAATGTCATGTTTGATTGTTATCTCGAAATTTTGTTTGCACGAATCCAAAACTTGTCCTATAGTAAAAATATCGCAAGTAAAAAGGAAGAATATTTCCTGTAAGTGTTTCTGAGAAGAAAGCGCTCTTTGATATATAAATTTATCACGTAGATAATATTCTCAACGCCTCATATAAGTTTAGTTATCTTATAAGTTTATGCAAAAAAGACTTTAATTTTGAAGTTTTTTAATAAACAAAACAGAAACTTTTGAAAATATTTTGGCTTTCACTGTCATGTTATGGATTGGGTCTCAGGCACAGAAACTTTTGAAAATATGTTGGCTCCTACTGTCATGTTATGGACTGGGTCTCAGGCACCCAATCCATAACATGACATAACATGAGCGGAAGCCAACATATTTTCAAAAGTTTCTGTTATGTTTATTAAAAACTTCAAAGTTACAGATCCTTACAAACAAATAAAATGTGATTTATTTTTCTATAATAATCAGAATAATAATGAGCTAGGTCCTTATACTATTCAACATTTATCAGGATCAACTTTCATTAGGCTCTACATATATTGTAAATCTAGAGCTAGACCAAATCAATGGATTTAATTCAATCTAACGTTTATTTCCTACTTTTTAGAGCGATTAAATAAGCTTTTTCTTAAAATTTTTGTTTTTTTAAGTTAATTTATTTGTATAATGCAAGTTTGTATGTAATTTTAATCTTAAATATCCTTCAAATAATTTAACACATCATTTTGTGGAGTTAGAAGGAAATAAGCAGAGATGCAATAATAAAAAAATAAGTTAATATAGAATTATTTTTGTATGTTATTTTTTAATTTTTTTTCAAACTGTCCAATGCCTCAAAAACTCATCAAAAAATTTCTAAGGTTGATCAATAACTAAATAACTAAGCTCACCCTCTTTATAACTATTTTTAATTGCAATTTCTTTTTGAAACATAAACAAATCCACAGTTTTTATAAATTTTCGGTCAAAAGTGATATATAGTTTAAAGTACATACATATGCACTTAACTAACTTGTTCTTGTTTCTCGTCAAGAAAAAAATATAAAAACAAATTCGGCCTTAATCAAATGAAGAGGAGTGTATTTATATATTATATCCTTGTTGTGACCAGTTTTTCTTTTAACTACTAAATATACGATTTGTATGTATCCATGTGCATGTGCAGGCATCAATAAGGAGTCACTCTGGACTCTGGTGATTTTGAGTGGTGCTGATGGTTTTCCAAATTGCAATACATTGTAAACAAAAACGTTCTGGTTGGGCATAGCTTAACATTAAATGAAGATTTTGCTATATGTTTTATTTTTTATATTACTCTGGTCAGGAAACCGATTCCTGTTAGTTTTTGGCAGGGACCTTTTTTATAGCAAGAATTCACTCCTTAGGTACACATTCAGAATTAAATTTAGCTTGGAAGTCTTTTTGTAATCCTGTCCTGTCCTCTAAATGACGGTTAATCGGTAGTCCAGTCAGGAAACCGAAATCTGTTTACTTTTTGTGGGAGAGGGCCTCATTTTTATATTTTTAATTTATTTTTGACATGCAAAGGATGAAATTTAGCTTTGGCGTCATTGTTTTTATCCGTTGCATTTGCCATTTTTCAGGAACATACTTTTTTATGTCGAAATGTGGGACTTCCCGTTTTTGGTAGTTTTTAACGTGAACAAATTTGTGGAAACGCCTACGGACGTCAAACATGTGTTGGAGAAATAACGGTTGTGTCAGTGTTGCCACCTTTTGGAAACATGCCTTTTTTATGTCAAAGGTTGGGACTCCCACTTTTTTGGTAGTTGTTAATATTTTGAACATGAAAACAGTTGTTTAAACACCTCCAGATACAAAACGCGTTTAAGGAAAAGAACGGATGACGTACTTTTTTTGATGTAAAAGCGAGGAATTTCCACTTTTTTGATACATTTTAGTATTTTGAACACGAAAAAACTTGCAACTTTTTTTCCCGATATACGTTTGGCATATGGAGGCATTTCCGCAACATTTCTCACGTTATAAATACTAAAAATTACCAAAAGAGTGAAAGTGAGAAGTGGTAACACTGACATTTTACCCAGAATGTGTGTCTACTTAACACTTATCTTTTAAGACATCAACCGTTATTTTTCAAACACACGTTTTACGTCCCGAGGCGCTTGCGCAACTTTTTCATGTTTAAAATATTAAAAATTATCAAAACAATGAGATTCCCCCCGTTGACATTAAAAAAAGTATGTTCCCGAAAAGTGACAACACTGAAATTTTACCCAAAGGTGCGTCTACTCAAAACTTTTCTTTTAAGATACAAATCTTTTACTTGATTGTGGAAATTTTCCAAGTAATTTACGAGTTTTTTTAATTTATCATTTTCCACAGATTGGCTGCCATTTTTGAAAATGGCGCCCAAGCAGCAGAATAAAAACAATAGCCGCATTTTTCTATCTCACAATCTGATCCGGATCAGATCATGATAAATGAAACAGACAGGATCTTAGTTATATACCCGTCTCTTTTTGTCTTATGTTTGTTTATTTGCCACGTGCCTGTTGTCTCTTTTCTTGGTACTATTGAGACACATTCACAATATTAATTTTTGGATCATTGAAATACATCCAGATAAAAAGCAGGATCCCATGTTGTCTTTGTAATCACGTGTTAGAAATTGATCCGGATCAGATCATGTGGATAATAATATGCGGCTAATGACTTCCAAGCTAAATAGTATCCTTAACATGTCAAAAATAAATTTAAAATAAGATCCCCCCACAAAAAGTGCAGGGATTTCGGTTTCCTGTTTCGGTTTTTCAAAATGGCGTCCAAGTGACAGGATTCCAAAAATTAATCTCAAGCTCAAGAATGAATCTCAGGCATAAAAAAACGTCCCCACCAAAAAAAACACGGGATTCGGTTTCCTGACTGGACTTTATGTATTAAAAAAATACGGCTAAGATTTTGTTAAAGTTAAAATCATAAAATATTTATTTACTTATCCTTATCATATCAGCTTCATTTGACAATTTGAAAAAATTCATTTGCCGAGTTTTTGGCACGAACCCTCACCTTTATAGGGGTGTTCATCAGCTGCAGTTTAAAAAAAATAAAATTTTCTACCGCCCTTGAGTAAAATTCAATTAAACAGAAAAATTTTCTTTTCAATTTTTCTTCATATTCCACATAAATGTTGCCCTTGAATTTAAGTTTTAATTTCCCATAAATCTTATAAAGATGAATTCGCGGAAAGTTTTTTGTATATTAATTAAATTCCGTAGAAGCACGTTAATGTTGCAACATACGTTTTTTTCAACAACGCATGGTAGGTACTGCTTTTTTTCTCGAAATTTAAATTTATTTCAATTAGGTACATAGATATGTAAGGATAAGTCTTTTTACTTCATTTCTACCCGGTTTCTGAAAACTTCATTCACTTGATTTGACTTATCATAATTTCAACATGGAACTTTGCAAGTTGAAACGGTTCTTGTGACCTGCAAAGTACATTCACAGAAATTGCAAAATACATATGAACATAATGTATGTACATATTTAAATAATATTTCTGAAAATTAAATATGTTGATGTTACTATTCGTAGTTTGCTTAGCTGTAAAAAATGTATTTAATTTTCCTTGAATTCTATTCAGATTTCAGATGCAACATAATACCAAACTTTAAGAACCAATTATTGTTACTATACGAGGAAGGCATGGCTGAAGGGTATCTTATCTGGCATCAAAGTATCAAGAGCTAATGTGCATGTTTAATTAATTCTCGAAATCTGGACTTTTCTTGTTGTTTTATACCTGTGCCATACAACAAATTTCTTGTGAAAAGAAAGAACCCATACTACTTTCTTATATAAGGTTACCGCCATAGCAACTATATTATCATCTCTGCTGAAAATATGCAACTATACTCTGTCGAATTTATATTTGCAGTACTAGAAAGACAGGATATTTGCCTTTCACTCTGAGCATAATGGATTTCAATAAACTATCTTGATTTTAAAGCTCTTATATGGCTGGCGTTGTGAGCATTATAAATCTCACAAATATATTGATAGGGTTAACCAACTGTTTATTAATATTTTATGTTCAAAAACAATGATCATCGAAATAAATTGACTATATCTTTGTCCCACCACCAAAAGGTGAAATAACACAACAGCAAACTGGCTCTATTCAACATCACATTTCGCATAACTTTTATAATAATAACACATTTCCACGTTTAGAGGCATTATAACTTTACGCAGTCTCTAAAATGCGTTTATGAATAATTAAAAAATTAATTTTGTAATTTGTATTATTTTAGTAATGTTGGCAACACTAAACAATCTACATCTACATTCTACAGTACGATTGTAAACCTAAATTGATCCTAATCCCTTAGCTAGTTGCAAACTTATACTTCATAATCTAAACAAGAAGCTCTTTTAACCTTTTCTAATTTGGCAAACGTGTGTTGTGTGCAATCGCGGACAAGAAAATGTCGTAAAAGTAAGGTATATACATACTTCAGACTTACCGCGATATATCTATCTATGAAGCACAACACACAATTCTATGCAACCAACGCAACGATGCACGATGATGCACCATGGACAAAACTCTTTACTCGGCCTTACTCTCTCTGCTATATTTTGTGTCATGTTTTAAACCACACACACATTTTGTATGTCTTTTGTGTTCTTGTGTTTTCAGGGACGGAACAACCGATGTCACCCGAACGGTCCACTTTGGTGTACCAAAGGACGAAGAAAAAGTCAGTTATACTCGAGTTTTGAAAGGTTTCATCGCATTGGCAACTTCAGTATTTCCACAAAGTACACCGGTAAGTGCATTGAATGGGTTAGATTATAAATATGTACACAGAAAAGGTGAATTTCAAAAGTATAGATATAATGGAATACCTCTAAAATATAAAATAACTTTACTGAACTTAACTTACTTGAAGTTAAGGAAAAATGACTTCAATTCAATATGAAGTTGAAGGGAAACTTTGTTACTAAAGATGGTATGATAACAATTTCATTAGTTACACGTGAAATTTAGCAGAATATGACTTTTGAGAAACCCCAATACTGCAACATAATTTAATTAACAGTCTTTTCTAAAAGCTTACTGACGGTGTGCGGTGGCGTATGTGGAACATTTTTTGCTGATAATGTTTATTTTACGATAGAAGTCTTTGCCTGACCTTAGTCCACTATTATCTGATTTTTGGTCCCGTCTGCATAGATGTGGAATGGAGAAGAAGATACAACAACGAACTGTATGAGCTGTACAGCGACACCGACCTAGCCACAAAAGTAAAAAGCCAACAACTAAGATGACTGGGTCACCTAGAGCGAATGGACACCAATGCTCCGGCCCGGAAAATCTTTGAACCCAACCCCGTAACCCAGTGGGACATCGCAGTAGAGGTGGTGAAAGAGGACCTCAACCAACTTAGCGTGCGAAACTGGAGACAGCTAGCTAGAAGAAGGCTGGAAGAAGTTTGTTGGTTGAGGCCCTGATCCACCCCGGACTGTAGCGCCACCTTAAGTCAGTAAGTAAGCCCACTATTATGTATACATACACCCATTTCGGCTCTAGCTAGATGTAAACCAGACGCACAGACCCACACATACCTATGCGGTTGCATAACGAATACAATACTGTTGGAATTTTGCATTTAATCATAAACTCAAAAATAGACAGTTTTAACAAACACCTGTTATTTAATAATTTTCAAATACCAAACAGCGCTATCTAGTGACCAAACATACAAATTATTTTTTTTTTCTATTTGATTGGTATTCACTTGTGTAACCCACCCAACAACTTTCTATTGACTCTTGAAATTCACCTTTTCAAAAGTTTAAGTTGGCGGTAGTAGAGTTCTATCAATATTTTCCCAATAACATACCCAACACATCGTTCCTATATGCCCGAGACACAGAGGGACTCTGCTTTCTGCCATGACTTCACTTTACCATCGGAAAAGTATCTCAAACGAAATAAATTTTGCAGCTAAGTTACTTGGACCATGTCGCACGAAGACCACTTTGGCAAGCTGGCTTGGATTATGGTCATGGAACTGGACACGGTGTTGGTTCATACTTATTTGTCCATGAATATCCACCATTGATTAGTTCAAAAGCTACCACCAAAGTCCTAGAGAATATGTTCACGTCCAATGGTAAATTAGTATATAACCTTGTATTCCTCCTCAGTTGAAATTCATTGACAGAATGGAATGGCCCGAAGCACCTCCCAAGAAAATCACCCAGAGATAAAAAAAAATACTAATACATTTGGATTTTGTTTTTTTTTTTTTTTTTTATGTTTTTCAGAACCAGGATACTACAAGGAGGGACAATATGGTATCCGGATCGAGGATGTCATTCAGGTGATTAAATCTGATATCGAAAATGCGTTCAGTGGAATGGGTGGACTCACATTCAAATCAATTACGTACGCTCCACTTCAGACGAAGCTTATCGATACAAATCTCCTCACTAAAGAAGAGGTAAGTAACACTTAAGAATGACTTTGAGCTCTGGAAGGCAGAGTGGAATGCTGAGTGGAGCGCATAGCGTAAACAACATTTTATCCAAAGCCGATAGGTTCAATGATATAGTACATATAGAATAGAGGATTCTGCTCCAGGCTCGGTCATCAGAAAGGCGGACTTTAGTGGTTTGGAATTGAAATCTATTCAATGCGCATTCATTTCAGGCAAACTATGTTAATGCTCACAACAAGAGGGTGATGGACACAATCGGACCGATACTGCTTAAGCACAGATTTATGGACACCTATCAGTGGTTGATGTCGGAAACAAGACAGATTTGCTCGTGGGCATAGTGCTCTCTCTTTATATATATATATTTTTTCTTTATTTTTTGTGTTTTTGTTTCGAGTAATGATTGATGTGGGTTTTGTGATTTATACTGTACAGCTTTAAGGAGAGAATTATAGAACTTACTGAGATGGAGTTCAATTTGTTTCATTGCTAGAGGTTTTGCAATTCTTGATTAATTAGGGCCTTGAGGTTTTTTGCACATACATATAATGGATAAGCTGGTGGAGCGGGTATTGGAGGATGAAGAATATTTCCAATACAGAATAAAAGGAACAAAACTCGACCAATACCTTCCCCTATAAGGAAATGTTCTCTTGAAGGCTTACAAAAAGTTAAGTAAGCAATTTTATGTTTTATTTGACTGGTGAGATCTTCAGTTCAAGATTGGTGCAATAATAATAATTTTAACTATATGCCTGTAAGACATTAGGTCTTTTAAATGCAACCTGAATTGCACGGCACTAGTTAGAAAGAGTAGAAGGATAGGAAAGATTTGGCACAGTGCATTGAGATCAAGGTGTTTATTATCTCATTAAATCCAACGGGTGGCCACCACTTAAGCTGGGGGAATATAGAAAAGAATGCTGCCTTAAATGGGACTCGAACCCGCACCTCTAAGTTAGCAGTCAAGCACTACATCCACTGCACCATTGCCACCCGAGTATTAAAAATCGATGAAGTAAATTATAGTTCAAATTCAAGGTACATAACGTAAGTATTTCGAAGCTGACCTTCAAAATTTGAGTAGTCTGGGTCAATTATTTAAGATGAAGCCTCATTTTAGGACACCCCTTACCAAGAGCTTTCGTGTCAGGAAAAAATGAACCGTTCAAAAAATATCAAGAACGTACGTAGCTGTTAGATTGATAATAATAAATCTTTATTATTTTTTTTGTGTCCAAAAATAAGTTAGAATACACATACAAGCGTGTATATAATTTTAAGTAGTTATACGTCGAGTAAATAGATAATATAAGAAAAAATAGTAAAACATAGATAAATGGCATCAAGAAAATAATTCAAAATAAAGTCCAACTTAACATAAATCCTTGCAACGTTCTACGAATTCTCAAGTTTTTCCAGTTCCCTTGACATACCGCGGAGATTTTCTCGATCCAGCTGGTGTATTAACTTTATGAGGAGTCCTTTTGCGTGAGCCTCCAGCAGAATTCGGATTACGCCCACGTCTTGGAGAATTGACACCACCAAAATGATTACCACGTGTCTTTGGAGTCCGTGGACTATTAGAACATCTGTTTTGGTTGGATATATTCTTTAACGAAACATTTATGGGTGACATTTTCGACAAAAGATTGTCTTCGTTCACCATCGTGTCCAGAAACTGCTTACTCGGTACCTTCGCCGCCAAACACATTCGCTGTCTCTTCTGAATATATCCCGGACTCTTGGTGGTATTTTTTTTGCGCACCGATGGTGATTCGTCTGTTGGGGGCAACTTAGTTTCTTCGATCTTATTTTTCAAATTCAATGGCGGTGCCGGGAGTCTCACACTCCTCCGACGATTATTTGTACTTGTTGTTGGTGTAACTGGTGGTACAGTATCATTTTCATTACCACCCAAGCCATCGAAGAGCTTCGCCTTCGCCAGGACCATTCCAGCATTCTGAGCTCTCAATCTAGCAATCGATGCTCTGCCAATTATCTCATCTTCACAAGGTGTAGCCAAGATTCTGGTCGAAACTAACTTCATTGCCGATGCAGGAGTTCGATTATTACCGATTGCTTTTCTGCGAATGGATCTCGGGGGTAACATCGGTGTTTTCATCTCAGCAAATGGTTCTGGCTTTGCTGTAACAGGAGTTGAGGGAACACACTCTTCCAAGGGCTTGTGTTCCAAGTTAAAATTAAGTGGTTTCTTGGCATCGAAGAAAACCTCTGCAGCAGTCCATTTTTCATCGTTATATGTATTTCTCCTTGGGCTTTCGCAAGTCGACTTTTTCTCATCCACCGGGGTGCACTGTTGGGGAAGACCAGTATTTAGTGTATTAGGACGACCTCTTTTGAGATTACATTTGGAACAGAAGTCCTGTGATGCTTTTGGTGGGTACAAAATAACCGGCTTCGTCACAGTTGGCTTCTCCGATGTGGAACTGTCGTGCCATGTCTTATTTCGAGTCAGTCTGGCTGCTTCTCTAGAGCGCCTTCTCATTGTTCCTATCTTTCGGGCACTTGGCGAACGAATGATGCGGTTGTCTGAGCTACGACGGATTTTCAACTCCCGACTTAGCCTCTTGGCAAGGTTCTCTGTGTACGGCGATGTGAGTCGCTCAGTTTCTTCTTTGGTTTGTTCGTATTCATTCAAAACTCTCTCCAAACCGCTCATGCTACAATTCAATCGATCATCGCTAGACAAATGAGCTTGCTTAATGCTCAAATCAAGATCATCGCCACTTGACAAGGAACTCTGAATCTTTCCGAATTCCTGCGACATTCGAGTTTCAATGGCAGATACTCGTTCTATAATTGATTCGTAATAGTTCTTCGGAACTCGCACAAATTCTCCATCCGATATTTCGCTTGTGTTCTTTTCCATGTCAGTTGTTGAGTCTGGCACAGAGCTATCGACAAGGCTTGCTGGTTCCATTCTGGGGAAATCGACTCTGGGGAAATCTATATTCGAAATACATGGCATCGATGCAACTGGAGATAGCGGCTTTGTTATGGTTGAGGTTGCTTCTTTTTTGTCAGATTTCTTATTACGAGGCCAACCTGATCCGACAATACTCCAACGGCGTTCCATTGATGGGAGAATAGGTGCCGGTGGCGATGTTTTCTTTGTCTGTCGGCGACCTCCTAGACTTAAGCGTGTCTTCTTGGATTCCCTAAAAAGTTAAGTTTGTATAAGACAAGATCGATGAAAGGAAGACAGAGCGTCGAGTGGCGATCTATAAACAAAATCATAAAAATTTAGACTTACTTGATCAGTGGAGTGTTGGGTAAGAATCCACCGCTATTACTGGGCAGCAATGCGAGCAGATCTTTCCTGGAATAGAAAAACATAGTTTATAACGTTTCTTATTGACCGTTTAGGCACCGAATTCACGATTATGCTTACTTTTTCTTTGCACTAAAAGCACAAACTGGATCTGCGAACTTCCTCTTTTTTGATGATTTGGAAAGACAGGGTGTTGCGGCAACTGGAATCTTAGCCATTGGAGGAGTCTTGGTGGGGTCAGGTGTGTGTCCGAGATTCTCAGCACTTCCGATCGCTCCCCCAACCATCTTTCTCAATCCATTGAACATTTCTATGTGACACAAAAATAAAACGAAACAAAAAGAAAAAGAGAGAAAGAAAAAACAATTCAGTTGAATAACTTGGATCAGCAAAGCAACAATTACGAGTAAGCGAACCGCTGCGTCTTTTCTTTTTCTTCTTCACGTCTAGAGCTTCTACGGACTTCGACTTGCAAGATGTTTTCGAAAAGATTTCGTGGATGTGCAGCTTGTCTACGATGCAATCGGGAACAGTTCCGATGGCGTGGGCATTCTCAATGAGAATCTGAACCATTTTCACGTGATTGTTGAAACGGAGACTGGCAATGTCCGGAAAGGGCATCAAGCCAGGAGTGAAAATGATGGCCAAATTCTCGACTGGCATCTTGTTCATGTGGGAATATAGGGATACAGTATTGAGGAATTGTAGAAAAAACGATAAAGTATTGATCGTAAGAGGAGGGAGCAGGAGGATGGCGAGGAGAATCGCTTTGATGCGATTGTCTCCAATGAGGAGGGCGCGCAGTAGGGTCTCCTGAATGTAGGATGGGATTAGGGCCTCAGGGAGTTCCCGAAAGAACGACTTGACAACATTCGCAACGTCTATGACATGGTGGGTCTTTCCTAGAGGCAAGCCCGCTTCGAGGCTAATTCGGATTTCTTTCTGTCTTAGGGAAGAGCCCGCTTTGCGAAAGAGACCTTCCGTTTCGACATGCTCTAAAATACGATTGCAGGCATCTGCGACGAATCGTGGTATCTGGACAACGCTTCCGCTCGCGAGGATAACATCTGTTAGTTCGAGAAGATGAAGATGCGACTTGAAGATGCGTTTACGACATGTTTTTTCCTTAAAATAACACACATTTTATTTAAGAAACAACAAGTGCTGAATTCAAGGAATAAGAACTATAATAGAACTTTACCTGCGAGGGTTTTATTTTCTTGTCCTTTCGATATTTGACGCCGATTTCTTTTAGCTCCTGTATCACTAATGTGGAGAGCTTCTCACGATCATTCACTTCGATTATTTGCATTTTGTTGTTTTTTATTCACATAAAATATACGTTTCGCTTCTTTATAGAAACAAAATATTCGTTGTTTTCAAATTAATAAAATAAATTTTTAGTAATTACGAAAATTACTGAGGACTTCCTTTCAAATCAAATTTTTTTTTCAATAACGGCGGCTTCTTTCTTGTGAAATGTCAAATGAACAGCGAGAATCGAGATTCGAGAAGGAGAGTCGAATGATCGCAGCTGGCTGTCAACTTTGTATTTGTTGTTGTTGTTCAAAAGAGGGAAATTATTTTAAGGGTGAGTGTGGTGAATTTTTGTGTCCAAAATTCGATGCGATGATCCTGTTTATTATTAGTCCCCTTTCACACGAGGAAACTGAGTTGCTCGCAACTCTCAATTCAATGGGCCTGCACACACGGGATGATTTCTGCCGGCAGAAAACAGAGCTTATAGCAGAGGGAAGTGGAATGTGCGGTATGAAGTGGCATAAAATCTTCTACCCTGTTTGGAGTGGAAGAACACACTGAGGTCTGCATAAAATACTAACATAATGCAAAGAGGTACATGTATACATTTTTTCTACCAGAATAATTAGTCCCGTCTTGAAGTGGAGTATTGAAACAGATTTCTACCAGGCAGATATCATCTCGTGTGTGCAGGCCCAATGCAGGAGGAAAGATGGGTGAACAAATCTCCCCGGTCGAGGATTGCCTGGAGATTTTGTTTCCTCGTGTGAAAGGTACAAGAGATTTTTAAGGAAATTAAAAAAAACGCAAAAAAAATGTCTAGCAACTTGTTTCTTCGTGTGAAAGGGGACAAATGCTATGTTTCCACCAAGGGTTTATATCAGCTTAGATTAAATAAATCTTTTTGGTGTTTCCACCGCACAAAAAGATTTAAAAAGGATTAAGGGCCAGTTTGTTCACGCCTTGTCAAATTAAATCAATGATTATTCCAGTTGGTTATCATTGAATGCGTTTGTTCAGCAAAATTTTAAACAGAGAATCCATGATTTGAGCACTTAATTGGAGAAATCACTAATTCGCCGATTCTGTCTGATTAGCATGATTTAATCAAAGATTTTCTGGAATTTCGTTTGTTCATCATTGGTTTTCCTAAGCGTAGGTATAAAAAAGAGAAACAAAATCTATTAAATTCCTTCGAACAAAGATCATGAATGAAGAGAAACCAAGCATCGTCCATCTTGCAAGAAAAAAATAAACAATTTGTACAGATTTTACTACAAATTGTAGTTATTTTATTTACTATCGAAAAATAAAGTGCTTTTTTGCAAGGCCTAATATAAAATATGCATTGAAAAACTACAACTGGGAAAAAATCCCATCACTAGGTTTCACAAAATGCCAGCACTACCTACACACTTCAACTATATATTTGGAAAAAAAAAAATCAATTAGCCGCATTAAAATAAATACAAATTTCACGTGTGTAGCTATTCTGTATAGTAATTTAACAGGAAATAATCTTAAATTGAACACAACATTATATTTCAAGCACTGATTTTCCGTGTTTTTTTTGCACAAAAAATGTTTTTTTCGTAAGCTCACTCACACTGAAATAAGTTAATGACGGAATATGTCTGACAATTGATTGACAGATAGACTGGAAAATGGAAAGATTATTGGAAAAACTATGATTTATTAATCAAACTGAAAATTGAGTGAACAAACACTCTCTGATTATCACAGATTCATAACTCTGGGTTTAACAGAATCAGTGATAATCTAATTGCTGATTTAACCCACTGTGAACAAACTGGCCCTAAGTTTGACAGCACCTTCAAAAATGGAAATGGTGTTTCAATTTTTCTTATGGAGTGCAAGTGAGATAGAATTTTTAACTATATCTTTATATATAAAAATAAGTTGCCTTATGTTCGGACCAGATAAACTCGAGAATGGCTGGGCCGAATTTTTCAATTTTTTTTATTAAGTTAGCTATCATATTGAGGATGGTCTTTTTTTGAAATTTGGTTAAAAATAAGTAAAGGGAAAACCGTGAAATGCATTTTTGGTGCATTTTTTTAAATTAATAAAAATTATTTTGAAAGGGTCTTCTGATAATGTCTAGGAAGGTTTCTGTGAAGTTTGGTCACAATTCGGTATAGCGGTTCGCAATTTATCAACATAACAAATGTTTTTACTGTAATTATAGAAAATTATTTTCAGTTTGTCAATTTAATAACTCGAGAATGGATGGGACGATTTTTTCAATTTATTTTTATAAAGTAAGCTATTCATTGAAGATGGTTTTTTGTGAAGTTTGGTTAAAATTCGGTAAAGGACAAACATTTTTAGTGCATTATTTTAAAATAACTAACAATTATTTTGGTAGGGTCTTCTGAGAATGTCTATAACAATTATTTTGGAAGGGGATCTTCTGAGAATGTCTAAGAAAGTTTCTGTGAAGTTTGGTAAAAAATCGGTAAAGCGGTTTGTCATTTATCAACATAACAAGTGTTTTTCATGTAATCATAGAAAATTATTTTCAATTTGTCAATTTAATTTAAACTGATTTAATTAAATTGAAATAAGATTGTAATCTACTGACATTAACTCGTGTCGATTTTTTTTTTAATTCGGTATTCAGTACATCAGAATGGCCAAACAAGTATTTAAAAAAAAGAATAATGTGAAGATAGAATTCAGGATATTGGTAAGATAAAAACATCATAATCTACATATATTTTTTGATTATTCATTTTACACAAAGAACCGACAGTAAATTTTGGAAGTGGATATATAACCAAAATCGGAGTATGAGGGATTATACATATATCGTGATATCGAATACAAAAGTCTGGCAGTTTTTTTTCAGCCTTTGGTCATCATCGTGTCCTGTAACCCCGGCAGGGGCATAGGGCGTCTTTGGTGGGGGTTTAAAACTAGCTTGGTTTTCTGTTTATATGGTAGGGTCATTAACGCTTCAATTCACTTTTAAAAAATAGGAATTTTCCCTAAGTCTCAAGACTTTAATCTTGGTGATCCGATAAATAGGACCCATTGTTTTAGCATTGTATATCCAATCTATAGTATTCTCATGAAACACGATTTTGTAGGTAGACATTTGGTCGATAGGTTCGCTGTGATCGCCTTACCGAGATCCCTTAACAAAAATTAGTATTACATTTGGACGCATAGATGGCCACGAGCTTTTTTTCTTCATGAGACTACTATAGAATTTATATACAATGGTTTTAGCTTTTTAAGCAAGCCCTTTCGGCGTTTTTGTGGAGACTTTATTTGCTGATTTTTTGTTTTTCTGAAAATCTCCAAAAAAGGCATAAGGTTCACGTAAAATGGTTATATCTTCAGTTCTATTAATCGGACCGTCAAGATTGTGGTGTTTATGCTAAGCGAAAATGACTGAGCATCATGTCTAATTTTCTAAAAATGAATTAAAGAGGTAATTACCCTGAAAATAGAAAAGGAGACCTAGGATATTTTAGCCCCTCACCCCTCCCAAAGGCTGATCAGCAGTAAAGCGATTAATGAACAATGTTATCGAAGCAACTATTTTAATTGGAATGTATAAGGGGGAAGATGTACTAATTCCGAGAATTCCCATGATTCCTTCTGATTTGGCATTTGAATTCAAGCGTTTACAATAAATTATCGATTCGTCTTGCGTTTGCTATAACAATCAAGAAATCACAAGGTCAGTCATTGCAAGTATGTGGTATAAATTTAGAGCTTCCAATTTTTTCTCACGGACAACTTTATGTTGGATGTTCGCGAGTGGGTAAACCGTCCTTATTGTTCACTTATGCATTAAATGGGAAAACAAAAAACGTTTATCAAAAAGCTCTTGAGTAATGCAAATCGTTCATATAAAAAAAATACAACAATGATAGTATTAAATTTAAGGCTGCATGATACACAACATTTTTTTTTCTGCTCCGGAGCGTAAATGAAAAGTGAGGATGGTTTCCCAACTCGAGTACAGGCCACATATAGCTGACGACAAATCGGTTGCAATGAAGGGAATTCGGGGCATTAGGCATTCAAGAAAATGATCTCATTCATTTAATATTTTTTTTTAATTTTGACTTTGAAATTTAATTTCAACTTGATTACAAAACCAAATGCAACAATGTAGTATTAGCTTTCAAAAAAACTATAGCACATTATTGTATGTGCTTTCGTTGATTTTTAATGTTTTTTTTGCTTTTGAAGTCAATTTTCAACAAAACTGCCCCCCTGCCTCAGGGAGGGGAGATACAACTTTCCCCCCATACAATTTTTTCTTAGAATAACCCCAAGAACCACCCCCTAAATACTTCCACTCAGGTCCGGCACACCCTGTATATTTAAAAAATTTATTTCATTTAATTCGTATGAAACTAAAATTTGTGTAACCGTGCGGAGCCGGGTGGGTCAATATATATACAGATGAATATCTAAATATGTATCACTTTTGTTTTGTTCATGTTATTATTTTCAAAATTAAATAGTAAGAAGTAGTAAGAAGTAAGAATTCATTTTATTCAATTTTCTCAATTCCAGGATTTACAAAAATATTAATTTTATGGCTTTGCTGTCAGCTCGGTTAGCAAGTTTTTTGTTTAATAGTTTTAGGTATGTTAATAAAATAAATACATATTTGAGTTTTAGTCCAAATAAATAGTAGACAAATTTTCAAATTACTATACAAATTCTGTTATTAGTAACATTCTATACGTAGAAATTTCTTTCAAAAAATTGTAAAGGGTTTTCCAGTTGGACTCGTTCAAAATTTCAATAGTTTCCTGCATCGTTAGAGTTTTCTTTCCGAAGTATGTACGCCGATGAGAAGCGAAAATTGGGCAAATGCTAAAAATTATATTAAAAATTAAATATTTATTAACAACATTTTTTGAGTTTTAAGTTAACATTGTTTTTTCTCTCAGCTTTGATATATTTCAAAAATTTATTACAATTAAGTAATTAGTATGAAACTAAGATATTTCTAGCCGAGCGAAGCCGGGTGGGTCTGCTAGTATTTATATATTCTATGATTTAAAATGAATGTTTGTGTCCCTTTCTTCTTTGTTTCCCATTTTCAGATTCGAAAATTGGTTTTCAGCTTTAAAATAGAAAAAAAATAAGTGTAGGGGTTTGTTGGTAGACTATGGTCAAAGTAAAAAAGTCGTCATTTAGTCCGCTATTACACGAGGACTTTTTAGTCAACTTTTTTTCGAAATTAAATGAGTTGAAGGTGAAATCAGATATTTTTTATTATCACTTACGTTAAAATGCTGCGAATAGCAAACTGCGAGTTGCATGAGTACCTAATTTGTTTGATTGTCAAAAGAAGCGTTGCCATAAAATATAAACCCAGTAAAATGGGTGCTAAAAAAATGTGAAGTTAAATTCGAACGAATTTTTCATGCGCTGCTTTTAAGAATGCGTCCTGGGGCCCAATTCCGCAAGAGTTTTTTGTACACAAAAATTTGTGTACCTACACATAGATTTTTGCGATTCCGCAAGAGTAAGTTTTAAGTTTTTGACTGATAATGCTATGTTTCCACCAAATGTTTATCTCAGATTAGATTTAATAAATCTTTTTGGTGTTTCCACCGCACAAAAAGATTTAGAAAATATTTAATTTGAGAGCACCTTCAAAAATGCAAATGGCGTTCTAATGTTTCTTATGAAGTGCGAATGAGACAGAATGTTTGATTCGTGTGAAACAATGAAGAACTGAATGCGAGTCTCGAATGAATCGTTCAGCACCATGTAAAAATAGGTTAGTTTGATTTGTAAAACTATTTGTCCTAGAAAGATTTAACAAGATTAATTTCTAATCTTCAAGATTTACGAAATAAATTTGTATAGTAAATCTACGAGATTTTAAGGAGATTTAAGGTTAATCTCATTAAATCTCAGATTAGCGCTAGGTGGGAATGTAGCATAACGCATGCACAATCAGTCAACTTTATCCACACTTGTTTTCGGTTTGAATAGAACGTGTACAGAGTAATTCACCCTTGCGGAATTGGGTCCCTGATATTGTGGATTGCGATTTTACGTTTGACAGTTCGCAGAATATATCTTGATGGTCACCTTTATAGTATATAAAAATGCTAAATTTTACAATTTGCACTAATTTAACAACCATGCGCCTATGATAGACCCTCGCTCACTACGCCCCATGTGGATGAGTTTATGGGTAAGATTTTATCCTAACTGAGTTCAACTACAAAACCATCGTCATGACAAAGCCAAAAGTAACAATCTAAATAGGGCCAAATCACTCAACATAGCCCTACTCTACGAACATAGCCTTCGGGAGTTCGAGATACAAAAATGATCGATCGTACCAATAACGAAACACAAAAATTCTACTCGAACAAACGTCAAAATTTTATCGGCAGTAGGATTCTACTTTAGCTTTTATCGGCAGTGACCCTACTGCCGATATTGTTTTTGTTATTCGTATAAAATCTTACTGTACTACGGATAGCTTTTCCAAAAAAGCACGGGTTTTGTTGTTGTTTTCTTTTGTCTCCTTCCATTGCGTTTTGACATTTTCAAACAAAATATTTTCAGTTTTGACTTAATTTCCAACCTAATTTCGTGCAAATTTGGTTGAAATTATCTTATTTCGAAATATGAATTTGTATGGAAAAGAGATGATTTCGTATGGAATTTGGAAATTTTCAACGAAATTACCTCATTTGGCCTAATGAAAACGTAGTATTAGGAAGCTCACCCTCATTATGGAAAAGGAACCATTAAGCTGGCCATACACGACCGAGCCATATCCGATCCATTTGGCTTTCAGATTGGCTGAAAATCCAAATGGATCGGTGGCCGATCCACGCCACAGACGACCGATTTTGGATCGGCGCGGGGCCATTTGGCTCGTTGTGGCTCTGTCGTGTATGGCCAGATTTAGTGGTTTTATCTTGTAGTTTTTAAACTTGTACTTTCAACTACATATCTTGCCAACAAACATTTGACATTTCTATATAAATTATCGATACCACAACGACAATCATAGTTTGGCATTACCATTTTTATCGGGAAAAAAGTTAACTCCAGGGGCCCAATTCCGCAAGTGAGAATGATTTTCTGTGTACACATTGGGGCATATTCATAGATGTTTGCTAAACTTAGCAAGTCCAGAGCTTAGGCTATTCATAAATGAATTTAAACCTAAGGTTAGGGCTAAGCCTGTGGTCTAACTTTAAACATAGGAAATGCTGTGTTTAAGTAGTTATTAGCACAGCCAAATGTAAAATTTGATTTTTTTTGTGAATTAAAAAGCTGAAAAGTAATTTATATCAAATAAAATGCTACGTAAACTTATCGTCCTGAAAAATGACGATTGATACCGCAATTGGAGAAGATATGGATATTTTAGATGAATTTGAGTACGGTTGCCGCTGTGCGACTTTTGTCGCATTTTGACCCCTTTTATTGCCTCATGCGACCATGAGACGACTTTTTAAAAAACTAGCTCCTTTTACCCTTTTTCAGAAATCTTGTGACTTTTCTGACCCCATCTCTAGAAAATTGCATGGAAAAGGTTGAGTTCTTGGTTTTTTCTTGACATTCGTTTTCCAATTTTCCATTTATGTATATGAAGAAAACATAATGTTAATACGATGATAGACAACCCCAAAAAAGTGTAAAGCTGTTCTGTCTGTCTATTTCTACCTCGACCTGAGCCCAAACCATTGAAACAATTTCTTCAAATTTTGAAGTTAAGATTTGTTGGTAATTCTTTAAAGGTTTTGGTTCACAATAACGGTATTTGCCATAAAACTGTAAAGGAAAAACTTTTATATCTCAAAAAGAGCGATTGTCCAAATTTTGTATCTCAAAAACGATTTCGTCCCCCAAAACTAAAAATGTGGAAGGGGGGCACAAATGCCTTTGACTTTCTCATTAACGGCTCCAACGATTTTATTGAAAAAGTTTTTTAAAGATGTTAATAATCAAAATTTTGAAAAAGAAATTTTTGATTTGTTAAAATTATTATTTTTTTGGAGTTTTCAATATTTCGTCAGTGGTGTTTGGTACAAGAATGATAAGTTAAGGATACTATCACGTACGATGTAGAATACATAAAGCTAGAACCTATAAACGAGTTAAGCGATTTTCTTCAAAATTTTAATATTTATGAACATGTTCATAAGAAAAATATGCAATATGCATTTTGAAGAAATTTGGTAAACGGTTTTCGCCTCTAAATTGATGTAAGGTGAACCGTGGATGTGAAGAAGCAAATAAATTTTTGGACTTAATATTTATACGAAAACTTCAGATTTAAATGTGTTTGTGAAGTTGAATAAAATTTGAATGAATATAAGTACTGATTTTTGTTCTGATAAATTTTCAAAGAAAGAAAACTACAAAAAAAATTGTTTACTTTCCTTGCGATTTATTTATACGCGCGTGTTCTGATTGTTTTTGTTATTTATCAAAAAATTTCTTAGTGTGACTTTTTTTTCTTTGTGACCCTTTTTTATGTGACCTTTTCAAATTCCTCAGCAGCAACACTGAATTTGAGTTATGAAGTGAATTGCAAAATGTGCCACAAAGATAAATAGAAAAGAGAGAAGAATAGAATAAGAAAAAAGTTTCTTCTCTGGTTACGACCAGTTTTCCTGGCGTTCGTGTTTTATATTTTCTTTGATGTTCCTCTAAAAATATAATAGAATACTTGTTCGAGTTTCTTTTTTGGATTTTTATTTAATAGTTTTGTTTTTTTACTTTTTTCGACATGCATTGTGAGGGGGACCACACAAAATTTACACTTTTGGGAATGTAATGCTATGTTTCCACCTAAGGTTTATCTCAGTTTAGATTAAAGCCTCGTACGCAGATCGAGCTAAAATTTCGCTCCCATACAAAATTCTCTCCAAAATTTAGCCAAGCTAAAATTTAGCCAAACATTTTAGCCGAGAGGTACGCAGCTCCAGCTAAAAAATCAAATTTTCATTTCTTACTGAACGCACTCATCTGTCAAAATTTAGCGCGTGAAATAATTGTTCGGCACATTAATTCTCGAGCTAAATTGTGGCCAGTTCATTTATTTGTGAGATTATGTGAGCTTTACATTGCGAAAATGAAAATTGAAACCGAGAAATATTCAAGGACAAACGATTTAGCAATACCAAAAGGAAAAATCTATTTTATTTGATTATTTTAACTTGAAATATTGAAAGAAAACTCTTTGAAATTGTTGAATATAATTTCTTTTCAGAGAACAGCTGTTTTCTGTAATGTATTCTCCACAGAAATCTTGTGTCAAAATTTAGCTAGGATTTTAGCTGGTGTTTGGAGAGAATTGTGGGAGCGGAATTTAAGCTCGATCTGCGTACTAGGCTTAAATAAATCTTTTTGGTGTTTCCACCGCACAAAAAGATTTAAAAAAGATTAAATCTGACAACACTTTCAAAAATGCAAATGGCGCTTCAATTTTTCTTATGAAGTGCGAAAGAGACAGAATGTTTTTTTTCGTGTCAAACGATGAAGAACTGAATCGAGTCTGGAATGAATCGTTCAGCACCATGTTAAAATAGGTTAGTTCGATTTGTAAAACTATTTGTCCTAGGAAGATTTAATAAGATTTATTTCTGATCTCCAAGATTAACGAAATATATTTGTATGGTAAATCTTCAAGATTTAAAGAAGATTGAGGTAAATCTTATTAAATCTCAGATTATCGTTAAGTGGAAATGTAGCATAAGAGCTGTATTTATTTAACGAACAAGCCTTAAACTATAGATCAAGAAATCACGACTTTAGTAATTCTCTATGAATACGCCCCATTCTTTTCACACTTAAAACAAGTGTGAATAAATTTGACTGATTGTGCATGCCTTATCTGTCAAAAACTTTACACGAATTTTCTGTGTACACAGAAAAAACTCACTCTTGCGGAATTGGGCCAAAGTTTGTCATGCTGATTAACTGCCTGAACAGAATGCAAGACGGAGCTGGAATAGATGTCAAAAATGCTGCAGCTGAAGCTGCAAGAGTTGAACAATTTTTAACTTTACTGCAGCATTTTTGACATCTAATCTACTGCAGCATTTTTGACATCTATTCCAGCTGCGTCTTGCATTCTGTTCAGGCAGTAAACCAGAAATGCGATTCGTAAAAGATTTTTTAGGAATTCGAATTGTTGACAGTAGCTCATAGCAAATTATAATGCATAAACGATTTGTTGACAGCTCAAACTTTTGTATGGAAATTAATAACCAGGATAACAGAATTGAAGAATTACAGATTTCTACGAATAGGCCCGAATATCACCTGATATAAACGATTTATAAAATTATTATGAAATAGGATTTCAATTTATAAAAAAAATCCCACACCTTTCTTTTAGTATAATTATTTTTACACTCCTAAACCTCAACATTAGCGTCACAGCATGACAAGCAATTAACCGAAGAAATCCTTAAATCAATACGTTCCAATCAATGGTTACCAACATTGTTTAAAATTGAATTTCAAAAGAAACTCTCCACCCATATAATCCACTCGGATGACAGCAGGTTTGTTTCAAAGCCACATCATGCGTAAAGTGTGTTCGATTTAGATACTCAAAAGCTATCTCTCTTATTTCTTAACCCGCAAGCAAACCACAAACAATTCGACATCCTTTAGATTCAATAGCTAGAATGATAAAGCAATGTCACCTGACCAAGAGAAACACCAAGCTCAATATAATATACTCTTCTGTTCCTTTATTCCATATTCATTTATACAAGCTTCGATTTTGTATAGATATAGCTATGGTAAATGGCACAACAAGGTATGAGAACATCCATTTAGAATGCGAAACCACATTTCTCTTGAATATTTGCTATGATGTCCAGTCCATGTCGATGTTTCGTCAAACCATTTGCCTTAAAAGACCTTTCTAACTATTTTCCTTTTGAACACAAAGGCCTATAGCTAATCCAATGGTTTTCTCCTTGGTTTGAATCGGACACAGGTCGTAGAAAGGTACATACATATGTAGATCTACGATTTGAGTGAAGATTCTTATGTGGGTGTCGTGTGAACCGTTTTTAAGATACATTTTGAGCAAAAATGTATACATATGTACAAATGCTGATTTAAAAAAAATTCCCTCCTTATGAAAGGATTCTGGAAGTTAGTTTTATATGAAAAAGGTGCAAATTAAGGGTTTCAAATTTTGAACCAAGCCTATCGTTGAAATAAAGAGTTCTTAGCATGCTTGGTTCTTGAGGTACACGATGTGACCTGCTAACCTCACAGTGAAGCTAGGAGGTCACTCGATTGCACCCTTATTTGGCAAACTGCAAAATCGGGAATAGAAATGCAAACAAAAAAGAATGCAAATTCCTGTCAAGGTCCCATTTCCGCTGTCGAAAATTGTCCTGTTTACTTCACAGACGTTTAGAATTTAGTAGGTAATTCATTAGAAAATTAATTAATACATGTCATTGAATAAATGAGGTTATATTCGGATAATAAGTGCCCTTTTACACGAGGAAACTGAGTTGCCAGCAACTTTTAGTTCCTTGGTGAGAAGGGCAGGAGGAAAGAGGGGCGAACAGAATCTCCACGGTCGAGGATTTGAGGAGATTTTTTGACATTTCCTTTCACATCTAGGTTTAGGTGTGTTCAAACAATAGACTTTCAAAGGAAGGTACACGTGA
Organism: Dasysyrphus tricinctus; assembly: GCA_963921185.1. Taxonomy (NCBI): domain Eukaryota; kingdom Metazoa; phylum Arthropoda; class Insecta; order Diptera; family Syrphidae; genus Dasysyrphus; species Dasysyrphus tricinctus. The sequence continues at coordinate 94,333,750 of OY992530.1, forward strand.
AGAACGAAAGTGTTCAGATGTGAAGAAAATTATTCTGCAGATTTTGTTCTCCTCTTTGTGTTTTTCGTATTTTCATAATGAAAGACACGATTTGATTGGTTGGGTTGGGTAGGAGAAGCAACACAAAAGAGAACGTCAATTTTCTACACCGAATATTTTCAAATATTTTAAAATATTTCATCCCCCTCCCTCTTCTGCAAGTTACCCCACTCAACATCACAAATCGCAGAAAATGCTTGAATTTCTTCACGTAGTGATCAGGGACAAGGAGATTAAAAGAAAACGTCAAAAAAATCTCCAGCAACTTGTTTCTTCATGTGAAAGGGGACTAATTGCTGCAATGGGAATAAGGAGATGGCTTAATTATTTAGGCATTAACTAGTTCAACTAGCATTTATCTCGAAAAAATTTTTAGTTATGATAACCTTGTAACAAATGGTTGAGTTGATATACGTAGGTAAAAATTAAGTTCTTTTTGTCATAGGTTATTTCCAAGTCGAATCGCGCAGGGAAATAGACTCAATTCTGACATTTTTTCTATGAGCGAAATGTCGAAATTAAGCCTGATTCCCTTCGCAGCTCATAAATTGGATTCTGTAATCGAGATGATTATAAATTTTCAAATGCAGTTATGTAAATCAAGTGCATCATAGTTTCAAAGCCAATTTCCATGTAAAAAAAATATATTTTCAGAAGCAGATGTAGGTAATCACACGGTTACACTACTTGTGGAGGACAGAAAACAAAGGTCAGAAATGTCATCATGATGCATAATGCAGTAATGGTCTCAAAATGTTCTTTGAATTCTGATTGGGTATTCCACTAGAAACCATTTTGCTTTGATTTCAAATTGTTTCACAGAATCAACTTTGATTTTTGATGTACAGGCATTGAAATTGCAAATGCAATTACTGCTTTATATAGTATGCCTAGGTACGTATGTGTACATTCGGTAGGTACTCACATACATACATTAAATCAAAGAATTTCTTGAGTGTGGTATTTGTAAATATTCATGCGTGCATTGTATGTCACAGAACGGAATTCTTGTAAATACCCACATTGCTCTTGTGAACTTTAGATTTTCTATTTCAATTATTGTCAACTTGTTGCATTGGTATGCCTAAAGACAATCAAAATGAATGTTTATAATATATATATATATACATATATAAATATATTAGCCTTTTCACACCGAACTCAAAACGCGGTTTTTGCGAAAATATCGGTTTTTAAGAAAAACCTAATTGAAAACACAAGTGTGTTCTCATACATTTTTTGTAACAAGCAACAAGTTTTATATAAACCAGTCGAAAACTTGTTGGAATTCAGAGATGATAAATACCTTTTAAAAAGTTCAGCACCTAATGAAATGTCAAAAAAGAAACCAATGGGATGCTTTCAAATAAATTGATTACAGCTGACGAAATTCTGTCATATCAAATATAAAATTCAAATCTCAAAATTGTTAAGGGTACCTATTCATAACTATTGACCTTTTAATACAATACAACTTTTGTATGGATTAACAGTCCAAATATAGTATGTCAATGATTCATATAACAGCGTAAAGACGTCGTAAACGTGGTAAAGTTTTAAAATTTGTAAATCTGTCAAATTTGCCATACAAATTGTTACAGAATCACGAAGTTCTAAGCTTTACAACGTTTATGACGTTTATTTAAAATTGATAAACTGTTCATATATGGATCCTATTTATGTAGGTATATACATAAATAAAATGGAAGAAAACAAAGAAAATTGTGCGTAGTTGATCTAAAAAAAAACTAGAATGTCAAACGAAAACAAAACGTGTAATGTTCGTTGTGAATGGTTTTCGAGTTTTTGAAAAGTTTTCGCCGAAAGCCAGTTTTTGGGGTTTGGTGTGAAAAGCCTATTAAGTCGAAATAAATAACAATGAAGAACTGAATTCAGCCATGAATGAATCCTTCAGCCGCATAGTCCCCTATTAAACGATGATTCTTTGCGTCTGACTCTTGTCAAAATTCAATGAGTGCGAAGGTGAAATCCGATGCTTTTTCTCCTTCGCACTCATGAAAATTCGAACAGTCAAACGCAAAGAATCATCGTGTAATAGAGGTCATACAAGAATAGGTTTGTTCGATTTGTAAAACTATTTATCTTATGCTATGTTTCCACCTAAGGTTAATCTCAATTTAGATTAAATAAATCTTTTTGGTGTTTCCACCGCACAAAAAGATTTAAAAAAGATTGAATCAGACAATACTTTTAAAACTGCAAATGGCTCTTCAATTTTTCTTATGAAGTGCGAAAGAGACAGAATGTTTTAGTCGTTTCAAACAATGAAGAACTGAATCGAGTCTCGAATGAATCGTTCAGCACCATGTTAAAATAGGTTAGTTCGATTTGTAAAACTATTTGTCCTAGGAAGATTTATGCTACATTTCCACCTAATGCTACATTTCCACCTAATGCTATGTTTCCACCAAAGGTTTATCTCAGATTAGATTTAACAAAGCTTTTAGGTGTTTCTACCGCACAAAAAGATTTAAAAAAGATTAAATTTGACAGCATCTTCAAGAATGCAAATGGCGTTCCAATTTTTCTTATGAAGTGCGAATGAGACTGAATGTTTGATTCGTGTGAAACAATGAAGAACTGAATGCGAGTCTCGAATGAATCGTTCAGCACCATGTAAAAATAGGTTAGTTCGATTTGTAAAACTATTTGTCCTAGGAAGATTTAACAAGATTAATTTCTAATCTTCAAGATTTACGAAATAAATTTGTATAGTAAATCTACAAGATTTAAAGGAGATTTAAGGTTAATCTAATTAAATCTCAGATTAGCGCTAGGTGGAAATGTAGCATTACAAATCGAACTAGCCTATTTTTACATGGTGCTGAACGATTCATTCGAGACTCGCATTCAGTTCTTCATTGTTTCACATGAATCAAACATTCTGTCTCATTCGCACTTCATAAGAAAAATTGGAACGCCATTTGCATTTTTGAAGATGCTGTCAAATTTAATCTTTTTTAAATCTTTTTGTGCGGTGGAAACACCAAAACGATTTATTAAATCTAATCTGAGATAAACCTTTGGTGGAAACATAGCATTAGACGCTTTAAATAAAATATTTTTATATGCCCCTCTGCTGTTTGTTACCCCTATCTATCTTTTTGGATTTGTATATTCGTCAAGAAGTGTTTATTTCGGTTTAAAAGTACGCTCCCATAAAAAACGTCACTTTATTAAGTAGAATATGAAAGAAAACTTACCTGTGAAAAGAAAAATTTGTGCACCGTATTATAGGCATTTTTATATGATTTAATGCAGCACCACATGTTTTTTTATATATCTCTTATCAATAAAGTTTTTCAAAGTATTCACTATATTAACTTTCATTTCACTTTTTTATTCAGTTCAATAGGCTTCTTCACTATTTTTATGATGTAAAATCTCTGTACACTTTTCTACAGCTCGGGAAAATGACGCAAGCATCTCAATGGTTTTTTTTTTTAAATCTGGCTTCCTTTGGACGCCCCAGCCTTCAACCGTGTAACTGCACTGCGACCCTGGGGCAATGCATTTGTGTTTGTGTTACTCACACTATTTTGAAAAATGCTTCACTGTTTCCACGATATGCCACTTCCTTTACTTCTTCTTCTTTGGATGAAACAGAATACATTTTTTTCTAGGCAAACTTCAGGTAACTACTTTTAGGGCGGTATTCATCAAGCACTCATAAACGGAATTTAAGTTAATGAGGCTCTTAACTGAAATAATATTTCTGCTATTCACCAACCACTCATATAGCTCTTTTTCGAAGTCCGAAAATGAGAACAACTCTCTCTTCACCAGACACTCTTAGGGCGGTATTCACCGAGCACTCATAAACGACTCTTAAGCTTATGAGGCTCCTAACTCAAATAATATTTGTGCTATTCACCAACCACTCATAGCTCTTTTTCGAAGTTCGAAAATGAGAACAACTCTCTCTTCCCCAGGTACCCCCAAACTGTGAAATCAAACTGTTTTCAAAAATGACCGCACTTTGTCGGTACTTCTTGGATCCTTGAAAAAATGAGTGTTGCATGCACATAAATAAATTCTTTGTGACTACAGTGATTTTAATTTCTTTCCACTTATTTTCTTAGTTTTGTCTCGGGCTGAAGATCATTGCACGTTTTAGTTTGTTTTATATCGGGAAATGTTTTTACTTTACTTTTGGGTTTCGCTAATTATTTCGTTCGTATACATTGTCTACTACGTTTGCGGATCCAAAATGGACTCGTTCGCTTGAAGGGGAGATAGACGTCAAACGTTGGTTTATATTAGCTGTGTTAAATTAAGAAAAACTACATCAGAGGCCCAATTCCACAAGAGTGAGTTTTTTCTGTGTACACAGAAATTCGTGTACACATCGATTTTTGCGATTCGGCAAGAGTGAGTTTAAAGTTTTTGACAGATAACGCATGCACAATCAATCAAATTTATTTGCATTTGTTTTGGGTGTGAATAGAATGTGTACACAGAAAATCAGTCACCCTTGCGGAATTGGGACCCAGAATAGTATAAATGTGTGAAAACTGTTAAAACTGTCAGATTTAAGCAAAAAGTTTTTCTGAGATAAATTTTTGCTTATCATTATCACAGACAAACAAATCAACTGGTACTGGTACTTCGACATTTTTTCTCACTCACTTTCTTGACCACAAAAGTAGGTGCAGGAAATATTGTTCTTAACTGTTCTCAAAAACATCATGGTGATAGAATGAAGAACAGCTTGGGCAAGGTTTTTACTCATGGAGTACACAATCCTGTACTTTTCTGTAATTTTCTATCCGGAACAGATTCATTATATACACCTTTTATTATCCTATTTTTTCAAATTTTCACCGCGTGAATTACAAAAAGAACTTAAAAAATTGAAACAAAAAATAAAATTCCTGAAGACAAAAGAATTTACAATATGTGTGCGTGCGAGACTCATTTTTGTAAGGATCCAAAAAGTACCGACAAAATGAGTGAGTGAATTTTTTTGAAGGGTTACTTCGAAGGTTTTCGAATTAGTTTTCGGAGAGAGCACTCATACTTTATGAGTGGTCAGGACCACTCATAAGTCTTATGAGCGCTCATAAATATTCACTATTATTGCTTGGTGAATAGGTTTATGAGCCTCATAAGTTATGAGCCGTCGGTGAATACCGCCCTAAGACTAAAAGAGTCACAATGCTAAATTTTGTAGCTCCCTATAAAAAAAACATTTGCAAATTTTGTGTACAAGCAGCTGTTCCAAGAAATTAGCTAAAACATGTTTTTCAATTCATTTTTTGTAAATTTGAGGAAAATACGAATTTAGAAGTTCTGTACCTATTCCATCTATAATGACTTTAGTCCATGTGGGTTGGTATTTCGAACATAAAAATTCTGATTTTTATACATTTCGAAAACGAGCTCGTAGTGAATTGAACTTCTTTTTCATTTAATTTCATTTCATTTAATTTAATGATTATTGCTAGCGGGAAGAGCTCTCCAATCTTTCGTTAGAGCACAAAGGAAATCAAAAGAGAAACTAAGATCAAAAATCACTTCGTCTTAGAGCAGTCTTTGAAATCGTCCGGAAACTTATTTCTTAAACTAAAGCCCCAAAAGTTATCTGGGCTCAGCTAAGTCCGAAAAATATCAATAGGAGTTGAATAAAAAGGTAAAATTCGTTCATTTTGTCAAACTTAATTTGATCTTTAAGAAATATCGATACCCAAGAAAATCTAACAATAATAGCATGAAAGTCAACCTCACTAATTTCAATATAAGGGCTTGAAAAAAAACACAGCATTTAGGTATGCATACTTATTAGCCCCAGACTTGTTATTTCTTAAGTCCGATTTTCTAGGGGCTTGAAAAAAAACAAAGCTTATTGTTAAGCCCCAACCCCTATTTTTTTCCTGGACTTCGAAAATAACAGCTTTCATGCAATTTTTTTTAGACCTTGCCTCTTTATTTTCGTCGGATTTCTTTTATTGGTTAGTCCTATTGTGTTGTTAGTTTTCATCTGATTCTCTCTTGCAGGCTTAGGAAATGCTTCGTAAAGGCTTAGCCCCAAGCCTCAATTTTTCGTCTTAAGCCTTTAGGGTTTGAAATAAATAGAGCCTACCTAGGTATATTTGGTTTTTATATATGATCGCCTTTTTTTCATCCCATTCTTTTGGGGCTTCAAAAAAAACAGCTTGCATGGTTCAGCCCAACAATTCGTTCAATTTCCAAGCTAGGGCTTGGAAAAACACAGCTCACATGTAAATTTTGTAGCCACAATCTCAGTTTTTTTTTGTGTAACTCTCTTCTGAATCAGCCGTGGGGGGGCTTCAGCCCCTATAGCCCCCCTCTGGATCCGCCACTGAAACGTACCTATTATTAATCAATTTTTTTTTTTAAGTTTTAACAACAAAACGGACTAAAATAAGCATCTTCACCGCGTGACTTACAAAAATTAATTTAAAAAAAAATAGAAAAAAAAAATAAAATCCCTGAAGACAAAAGGTATTAGCATGTGTGCGTGTGAGGCTCATTTTTGTAAGGATCCAAGAAGTACCGACAAATTTAGTCAGTGAATTTGCTTGAAGGGTTACTTCGAAGGTTTTCGAATAAGTTTTCGGAGAGAGCGCTCATAACTTTATGAGTGGTCGGAACCACTCACAACTTTTATGAGCGCTCATAAATATTTGCTATTATTGCTTGGTGAATTGGTTTATGAAGCTCTTAAGTTATGAGCGTTCGGTGAATACCGCCCTAAAAGTTCAGGCCACAAAAGATAAAATCGCTGTCAAGAATAAAGGCTGCTACCTACATTGTTCCTGACCGCAAACCTCCAGAGCTGCCACCTTGAAGCAATCAATCATCATTATCATTTAAAGTTTTAAACTACCGTTCCAAAGGATAAAATTAAGGCTGACGAGCTCCAGATTAGTTTGTTTATAATCTGGCGAATTTGTTCAACTAATCATGATGTCAAAACCATCTGAAGCCACTGAAATGAAAAAAAAAACTCAAATTAAGCCGGAATATCAAGCTTATTTTCAAAGGCATTCGACCCATTCAAGGGTGTACAATTTATTGATAGAGTGACCACCCATTCAACATCCATAGAGCCCTTCAATTTTAAATATGGTTCAATAGGACAATAGGAGGGAATTTCAGTCTCAGTATTGACATTTTTGCTACGAGCGATATGTCAAAATTGAGTCTGATTCCCGCCGCAGCTCATTCATCGGATTCTGTAATTGGGGCGATAGGGAACCAAGTGAAACTTGTTGGTCTTTTAGTAAACGAGGACATGAATATAAAAAACATCTGTTCGTCAACCTATTGATGAACGAAACTTTGAGGTAGTTAAAAGGCTTGTTTGTTGAGTTGAGTTCTTTTTTGAAAACCCTGAACTCGTCCTTGACAGCTAATTTTGAGACTCTGGGACCTACTTGGGTCACCCAAACTCGACCTGAAGTAGATCGATAGGTTTTTTGCTGGGTTGAGTTGAGATAAAGAATACACTGTCAAAGTGGCATGACCTGTGAAGCATTTTCTTACTGTGGATTCACGTTCTGCAGGTAATTCTCTACTTTTTTAATGGAAATTAAAGGAATACGCAAATTTACTTTAATAATAACAAAAAGAAATAGAAAATGGAAACTTTGTTTTGTTTTACTTCATTTTTAAACCAAATTTTGTCGAAATATTATTTGAGGTTTGCCTTTTGCTTAGTCAATATTTGTTTCTATTTTTACCCGGAGGCCACACGAGCGAGTACTCGCTAGCGAGTTGGGTACATACATTAATTGTCAAATCACTCGCCACTCTACTCACTTCTCAACTGGCTTCGAAAAAGGTAAGCCAGTTGGCTAGCGAGTAGGAAAAGTTTCGATGTATTAGTATAACTCGCTAGCGATTACTCGCTCGTGTGGCCTCAGGGTTACATGTATTCATCCTCACGTTCACAGCCATTTTTATTTTTGCCAATTTCAATTTGTTGTTATTTTGTTTTTGTTTGTTACATCCGATATTTTCAATTTTGACAACCTGCGGAGTATAGGTTAGGTTAGGTTGATGGGATCGTGGATCTTGTTCCCGTCACACTTAGATCAATGTTGATCCATTGTGGTACCCTGTTGGATTGGACCACCCCCTTAAAACATAATTTATGAAATCCTATGGATCATGGAACCATTTGGAGGCGTTGATGAAGTTCACTAAATTTGAAATGTTATCGCCTGTTGATTTTCAAGATTTCAAGATTCAAGATTTTTTTATTTCCATTTCCAGATATTAATTCATTAACAATATACTCCATAAGCAATAGAGAATAGATAAGCAGTATTATATAATTCTAAATTAATTAAAATATGAATATAAAATAGTACTCGAATAATATAAAGATACAATAATATATATATAAATATACAATATGATAATACGAAACTCTGGGTTAGAGAATATGGAAATAATGATAATACACTTTGTGGTATAAACAACCAGTAGCAAGTGTATAGATATTTACAAAAAGATTCATGATTAAAAGCCGAGAAGATTGAAAGAAGGGAATACGCGATGTTAAACAGTCTACCAAAAGAAAGTAAATGAGTCAAAGCATTATTTGATTTTGAATAAAGCATGATGCCAGTGTAAGAATACTAAAAAAATTATTAATATGAAACATATGTGAACATTGGGTGTTAAGAGACCACTTGAAGCAGAGTTTCTACCTCAGACCGTGAAAGTAGCCAAACTTTAAGTTTTTTTAAAAATTGATTGCTTTGCGATACCAGATTGGATATATCGGGTGGCAGCTTGTTGAAAATGAATGGTGCTATAGAAGTAATAAAACGTCGACAGTGCTCTTTATTAACTCTAGGGATGTCGACCGCCATGCCAGGCCATTTCTTAAGGAATACACTCCATTTCTTCTATACTGAATATTACCACTTCTTATAAGAAATATTTTAAGAATTTTAAAGATATAAAAATATCGTAAAGGAAGAATCTTTGCAATCTGAAATAGTGGTAGAGAAGGCTCATATTTATTTTTACGAATTATCTTTTTTTGAAGAGCAATTATTGGATTTAGGTTACTTATGTAAGCACAGCCCCAACATGCAAGACCATATTCAAGCCGTGATTGAACCAATGCATAATAGACTGCAGATAGCAATCTTTGTGGAACAAGCTTGCGCAGATGGTACATTTTATTTAAGGAAATATATAGAATTCTTTTTAAGGACATAATATGCGATTTCCAGTTCAGTTTGTTATCTATTATTACTCCCAAATACCTAAAATCTCGGACGAACTCAAAGGCAAAGCATTCATATTTGCAGTTTACTTTGTCACATCTGAGATGATGGGAAATAATATTACCAATAGCAATATTTGGGTTGGACAGTGAAAAAAACATCGCTTTAGATTTCTTGCTAAGTATGAGTTGATGATAATTCAGCCAGATATTTAGCAAACTTAAGTCATTATCAATTTGGTCACTTAGTGTTATCAAATCATTATTTGCATATGAAAGTGCAAGATCGTCAGCAATACCAATAACATTGCCGTTTAGTGGTAGGTTGAATACTGAATTTATGTAAACGAGGAAGAGGACTGGTCCTAAAACCGATCCCTGTGGGACACCAGTATTTGGACAGCCCTCTTCACCACTTAAAAACCCATTAACTCTTACTTTTTGTTTTCGGTTTATTAAGTAGGATTTAAAGCATTTAAGTATATTCCCTCTAAAACCTGCATTTTCAAGTTTTTGTATGAGCAAATTGTGCTCAACCAGATCAAAAGCCTTCGTTAGATCGAGAAATAGTGCAATCGTTTTTTTATTATTGTCTAGGGCATTATAGATATTGCCTAAAAAGGCCAAAATTGCATCTTCAGTACACTTGCCTTTCATAAAACCATATTGAAATTTATTAAAGAAATAATTTTTTTCTAAAAAATTAAGCATTTTAGATACAATGATTTTTTCAAAGATCTTTGAAAACGCCGATAATAAGGATATAGGTCTATAATTGTTTGGATCACTCGTATCCCCTTTTTGAAAATTGGTATTATTATAGACGTTTTAAGACAATCAGAAAATTGTCCGCACTGGAAGCTTTCATTAATAATGTACCGTAATGGATCAAGTATTGATTTTGCTATTTTTTTTATAACTATGTTACTAATACCATCTATACCAAAAGAGTTCTTATTTTTCAAACTATTTATGATAGTTAAGAGTTCTATATTACTTACAGGTCCATAAAAAAAGGAACATGGATTCGTTATGTCCAAAAGAATTCTCCTATTGCTGTCATTTAAATGTATTTCAATGTCAGGCTTAACATTGTTGGCAACAGTTTTAAAAAAAACATTGATACTGTGGCCTAGATCTTCATTTTTCTCGAGACTTATATCATCAATTTTAAGGGACTTCAAAACGGGCTCATTTTGTTTCTTTCCTAATATATCATTTACGATACGCCACTGTTCTTTTGGATTGTACCGACTTTCTGTAAATCTGTTGCTATAATACTCTATTTTTTGTTTTTCTATGAGAAAAAAACGGACGAGCTTTATGCTAGATCGTTGAAGAAATAGCTACCCAAAAATATTTCCTTATATTAAATAAATAAAATTGGGTGGTGCAACCAGGGCCTATTGCCAATGTTTGGCAGGAATGGAGGGGACCTACAGTTGTGGATTTGTCAGTTCCTCGCAAGAGGCAGTACCTCCGATAAAACATTTTCCTTATATTACAGACTGTCGGACAGTGACCTAAATAGTGAAGGATGCCCTCCTCTACTTATTCGTATCCGCAGCCTTTGCATAGGTCTTCAGTACTTTGTCTCATCTTCTCTTTATGATACCCTAAGAAATTATGTCCTGTGATAATCCCTATCAAAAAATTCAGGGATATCTTTTTCAGGATTGTGATACTGTCCGTTTTTTTCTTACTGTAGCTAGTTCACAGTTACGATTGCGTTCCATCTGTTATTGGTAAGTTCCACTATCTTTTTAATGTCCGTTTAATGGCATACAGGATGAATTTTCAACACTGGAGTCTGTTAGGCTTAGATCTAATGCCGGATTTACACGATTGGAAAACTGGCAGTATAATGACAAAAGCAACAACAAAAGAATGGACAATTTCATTCTTTTTGTCATTATACTGGCAGCTTTCCATTCGTGTAAATCCGGCATAACGATGAACCAGTCCTTGTCTGCCTTTTCATTTCCAGAAATTCCAGTGTCCAGGTACCTATCCAGCAGAGTCTGATGTTGTGCTGCTTGGCAAGAACCTTTAGCTCTTCGCGACAGCATGAAACCAGCTTGGATTTTATTTCTGTTGCAATGATAGTTTTGATTGCTGCCTGGAAATCTGTTTGGCAACCTTAATCACTGCCAGTCCACTTGGAAGATACTGCTGTAATCAGGGAGTCTATGAGAGTAGGCTAAATTACGAGTAATAAGGGATTCTGAGAAGAAGCCCACACCTACTCCCGAGTCCATCTTCGATCCACATTTGGTATAAATTCCTACCATCGGTTTATCTGATTGTTGTAAACCAGCATCCCTGCGGAGTATATAATGTAAGATTTCCGAGTAAATTTCTTGTTTCGCAAAATATAGTCTCCTACCCAGTGTCCCCAGACTTTCATAGTCTTTTTCCCCTGTATTTATCAACAAACCCAATTTTGTTCCCCTAATCTCCAAAAAAAATCCCCTTTTTTTCCCCTAAATAAAATTTTCATGAATACCTATAGAAACAAAAATAAAAATTAGATATTTCTTAATAGTTTTAATTTAAGTAATAACCTTAAAGTAACATAGAAACATTAGTAATATTTGTACATTTGTATATGTAGGTACCTAATAGAAATAATTTACTTTTTTATAAAAAAAAATAGTAAAAAACCAACTTAATATCTTCATTTACAAAATGCTCGAACAGCTGAAGTTGATGCTGCAATTTCTTTTTCCTCCTGACATAGCAAGTCTTTGAATTCAGGCAATAATTCCCATTGCTTCAAATATCTATTTCAGGATTTTTACTTTAGAAATGAAGGAAAACCTTCAGAAACTCATATCTTGTAAATGGGACATTACATGGGTAATTAACTTGCGAGATTTAAATTAAGAAGAAAATGTTTAGATTGAATTTTTTCTTTTTGAATGAACTTTGAAAATATTTTATAGTGAGAATACGTTTGAGTATTTAATTTTTATAAAAAATTTATTTAAAATGCTTCATTTAATAAGTTTGTCCTTTATGATTTTTTTCCCCTTTTTTAAGCTTGTCCCTCAATTTCCCCTTTTTCATTTTAAGATCAGCAAAAGTGGTGCTTTTCCCCTCAATCTGGGAACCCTGCTCCTACCTACCTTTCCTTTATTCAAAGGTTATCTTTTTCCTATATGTATTGTATAGGTATAAATAATGCTTAAATACAATCTGTTTTTAATTGCAAAGCATTACTTAAGCTTTGTCGAAACAAATGCAAACGTTTCATAAATCTCATTACCACAAAAGTCTACTGCCGTAGGTGTTTCCTCTCCAGTGACGCAATCTTTTGCATTTGAATTTAAACTAAGACAATTATTCGTTCTGCAACAAAAATAGAAAGGGTCTCATTTTATTTTGTTCATATTTCCAACAGAAAGGATGATGCTCATCTCACAATTACAATCCCAAACCACCAAAAAATAGAATTAATGCCATCAGTATAAAATAAAACCACCGAACAAATGCACTGTGAACACACCAGCAATCAGCCCACTAATCCCACTAAATGGCTAAAGGGCGTTCGGGGGGTCATGCATCTGGAAATCCATTGTCCCACAATATAGACTTTGACTCCCAGGAAAACAATAAAAATTACTTCATCTAAATGAATGGAAGGAAAAAGGGATTTCCACTGCAGTCGTTGCCTTGCAGCAAAGTCTCATCCCTGCAGAATGTGGTACATACACATAGGTATATAGACTATGTAGAGGTATAAAGATAGATAAGTATTTGTGTATGTTGCTGGACTGAACCGGAAATCCTTTAACGTATTAAATCTAAAACGAAATGAGCTCCAACTCGACTTCCGACTACGAATACTATGTCGACGTCGACTACTACGATGACAACGACGACGACGGAAAGCATCCTGTATAGTTTAACCCCTATCGAAGGGGTCTCTCATAGTCATAACTGCATTTCACTTCTGCACCACCATCCACTATACTTAGTCGACAGCCGACAGAGGGCCAAAATGAATTTGAAGCAGTACCTACTTTAATTTCATTACTCTTGGCACTAGACAATGGAATTAAATGTATTGCTACAACTTGCAGCTATTGCGCTGACGAAAATTAATCCCGAATAAAAAGCTTTTAAACATCAAAGGGTATAAGCTAGATAGCTATAACTACCCCTAGTCGAGGTTCGTAGATTTATATAATACAAAGGTTTATACATAGATACACCGTCAAGTAGTAGCAAGGGTTGTTTGTTGGGAAGATAAAACAAAATTAATATAAATTGCTGAATAGGGGCTACGAAAAAGCAATTAACAAACAATGAGCGGACGATAAATTAAATGAAAACTTCAATGGCTAACTGAAAAGATCAGGCAATGAATGACGATGGCGATGGCTATACCAACTGCACGCTTGGGACCAGCTATCCTATCATGACCATCAATAATGGGCTCTTCATGTAATTAAGTACCTGATGGCAAAGACTAGACAGCCAGGTGTTTCCATAAAAATCATTCGTGCGGTTAGTTGGTATTTTTCTCAAAAAAGATTTGTTTTTCAAATTGCCCAGTGAGTTTAAAGAGCACACAAATAATATTTAGGCATTTTTCGCGAGAGCAACATAATTTATTTCGTTGGATTTATTAGAATGAAACCAAAACCACCGTCCATGATAGGCCAGGCCATGTCATGAGGTTCTTTATTAAAGCAGTTCTATAGTCGTCATAAGGATGTTCAAAGGGTAGACACGATGCATTCAAAAGGACACAAGCGTCCAAAAGCTTTTTTTTTAAGCGAACCCCTGTCTATCAACTCCTACTCTCACCTCACCATCGTGAACATCGGGTGCCTAGTACCTTTAACCGAAGATAGGGTTCAAATCCCTATGGACGGTTTTAGGGGGCAGCAAATGAGAGGGGGGGGGGATATTCCCACTAAGGCACTTCTCCTTTATCCAGGCGGCAGGGGAAGAATTCTCCAGATGGAATCAACGGTGGCGTCTACAGTTGCAGTTAGGTTGAACTTCTAAGTGAACACCTTATACGGGCTACTACCACATATTCAGAGGTCAGGCCTTATCCGGCTCCCCACCCTTGGAGTTATATTGTAAGGGTCTGGTCCTTCAGGTTGGGGGTCGTGCCGTCGGGGTGACTTTCCGGCCACGTAAAGCTATTTAGTTGCGAAGCAATAACAAGCCTTGGATACGGACGGATTTACTGTTGACGAACCTAGCAAACGAAATAAGGACAACGAACTTCGGATCTGTACGTGGAATGTTCTGTCTCTCTATAGACTACGTGCAGCCGAACATTTAGCGGAAGCCCTAGAAGTGCGATGGGATGGACCGGGCAGAAGAAAACTGAAAGACTGCGACATTTACTACGGCGACTGTTACCGACCACAAGGGCAGTGTCTCTTTGGATGTGGATTCGTCGTTAGAGCAGACCTAGGCAAGAAGTCATGAGTTTCAACTATGTGAAAGAGCGCCTCACGACAATTCGCATCAAGGCTAAATTCGCCAACATTAGCGTCATATGCGTGCATGCCCCCACAGAGGAGAAAGATGACGACACCAAGGATGAATTCTACGAGCTCCTGGGACAAGACATATGAGCAATGCCCTAGCTATGATATTGAAATTGTCTTGGGTAATTGTAATGCCAAGCTAGGAAAGGAAGACGTCTTTGGTGGCACAATCGGAAGATACAGCCTATCAAGACACCACCTCCGATAACGGACTCAGGTTAATCGACTTTGCGGCGGGGCAAAACGTTGTGGTAGCTAGTACGTAGTTCCCGCATCTCGATGTATGTACATAAGGGGATATGGAAAATTCCTGGTCCATTAACCACCAACCAGATTAACTACTTTGCGATCGACGCAAGGCACTCCTCCATAATCAAGGATGTCCGAACGTTCCGAGGAGTCAAAGTTGACTCGGACCACTACCTCGTTGTAGCCAAGGTAATGCTACGGATATCCAGATCAAAGCCAAAGCAGGGAAATACTGTGAGGAAGTCCTGGTTCGACGAAGAGTGCCGGCAAGTACATGCAGCCAAACAGCAGTCATACAAAGCGGGCGCTGCATAGAAGGACCAGAGATGCTCGCGAGCTCTACGAGCAGAAGAGGAGCGAGGAACACAAGCTTCTAAGAAGGGAAAAGAAAGAGCATGAGAAGCGTGCGATCGAGGAAATAGAGGGATGCCATTGCAGGAATAATGTTCGGAAATTTTACCAAAAAGTAAAGAGAGCCTCCCAGGGTTACAAGGCCCGGACCGAAGCTTGAAAGGATGATCACGGGAACATCGTGGTAGAATCGCAGTCGGTGCTGAGGATATGGAAAAATAATTTCTGCAAATTGTAAAATGGCGATGACAAACCGAATTCCACTGCCATGCAGATCGCACCATTCAACCTGGACGACGTAGGCAAACAATTCCGTCCACCCGATCTCGACGAAGTAAAGATAGCTATATCTAAACTCAGGTCCAATAAAGCTGCTGGAGCTGATGGCCTTGCAGCTGAGCTATTCAAGGTGACTGGCGATGAATTGGTTAGGAGTATGCACCAGCTCATTTGAAAAATATGGTAGGAGGAAAGCATGCCCGATGAATGGAACATCAGCATTGTTTGCCCGATCCTCATGAAAGGCGATCCTCTGGACTGCACCAACTACAGAGGCATCAGTCTTCTTAATATCGCCTACAAGATCTTCCCTGCCGTACTTTGTGAACGCCTGAAGCCATTTGTCAACAACGTTATAGGTTATAGGTGTGGCCTTAGGCCAGGGAAGTCCATCATCGACCAAATATTTGCACTACGGCAGATCTTGGAGGAAACCCAGGAGTTTCAAATCGATTTCAAGGCCGCGTATGACGAGACGAGCTATATAGAACAATGTATAGTTTTGGCATCCCTGCCAAACTCGTCCGTTTGTGCAGGATGACGATGGAGAATGCGCGCTGCTCCATCAAGGTCGACAAAAAACCTCACCGACACTTTTAATTTAAAAAAAAGGTTTTAGGCAAGGCGATGCGCTGTCATACGACTTCTTCAACATCGCGTTCTTGAAAGAATAGTTCAAAACTCTCACATCAACATTAGAGGCACAATCTTTAAAAGGTCCGTCTAATTACACGCTGACGACATTGACATAATCGGACGAACAAAGCGTGATGTCAGTGGTGCTTTTGTGACTATTGAGAAGGAAGCCACGAAATATATGCTGTCAACAAGAAAGGACACCCAACACTGACGTCTCGGACAGAACGTTACTATAGACAGCCATGATTTTGAGGTGGTCAGAGACATTGTCTACCTAGCAACCGCTATAAACTCAGCGAACGATACCAGTGCTGAGATCAAACGAAAAATTACTCTTGCCAATCGCTGTTTCTTTGGGCTTAGAAGGCAATTGAGAAGCAAAGCCCTCTCTCGAGAAACTAAACTGTCCCTGTATAAGACGCTGTTCATCCCAGCCCTGATGTATAGTGCAGAGGCATGGACACTGTTAACGGTGGATGAGAACGCGTTAGGCTGTTTTGAGAGGAAAATTCTAAGGATGATTTTTGGTCCCGTCTGCATAGATGAGGAATGGAGAAGAAGATACAACAACGAACTGTAAGAGCTATCCAGCAACACCGAACTAGCCCCAAAAGTGAAAAGCCAACGACTGAGATGGCTGGGGCACTTAGAGCGATTGGACACCAATGCTCCGGTCCGGAAAGTCTTTGAATCCAACCCCGTGGGACAGCGCAGTAGAAGTGGATAGAGTAAAAGGTGTCACACGCAAGTGGAAGAGGACTTAAACAACTTGGCTTGCGAAACTGGAGACAGGTAGCTAGAAACCGAGCCGGCTGGTTGAGGACCTGGTCTACCCCGGACTGAAGCGCCACCTTAAGCTAGTAAGTAAGTAATACGGGAAAGGCTCAACACGGGGTCGCCCTGTCAACCATGATGGGTGGCTATTCTGCAGAATCAAATTCCACGACCGCCTAGTAGTCAATGTTGTTCAAAACACGTCAATTACATTGTTTCCGCCACATCGAGCAAATAGGCAGCAATACTCTAGTCAGAAAATTTCTCAAATCCTAGGCTTCTGGTGCTAGGTGAGAGAGAAAACTGAATATCCCGTTAAAACCCAACAACATCACGGATGCCAGAGCGATTGGTATATGGCTGCCTGGATGAAGCGTGCTAGGGATCGTAAAGAATGAAAAGCTTACTGTGCCCTTTATGAATCGGAAACTGTTTCAGTAAATATGTATTGATTAACATATACATATACATATGTCAGCGTAAGCTCTCCCCACTACTCTCCCATATCTTCGTTAATATTACTGCACTTAATCATCTATGTATACCTCTTTTTATAGGAATATAACAAATATCAGTTCCGCTCGTTAATTCGCTTGATTCCTTCCGACCACTATATTGCCCCTCCGAGAATTATAGTTCTACCTTTTGACTCACATTAAAATTGAATTGAAAAAAGTCTTTTATATATATTTCAGGATCCCAACCCTACTGTTTCCACACAAAATTAAACCTATCCAGATATCAAAAGAAGAATTTGCTATTTCCAATTGCTGTGCATTGGGGCTAAGAAGACATCCTAGTTGAAAAGCCCCCTGAAGAAGAACTAAATCAAGCATTAAGAGTGTTCCGAACTGAACAAAACCAGTCATTTGCTAACTTTTTTTTTTGCATATATAAGACCGTTGTTTTTCACTTTCATCAGATACTTTGTTTTATAAAACTTTCCATTTTTACTAATTAGTCACTAGCAGGCGTATTGTTGTATTGAAAAAAAAAATTTCTAAAAGTAACTGAATTTAACTTCTAAATTTACATAAATTTTCTGTCAAAAAGTGCATTTTAAGAATTAAAAATTTCAATATCAAATGATACAAATATGATTACATAATTAATGAAAATCATGAAAAATATATTGAGCTTATATCCACTGCAAAAAAATTTGTCAAAAAAATACCGTTAGGTATGAAAAATTGACTGTCAAAAATGGGTTTTTTCAAAATTCACAAGCATTTTTATTTTGCATTATTAAAATTTTTATTAGGTACAAAATTAAAAATTTTCTCCAATAGTGGCATTTTAAATATATGGAATTTTATGTTATGAAACATTTTTTTGCAAAAAATGCTATAGTGTAGGCTACATTTGCTTTGAAAAACGGTCATTTTAGCCATTTTCTCGATTTCTTAGAGGGTTTTACCAAAATCTAGAGCACAAAATTAAATTTTTTTTCCAATGATGGCATACAGAATAAGTTTATCTGTCCATAGACACCTTAATCGCTTTGATCGGACAAGTACACGCTTCGCAATCTTATTCATGAAATCACCATTTCAGTCCGGAACACTCTTAATACCGGCCATTCCAAAAATTTCGAAACCAAGCAACTCAATTTCAAATTAAGGAAAAAAATATATTTAAATATGCCAATATTTACAATATATATTAGAGTTAACGAAAAAATTGTAAATATAAAATTTTACTTGTTGTTGTAAAATAGGCAAGTGATCAAAAAAGCTCATACTTTATCTTTCGTATCTGGGCATTTTTCGGCATTTTTGCCGCTATCAGTTCTCTATAAATTGTGATGCAAATGGCGATGTGCAGTTAGGTCTTTATAAGTGTTTTCAATACACTACTTAAATTCGGAACTATTTTTCTGATAGGAGTGCTGTAAAAATAGTATTACGCCTCAAAATGACTGAACATTTCATGTCTTCTCCGTTACCGAAAAATGACTAAAGTTGGTATAAATGGTGAACTATATTAGTGTTTGTAAAATTATTCCGCATACAAAGCAAGACTTGAAAAAGGATTATGGTGGATTTTTTATAGATTTTTAAATCATGTCTTACTGTCTAAAACAGGGTAACGGAGAAGACAAAATTGCAGTTTCTCATTCAAATTTCAACGACTCACAGGCACTTTTTTTTTTAAAGTCTGAATTTCTTTGATCCCCTTGCTTAAAATGGATCAAGGTAACTAAAAAAAAAATGTGTTAAATTTCATTGAAATCGGTTGACGTTTACACGTGCTAGCGAGCACTTGAAGTTTTTCATATAAAAAACATGGTGTTTTGACAGTCTTTTACTCAAAGGGCCCGTAAAAGTGTAAACGTTGATGGAAAAACTTTAAACTTGGCAAATATGCTAAATACCATAAGGAGTATACAAACATATTTTTTTATTTTTGTAAACAACAGTTACTCCATTTAAAATAGCAACAAATGCACAAAAACAATGATTTTTAATTAAATTTTTTGATGGGGTTAATATTATGCAAAACTATTGAAAATATTTTTTTTTGATACTCCTAGCAGTAGTTAAATTATGTGCCAAGTTTAAAGATTTTCCATCAACTTTTACAATTTTGCTGATATTTTGAGAAAAAACTGTGAAAACCCCATGTGTTTTGAATGACAAATTTCAAGTGCTCGCTAGCACGTGTTAACGTTAACCGATTTCAATGAAATTTTACACACATTTTTCAATTGCCTGAATCACTTTTATCATTGATAAGAATAATTTAAAAATACGAATTTCAATATAACTGAACAAAAAAGAAATCTTTAATCGTACGTGTCTTCTCCGTTACCATTAGCTGTCTTCTCCGTTACCATCTTTCATATTTTTTTCTGATAGTAAAATAAAACTTGGCATTAAACCAAGGATGATTTTTGATAAATGTTGGTCTTATGAAAGTGTGCAAAAAAAAATCAACTTCATATCTTAATGGACGGCGCAGAATTTTAAACTTCAAGGCAATGGTCGGAAATCTCTAAATCGTACGTGTCTTCTCCGTTACCGTCTATTTTTTTGAATAAACTTACTAAATTTCATAATTTTTTGGTGAAACTTCTGTGTCGTGTACTTTGTGATGAATTCTTAAAAACCACTAAGTTTCATAAAAAAATATTAATTTCTTAACAAGAGAAACCTTACTACAAGCGTCCGATTGTCTTCTCCGTTACTTTGGAATGGCCGATACTAACAAAAGTGATTTCAGCTTTTTTTTTATAATAAGCGCGCACTAAAGGGGTTGTGACTACCCTTAAAATGATTAAACACAGTGCGAGCGTTAGGAAAAAAGGGAAGGATTCAAGAGGAGATGCCGATGCAGATTGGTTTTGTAGTTCTGAATATCAAAATGGGAGGGAAATACAGAGTCAGGTAAAGCATTCCACATTCGGGTAGTGCGACTAAGAAAAGAATCCCTATACTTTACACTACGTCCGAAATTGGGCTCAAGGGTAAACTGATGTGCATACCTAGAAGTACGAGTATTACGGCGGAATTGTTTAAGGGGAGGAATGCAACTGGCTATTTCACTAGAACATTGTTTGTAAAAATATCGATAAAATAACGAAAAGCACGAAACATTGCGACGGTGTTCGAGAGATGCAAATGTTTCTGTTATAGCTCTATCACCTATCAATTTTAAAGCTCTATTTTGAACGCTATCCAAGAGACTTAAATGTGTTTTGGGAGCACCCGCCCAAATATGGGAGTTGTACTCAAGCTTTGGACGAATGAAGGCTTTATAGATTACAGCCAGATCAGAAGGGGAGAAAAATTTCTTGCATCTACGAAGAAAACCTAGACATTTCGCAGCATTTTTGGCGACGACGTCGAATATGTGATCATTCCACAGAAGGTGGTCTGTGATGCACATACCCAGGACTGAAAGTTGTTCGGTTTCCTCGATGCAAGTGGCACTCATGGATAGTGGCATAGGGGGTGGGTCTCGCTTTAACGACAGAAGACAGCATTGAGTTTTCGAAGCATTAAATTCTACACGGTTTTTTGTTCCCCATTGGACAATGCTGTCGAGATCAGAATTTAATGAACTTATCATACGCTGCCGTTCAAGTTCCACATCCGAAGAACAAGGAAGTGAATCTTGAAACGAATATGAAAAGCTGAGGGTATTGTCGTCTGCAAAACAATTTAATGGATTGGAAGTTTCAGACAAGAGATCATTTATGAAAATAAGAAAGAGAGTCGGAGACAAAACGGAGCCCTGGGGCACACCAGCATTTATTTTATGAATATCAGACTTGTAACCATCCAATACAACTTGTATTGAACGGTCCGAAAGGTAATTTCTAATCCAACGAAGAAGAGATTCATCGATACCAAATGCACGCATTTTCGATAAGAGAGTTTGATGCCAAACTCTATCAAACGCTTTTGAAATATCAAGCGCAATAATCTTACTTTCTCCAAAACGATGTAAAGATTTGTTCCACTGCTCGGTGAGATATACCATCAGATCACCAGTGGACCTATTGCTACGAAAGCCGTACTGCCGGTCATTAAGAAGCTTCCGTTCTTCAAGATATTTCTTGAGCTGATGATTAATCAGCGTTTCCATGACATTGGAAAGAAGGGACGTAAGTGCTATTGGACGGTAGTTGGAGGGAGAAGAAGACTCGCCTTTTTTAGGGACGGGCTGGACAAATGCTGTTTTCCATCCACTCGGAAAGAGACCAGTACTATAGGACAGATGGAAAAGCTTTCGCAGTGGCTTTGCCAGCGTTGAAGAACACCTTTTCAGAACAATGGGAGGGATACTATCCGGGCCAGCGGATTTGTCTACATCAAGATCTTTAAGGACTCTTGCTACTGCACGAGTGCGAAAGAAGATTTGTCCCATAAAATCATTGGCGCTCTCAAGTACAGGCGGAGTCATGACGCTCTCTGGCAGCGTCGAATTAACAGCAAACTGTGCTGCAAGCAAATTGGGTTTTTCTTTTGAGCTAACATAGGGAATGTCATTGAAGACGAGCGTTGGAACCGAGGATGAAGTTGTATTTTAAATGTTTTTTACAAATGACCAAACATTTTTACTATCTTTGGGACATTGTAGTATTTTTTGCCTTAATTTTTGATCATGCAAAAATTTGGTTCTTTGAATGTGGCCGTTACAGGTCTTTCTAGCTTGTTTAAACTTGATCCGGTTTTCCTCGGTAGGGTTGGCTTTATAACATCGGAAACTTACTTCTCTAACCCTGATAGCCTCTTTGCAGCTGAAATCAAACCATGAATTCTCTTTCGGTTTGATAGATTTTATCCTATGCGGGATAAAATTTCTCATTTCGTAAAGAATCAAGTTTGTGACCATATCTGCACTGGAATCAACGTCACTATCGAGGAAGCATAGTGACCAGTTAAAATCCCTGAAGAAACTGTTGAGACCGTCCCAGTTGGCTTTCTCGTATCGCCAAACGGTTCTCCTAGGGTTTTTTTTCTTTAACTGGGTTTTGTTGGCACGAGAAATTGGCAGATATGACACAATGGTCTGACGTGCCTAGAGGCGATAATACACTTACCGTGTATTTATCAGGATTAGAGGTAAGAAACAAGTCTAGGATGTTGGCGGTTTGACCTGCAACGTCAGGGATTCGAGTTGGCTCGTCGACAAGCTGAGTAAGATGGTTTAACTCAGCAAAGATCTCAACATACCTTCCTTCGGGTGTTGTATGGCCAGAAAAGCGAAGCCACGAAGAATTGTTTACATTGAAATCGCCCGCAATGACGATTTCAGTGTGAGGATAATGGGCAACAATTCTTTGAATGGAGTCGGACAGAGCATCAAACTCGTTAAAGGTTGAATTTCTGTCCAAATTTGGGCTTCGATAAAGAAAGCATGTGTGAATGATGTGCTTGTTTACCGTAAATTTTAACCACATGAAATTAAAGCTTGTGTTAGAACACTAACCGTATTGTGGTTGAAGTTGGTATGCAACATCTTTTCTAATACACTAGTCAACAATATTAAAGGAACACATTTTTTTTCAATTTTTGTTAGCGTTTTTTGAAGAGCTGTATCTTTGTGACGAGTGGTCGTATTGAGTTGAAATAAAAAGCATTTTACAGCTTTATGTTTCTTGTTTCGAGATTTGTTTGCAAACAAATTTTTTTGAAGTACCGTTATTGCGTTATTGCAAAAAATGAGACGAGACAACTAAATTATTTTTTTTTTATTTTTTTGAAGGTCCTCATTTCTATGGATAATTTTTTTTGAGTCAATTAAATGTCATGATCAGATACCTTGTTTATTCAGCTTCAATTCAGTTTTTTTGTTGTTGTCGTACGATTTTTCTTGACATGGTTTATCTGACTTTGAATGAAAAAAGATACTTTTAGCCTTGATTACCAATATCTCAGCAAATAATGACGTTATAAAAAATTCAAAGACAGTTTTGGAAATTTGAAAAAGCGTTTTACAAGATTTTTTTATGATTTTGTAGAAATTATTTTTTTTTACCGTTCACCGTTAGTTTAAAAAAAGTACTAAAAACCGACGTTTTGTGGTCTTTTCGTAAATCTTTTTTTTTCGTTGCAAATATTGATTGCATGGCTTGCGTTGGTATGCAAATTTATAGACTTTTAAATCATCAATATTCTTGTAAATTTTCAAATTGATTCATCGAACCGTTTTTCCTCACCAAAACTTCAAAGTCTTACAAACCAGGTAAAGGAACAAATTGTGGTGTTCCTAAACAATGCGAAGTTGTCATCAAAATGACAAGAAAACCGCAATTCCAGTGGATTTTTTTCACAGTTTTGCATTAGTTAGATACTTTTTTGAATGGAAATGAAAAAAAAATTACATTTTTCAAAAAAAAAAAAAATTAAAAAATCAAGTTTTTTTGTTTGAAATTTTTTTTAAATTAATTTTTTTATTTTTTTGTTTAATGTACTTTTTATTTCATTTCAATTCAAAAAAGTATCTAACTAATGCAAAACAGTGAAAAAAATCCACTGGAATTGCGGTTTTCTTGCCATTTTGATGACAACTTCGCATTGTTTAGGAACACCACAATTTGTTCCTTTACCTGGTTTGTAAGACTTTGAAGTTTTGGTGAGGAAAAAACGGTTCGATGAATCAATTTGAAAATTTACAAGAATATTGATGATTTAAAAGTCTATAAATTTGCATACCAACGCAAGCCATGCAATCAATATTTGCAACGAAAAAAAAAGATTTACGAAAAGACCACAAAACGTCGGTTTTTAGTACTTTTTTTAAACTAACGGTGAACGGTAAAAAAAAATAATTTCTACAAAATCATAAAAAAATCTTGTTAAACGCTTTTTCAAATTTCCAAAACTGTCTTTGAATTTTTTATAACGTCATTATTTGCTGAGATATTGGTAATCAAGGCTAAAAGTATCTTTTTTCATTCAAAGTCAGATAAACCATGTCAAAAAAAATCGTACGAAAACAACAAAAAAAACTGAATTAAAGCTGAATAAACAAGGTATCCGATCATGACATTTAATTGACTCAAAAAAATTTATCCATAGAAATGAGAACCTTCAAAAAAAAATAAAAACAAAATAATTTTGTTGTCTCGTCTCATTTTTTGCAATAACGCAATAACGGTACTTCAAAAAAATTTGTTTGCAAACAAATCTCGAAACAAAAAATCTAAAGCTGTAAAATGCTTTTTATTTCAACTCAATACGACCACTCGTCACAAAGATACGGCTCTTCAAAAAACGCTAACAAAAATTGAAAAAAAATTTGTTCCTTTAATATTGTTGACTAGTGTATATACGGCTAGACCATATGGTGGGGGAAGAATAATGGCACCAAATTATACCCATTTAGATTGAATTCCGAATGATCAGAATTTTCACCTACAGTGACTGCCATTAATATTCGGTTTTCTATTTAATATTTTATGAAAATTATTTGGGTGTCCTTAAACGCATATATTTACCAACTTTCTTAGCTGAAATTGTTCACTGTATTTTAGTATAGCATTAAATCTTCACGTTATGGCCAAGAAAAATTTAGAAACCTTACCAAAAACCGTTTTAACACAAAGAAAGTTAAGAAATAAGCAAATAGAAATAGAAATAAACCCTCCATTAATATTCGGTTTTTTTTGCTGAGTTCTGATTTTAGTGGTTAAAAAGTGCATTACTATTTAATTGCGCAACTTCTGCTCACAAGAATATCAGATGAACGCTCTGGCGTGCTTGCTGCATTTTTTTTCATGTACTCTGGGTTTATTTTCTGTCATTCCTTGTGCAACTTTACTTAAAATGCATTTTTGGGCGAAGCACGACTCTCCCGCACTTGTTGGCCACGCCATCCCACAGGTTTCTTATGGGATGAAGACAGGACAATCTGAAGAAGTTGCGATTATTTTTGGGCAGTTGTACGAAAGCTATTAGGAGATAGTAAGGCTTACAGTTTAGGATCATTATGTTGATAAAACGTGAAGACCCGCGAAATACCCAATGGACCGGCATTCTGTTTAAGATTTTCACTCAGGGGACCTCAAATAATATTCTTGGTTCACTATCCCATCAAAAAACACCTGATTGCCAACATCTTTGGTCGATATGCAACCTCACATCACAACGCGACCTCCATCATGCTTAACTGTTGGTTACAAATTTTTGGTTTTTAGCGATTTTTCCTTACGCAATATGATGACCCTGCCATAACGGTTAAAATTAAAAGCAAATTCAATCGTATTGGATTCGATGGCTGGGTAGTGTTATGATGCAAAACAAAATTAAAGAGCTAAAAAACCATAATTTGAAACTGCCAGTTAGGCATGGAGAAGGTTGTATTATGATGTGGGTTTGCATATCGACCAAAGATGTTGGCAATCAGGTGTTTTTTGATGGGATAGTGAACCAAGAATATTATTTGAGGTCCCCTGAGTGAAAATCTTAAACAGAATGCCGGTCCATTGGGTATTTCGCGGGTCTTCACGTTTTATCAACATAATGATCCTAAACTGTAAGCCTTACTATCTCCTAATAGCTTTCGTACAACTGCCCAAAAATAATCGCAACTTCTTCAGATTGTCCTGTCTTCATCCCATAAGAAACCTGTGGGATGGCGTGGCCAACAAGTGCGGGAGAGTCGTGCTTCGCCCAAAAATGCATTTTAAGTAAAGTTGCACAAGGAATGACAGAAAATAAACCCAGAGTACATGAAAAAAAATGCAGCACGCACGCCAGAGCGTTCATCTGATATTCTTGTGAGCAGAAGTTGCGCAATTAAATAGTAATGCACTTTTTAACCACTAAAATCAGAACTCAGCAAAAAAAACCGAATATTAATGGAGGGTTTATTTCTATTTCTATTTGCTTATTTCTTAACTTTCTTTGTGTTAAAACGGTTTTTGGTAAGGTTTCTAAATTTTTCTTGGCCATAACGTGAAGATTTAATGCTATACTAAAATACAGTGAACAATTTCAGCTAAGAAAGTTGGTAAATATATGCGTTTAAGGACACCCAAATAATTTTCATAAAATATTAAATAGAAAACCGAATATTAATGGCAGTCACTGTATCTGAAATCTGAGTTTCACTCAGTGCCAAAACAGCTGGCCTGTTTTTTGCAGTATAAACATACGCGGCAAAGAAATTCTTTCTGAGTCCACGAATGTTGCTAAAGTCGACTCTAAACTTACCAATCATTTCAATATTTGAAACTAGCTAAAAACTCAAGACAGACAATAAACTAAGTTGAGTGTTCTTTCTAGATCCCAATCTGAACATCACAATAACAATTTGTCACTAGTGTTATGCCTTAGTGACAAAATTGTACTGATCCGGCCCTGCTTAACTAGAAAAAACAAACAGCTATCTGCATGAAATCAAACTAGCTTAATCGATGCGTGCATTGTATGGGGAGCTCCACACACAATGCCTACAACAACCAAGCTAGCGTGACTGTGAAGTGTAGGGGAAAGGAACAGAAGGATTTACCACTCGTTGCACTGTTTTTTTTTTTTTCTGTATTCTTTTTTTTTTTTAACTTTCAATTTGATTAAGAGTTGAAAACCAACACCATATTTCCCTAATTTCTATGAATTTCCTTAAAACCAAATACTTGCGGTCAGAATCGTTAAAGTACCAATGACTAGGGCGTTTACCCTAGCCCCATGATCTTTGCACCTACAGTATATAACTTTGATTGAATATCAATGAAGCGTTTGATTTCATTTAATTAATTACAATTAATGTTTTATTTCCATCTAATTAAAAATATGAATTGAACAAAATTTTAAATCTTTTCAAATCATTATTCACTCAAATAAAAACAATTCCAACCACTTAACCCAACTTTGCAGCCAATTAGTACATTTTTCCACATTGAATCCTTCCAACCTACCATAAACTTGTTTGGAAATGCAACTCATCCTCAAAATGGATGAGGATCTCCATTCTCCTCTATTCTATAACTTTCTGTGTTCCATTTAGCACACTATATTTTATTTCGACTTATACTTCAAGGATTCCCAATTAAATTCATGCTCGTTCGAATCTGTGGTTTCGCCAAGTGATGGTACGGGAAAGGAAACTAATAGCCAGAGTCAGAGCCAGAGCCAGAACCAAACGCAATGGTTCACAGACCTCGATTCCTCGGTAATCAGGAATGAAATCGTCCTGAACAATCCACAGATGAAACCGAATCATATCTCCTGGCAAGATTTGTGAAAATGTCGAATATCCATATCCCATAGAATGAACCAACATGAACATTGATAGGACAAGAGGTACTATGTGAGTGTACGTCTACGTATACACCCGCTATTATTGCACCGGAACACATTTTAACCGTTGGCCATTCCGCTCCATGATTCAAAACTACTCAAGTGTTGAAGCACCATCATAATGTAAGTAACGAATTAACCCAACTCGATGCTGGGGGGTGTTTCAAACGAACAGATTCGGATATTCGGTTCTGGTTTGATTCTGGCAAGGGTCCAATTTAATGGCACCACCCTGTCTTGCAAAAGCTCCCGCAACCCGGGGTACCAGGTGAAATTAAAGGCGCTGCTGCCTACCTCTTTCAGAATTCACAAGGACCGGCAATGGCAGAAGCAGGATCACAGGACTCGAGCACTGGAGGTGAGCACATATTCCAAAAGACTAACGGTATTTCAAGCGATAAAAATCTCCATTAAATTTCAATTTATTTTATTTAAAACAATTTGTGGCCGTGGTAGAGTTATGATATTTTTTTTCAACCCTCATTCCGTTTGGTTTCCCTTTATTTAGTTTTCACCTACTCGTAGTATGTTTGTATGTGTGCCTTTATGAGCTCCATAAGGGCTGTTAAGGACTCGGAAAAATCGAATTCCAACACGTGGATTCGGTTGGGGGCTTAGATTAAAGTTTCAATTGGCATTATATTTTTTTTTATTGACCGGCTATACGAGTATACGGGAAAGAGTTTTTGTTTGGGGTAAAACAGATAAATGCAATTGAAGGAGATTAATTGAAAAGCTTAAGTACAAATCCGGCCCACTTAGTCGAATTCCATGGTGGTTGATGATGACGATGAGGTTTTGTAAGGGTAAAGGTTTGAATATTTTATGTTTAACTGAATGTCAGATTAAATAAACCTATCAAACTGGAAAACACCGCACTATAGGATTTCAAAAAACCAAAAAAAAAAACTGTGAGTTTTGTTTTATTATTTCGAAATAAATTTTAATAAAAACAAATATTTGTACACCTTTGGTCGCGTTTCAGGTTCGCAGGTAAATTATAATGAGGTTCAAATTCTGAATATTTAACATATTTATGCGATAAATATCATTCATTAAAATAACACCACCCGCAAAATTACTACCTTTAACCAACATCCAGTCTGTATTGCGATATCTATAAGTGCGGCCTTTAATCCTTTTTTAAAATAAAATTTCCTATTTTGAATGAAGGTTGCCTTGTTTTAAAAATTGCCTTTCATTAGGACTGTGAATAATCCATTTACAACTATTTTTCTGTCAGAAAACATTTAACCATCAATAATCGACTTTCAAAATTCTATTTTTCTTACATTTTTTCTATGTAAGGGATTTTTCAATAGAGACGAGTAGATATCAACGAATTTTGTGTTTTATTTAAAATTTGAAATACCTTTCAATGACATTTTTATAATGTGAAATAGGTATAACATCATTAAAATGGCCACAAGAGCTTCCGTGAGTTTGCGTGTCGTTTGTGGCTAGGCATATAACTGCAACCTACAACTTTTCGAATCCTCGTAAGAAAAATCCGTCTTGGTGGCTTAAAATCGATTAAGAAGCAAAGTTATCGAATTAAAACCCACAAGTGATGGCGTGGCTGTGATACGCATCAAAGCCACTTTCCAAATTAACCTAATATGTGCAGTGCACATGCCCCTCACATGGATTTGAAAGCAGCTAAAATGTTGAGTTTTCTGACCTCCTGGACAGAGCTTACAGAGACTGCTTGAAGTACGATGTAAACATTTTGCTCGGGGACCTCAATGCTCGAATTGGAAAGAAGACCCCTTCGGCGGATAAGTTTGTAGGCACTGTCTGATAATGGCCTCCGGCTTATAGACTTTTTCGAAGCTCGTAGTACGGAGAAAAGAGGAGAAAAAGACCCTACGTAGAAAGAAGAGGGCGTACGCAGCCTCCCAGCTCAATGAGACCGAAGAGTCTCGCGATCTTAGCAAACGCACGCCTGGAAGTTTTATAAAAAATGCCAAGCAACTGGCTGCTGGCTTTTAAATCGGAACACAGGCTCTTCAAAACATCGAAGGTAACTGGCTGAGCAGAATGAAGATAGAGCTGCAACTGGAACTGCTGCTAGAATAAATGTTGAAATTCAATGATACGAACGCCACACGATGCAGCTGCAGATGGAGCAGGACAAGTTGGTCAACTTTTAAAATTAGCTTGCAGCTTTTTTGACGTTTCGAAAATGCAAGTGCAATCGAGTGTTTACCTATACATAGGGGTTGAAGTAGGTTTCAAACTCGATGTTCAAAGGGTAGACATGCTGCATTCAAAAGGACACAAGCGTCTGCAAGCTTTTTTTCAAAGTGAACCCCTGTCTATCAACTCCTACTCTCAAGGGTCTGGTCCTCCCGGTTGGGGTCGTGCCGTCGGGGTGACTTCCCGGCCACGTAAAGCTATTTTAGTTGCGAAGCAACAACAAGCCTCAGATACGGACCGATCTGCACGTGGAATGTTCTGTCTCTCAATAGACCACGTGCAGCCGAACATTTAGCCCTAGATTGCTACAAGGCAGACATCACCGCCATCCAAGAAGTGCGATGGGATGGGCCGGGTAAGAGAAAACTGAAAGACTGCAATATCTACTACGGTGACTGTTACCGACCACAAGGTCAGCGTCTCTTTGGATGTGGATTCGTCGTTAGAGGCAGACTTAGGCAAGAAGTCTTGAGTGTCAACTATGTGAACGAGCGCCTCACGACAATTCGCATCAAGGCTAAATTCGCCAACATTAGCCTCATATGCGCGCATGCCCCCATACAGAGGAGAAAGATGACGACACCAAGGATGAGTTATATGAGCTCCTGGGACAAAACATATGAGCAATGCCCTAGCTATGACATTAAAATTGTCTTGGGTGATTTTAATGCCGTCTTTGGTGGCACAATGGGAAGATATAGCCTGGACGACACCACCTCCGACAACGGACTCAGGCTAATCGACTTTGCTGCGGGGCGAAACGTTGTGGTAGCTAGTACGCAGTTCCCGCATCTCGATATACACAAGTGGACATGTTGAATTCCTGGTCAATCAACCGCTAACCAGATTGACCACATTGCGATCGACGCAAGGCACTCCTCCTGTATCAAGGATGTCCGAACTTTCCGAGGAGCCAACGTTGACTCGGACCACAACCTCGTTGTAGCAAAGCCAAAGCAGGGAAAATATTAACTTTATTTACTTTAATACTTAAATAGTCCTATGCCACCAACTGCAAGTATCGAGAACCAGTGGAAGAATTGCCAGGAAGCCATCAGAGATGCCGCCTCTGACGTGCTAGGCCTTGTACGACCACTACAGCGAAACCCCTGGTTCGACGAAGAATGCCGACAAGTACATTCAGCCAAACAAGAGGCATACAAAGCGGCGCTGCAAAGAAGGACCAAAGCTGCTCGCGAGCTCTACGAGCAGAAGAGGAGAGAGGAACACGAGCTTCTAAGAAAGAAAAAGAAAGAGAATGAGAAGCGTGCGATCGAGGAAATAGAGGGATGCCATTGCAGGAATGAAGTTAGGAAGTTTTACCAAAAGGTAAAGAGAGCCTCCCAGGGTTACAAGGCCCGGACCGAAGCCTGCAAGGATGATCATGGGAACATCGTGGTATAAACACAGTTGGTGCTGAAGATATGGAAAAATCATTTCTGCAAATTGTATAACGGCGATGGCGAACCGATTTCCGCTACCATGCAGATTGCACCATTCATCCTGGACGACGTAGGCCAACAATTGCGTCCAACCGATCTCGACGAAGTAAAGAAAGCAATATCTAAACTTAAGTCCAATGAAGCTGCTGAAGTTGATGGCCTTGCGGCTGAGCTATTTAAAGTGGTATGCACCAGCTCATCTGTAAATATGGTTGGAGGAAAGCATGCCCGATGAATGGAACCTCAGCATTGTTTGCCCGATCCTCAAGAAAGGCGATCCTCTGGACTGCACCAACTACAGAGGCATCAGTCTTCTTAATATCGCCTACAAGATCTTCTCTGCCGTACTTTGTGAACGCCTGAAGCCATTCATCAACAACCTGATAGTTCCATATCAGTGTGGCTTTAGACCAGGAAAGTCCACCATCAACCAAATATTCGCACTACGGCAGATCTTGGAGAAAACTAGGAGTTTCAAATTGATACCCACCACCTTTTCATCGATTTCAAGGCCGCGTATGACAGCATCTATAGAGACGAGCTATATAGAGCAATGTCTAGTTTTGGCATCCCTGCCAAACTCGTCCGTTTGTGTAGGATAACGATGGAGAATGCACGCTGCTCCATCAAGGTCGGCAAAGACCTCACCGACGCCTTTGATGTCAAAAAAGGTTTTAGGCAAGGCGACGCGCTGTCATACGACTTCTTCAACATCGTTCTTGAAAGAATAGTGCAAAGCTCTCACGTCAACACTAGAGGCACAATCTTTCAAAAGTCCATCCAATTACTCGCTTACGCTGACGACATTGACATAATCGGACGAACAAAGCGTGATGTCAGTGGTGCTTTTGTGAGTATTGAGAAGGAAGCCAAGAAGATGGGTTTAACGGTGAATGAAATCAAAACGAAATATATGCTGTCAACAAGAAAGGACACCCAACACCGACGTCTCGGACGGAACGTCACTATAGACAGCTATAATTTTGAGGTGGTCAGAGACTTTTTCTACCTAGGATCCGCTATAAACTCAGTGAACGATACCAGTGCTGAGATCAAACGAAGAATTACTCTTTCCAATCGCTGTTTCTCTGGGCTAAGAAGGCAATTGAGAATTGAGAATTGCAAATCAACAATAGAGAACAGCAAATATAGAATAAAGAACATCCGAGCTGGAGTTGCCTAAGGCTGAAAACTATACAACATCATGCACTCTGATAAACCAGTTCCAAGCAGCGTTGCCGCCAAAAAAAAAATTATTGTGCCACATCTTTTGAAAAAACGTGCCATTTATGAAATTTTCGTGCCATATGAAAAAAAAACTCAATTTGTTCTTTAAAAATAAATTTTAATTCAATACTATTACAAAAACAAAAATCACTTCCTCTATTCGTGTAGGCATTGTCCAGAAACAGGAGTTTTTGGCAAGTTCATAACTACCTATTTCACATCACATTATGAGTATTATTATTGTTTGAAAATAGGTATAAAGAGTTTAATAAAGCTTTGTATGGCAACTGAATATTGAAAGATCTACGCTCTACTACATAGTAATGAAATAAGTGTGTTCATACTAGCCGTTTTCCTTTGGAGGTGGCAAAGTACTTATGAGTAGATGAAAACCCTAATCTAGTACTACCAACTGCATATGCTCTCATGTTCGAGTAGATACATTTTCCATGGGAAAGCAATTTGATGTGTTCCATTGAAAAAAGCTAGCAAAGTACTTGCAAGTACTTCGCCACCTCCAAAGGAAAACGCCTACTATGAGTTAGAATTGATGCATCCAGTTCTGTTGAGGTGATAAAGTAGACACGTCCAGTTCTTTTGATGAATATTGACACTGTGTTTATACTATACTATAAGTTTAAATTTATGTAAGATAATGAAAATAAAAAAAACGTGCCATATTGAAACTTTTCGTGCCACCGTGCCACGAGAAAATTTCCGTGTCAAAATGGCACGATCGTGCCACATCGGCAACGCTGGTTCCAAGCGAGTCCAAGAACCTGCACTTCATTGATGACTCGCTCACATATTACTCATCACTATTAGTCCGGGAGCCAGTGACCGTTTTGAGTGACTGATTCCAGAAAGGCTGGAATTTTCCCATATGCTTCATTTGATATCATAGTAAAATAAACTGAAAATCAGTGCGCTGACTAGCGGTGGGTGTGGCCACAGCAGGTGCCCAAACATGTAAAAAAATTGTAAAAAAAAACTGATTTCAGAAAAGGTGAGCTTTTGTACACACGTTAATGAGGTCATAGGTAAACGAAAAAACACAAGCAGCTGAACTTTGAGTGGGGGGATATACCCCCGCTCCTCATGTAAACATTGCAAAAAATGCGAAAAAAAAACTGATTTTAGAAAAGATGAGCTTTGGTGTAGTGATAGCTATCACCAACAGTTACACAAAAATAAATAAATTATAAAATAAATAAATTGGATGGCGCAACAGCTCGTGGGGAACCAGGGCCTAGTGACTTACAACTCACAACCATTCCTGTGTACGTGTTGGCAGGAATGCAGTGCATTTTCAACTGAAAAGCTGCTGGTTTTACCACTGCTGAAGTGAACTAGGCTTAGCCAGTAGACCAAAGCTCTATTCTACAAGCAACTTCTTAGACTAGTTATCAGTTAAGGCTTCCCAGTTTGGTTCACCATCTCCAAAATCTCCCGCCCTAAATCAAAATACGACATAAGGATCCCCGACCCACGAGAAGAGCTATCATCGTGATTAATATATTTTCCATTTTTCGAATTTAATACAACTTATTATGTTAACAAATTTATATAGAACGAGAGAAGAAACCACAAGCACACACAAAATCGCAAACGTTAACTGAAGCTATTTTCCA
The DNA here is from genome assembly GCA_963921185.1 of Dasysyrphus tricinctus. NCBI lineage: Eukaryota > Metazoa > Arthropoda > Insecta > Diptera > Syrphidae > Dasysyrphus > Dasysyrphus tricinctus. The sequence continues at coordinate 94,368,076 of OY992530.1, forward strand.
TCTCAACCCTAACCCTGCATTTCGTGCTAAGCTCACGATATTATGGGATACTGATTATTATGTCATTCAGAAATTAAAATTTGTAGCGAATTGCCAAATCAGCACATTGATGGTATTGTTCAATGGTGCATGTGGGTGGCACACCATTTAAGCCTAACGAGATGTTTTTAATCATAAACGTGCTTTTCTTTCAAAATCACAAATTACGATGTGCCGCAAGAATTTGGCTGAAAATATTTAAGAGAAAAAAAATCCATCCAAACAAAAAGTTCCTTCAAGGTAGACGTCACCAATTTATTCGTTGCAGGTACCTTCAAACTCCAACCATCACAATCCATTCCCAAACCTCCCAAAATGACAAAAAAAAAAACAAGCAACGCCTTAAGCTCTGAAATGTTTCTACGTACCTACATACTAAGAAGAAGAAATTATAAAGTCATCGTTCTTCCGTGTGGTTTTGCTGAAAATGCTGCTACAAAAGTTGTAATTTACAAAATCCTCAGCATAAAAATCGTAACCAAAGCGTGACAAATTTAAACGATGGCAATTGGATATTACTCGGCTGCCAAGTCTTATATTATATACTCTGCTTCCATATTTCATGTCACCCTCTCGATCTTGAATTTGGCCTTCGGAAAATCGCAAGGCTTGTTGGAAAGTTTCAATTTTCTTACGGTAGGTAACGTTGCGTTGTCGTCGTCGTCACCGTCATCATCATCGGTACCTATACTTCTTGTAACATCAGGCGAAGGACGACACGAGGACAATTTTACTGCCTTACACGTCGAGTCAACATAAAATGAGAATAGTTGGGGAAAAGTCAAATAGACGAACAGAGTTTAAGATTTATGGCGCCACACCAAGGCCATGCCATGAATAACGGTAATAGAGTTATCCATTTTTGTTGTTGTTTTATCTTGCAATCGTCTTGACTCCTGACGGAATCAGTTTACCGAGAGTAACAAGTCTTGCCTACGACAACTTCCAGTATAAACTTCTCCAGAGTTATCGACTGTCTTGTCTGTATTTTGTAAACGCCAATGCCATGCCAGTAGCATCCTTATTTCGTTTTGGACTTCTGTCTTCGCCTCTGAAAAAAAAAATATTGCAATTTCAGAGGTTTATCGGCAATAGAATTTTAAGGGTGCCAATTGAAAGAGTGTAGGAAAATCGATTCGATTTTCTTTTTACTGTTTTTTTTTTTAAATAATCTAAATGAGGAAAACATTTTTTTTGATATTCTTATTATCAGGTTAACAGTTGAATAAGTCTTTTTTCCCAATAAAAATAAAAAAGCGAAAAGAAAATGTTAAAACATTAGTGAAGACATTATGCCAAAAGAACCAAACTCAATTTCAAATTAGCTTCAGTAGGGTGTTTTATATATTGTTACGGTTGTGACACTGATACTCAAAGTCTTTATATATATTTATAAGTCTAAAATATTCAAAATAAAAAAAACTTGACTAGGTATCTATATTCAATAGAACGCATGATGTCCTTCAATTAATTATTCGATTTCTGTTACGTTACGGCTGTGACATACATATGTCGAAAACATTGAATTTAGACTATGGGTGTTATGAATAAAACAGAGCACGTGCTTCTAGTAGGTGCTGCATAGAAAGAGCTAGTTCCATACTCATGAAAATAAGTGAGTTATGTTTTTCAGGCATCAGGCTTAACACGTTTCCCCACCACCTAACCTAAGGTTAGTCCCCTCCTATATCCCTTATCCATAATTTTTGATTTTCATCTGGCAACGCTTCGTGTCAAGATTATTGTGCTTGGCAAGACTTTTCTGTCAATGGGATCGATAGTGTTCTAACTGATAAATATTTTTGCAGGATTGTCTACTACAATAATAGTGTAATGACTTTCCAAATTTGAATTATAACGACTCCGAAAAGCAAACAAACGAACACAATAAAGCTTACGGTCGCAGTGCAAACATACCCTTATTAGCTATAATTATAGCAACTCTCAAACGAAGGAAGCGCCATCTGCCGGATTATAGCAGATTTACCAGCTGTCAAATAAAAGCTTTTGGAAGGGAAATTATTGGGAAATTTCCCCTACGGAAAGCTCTGGAAGCAGAGACCAGAACGTTCTCCTTATTTCGAGAGTTTGGAAAACAAGTATAAAAGGTACAGGTTTGAACGGCAGCGACACAGTTTGTTTTTAATCGTGAATGAATAAAGTTGGTTGTAATAAAAGTGAAAAGTAAAGTTGGTTAATTAATTTCAGTGGTGAATAATAAATCGATTTGTAGTAAGAAAAGTAAAGTGTTTTTATTTTGTAAAATAAATAAGTGGAAGTTTTGAACAAAGTAAATAAGTTTTATTAACGAACCTGAGAAAATATTACATTGGTGTTAGAAGTGGAATAAAACTTAATGTATCTGTGCACTCAGTAAATTTATTGTGTGAAAAGTGGAAAAAAAAAGACAATGGGTAAATCTTTGAATGATTTAAATTTAGTGGAACTCAAGGCAGAACTGAATAAGCGAGATCTTCCTACTGCTGGAACAAAGAATGATCTTATAATTCGTCTGCAACTGCAAGAAGATTTAAGAAGATGTGGAAAAAACCCGGACACGTTTATATTCGATATTGAAATGGAAGAACAGCAAGAACAAGTAAGTACATCGGGCATGACCAATATGCTGTCTCAGCTGCTCGCAAAATTTGAAGAACAAAAGAATCTTCTAGAACAGCAAAGCCAAGAACAACGTAATGAACAAAAGAATCTTCTCGAACGATTTGAACAACAAGGCCAAGAGCAACGTAGTGAACAAAAGAATCTTCTCGAACGATTTGAGCAACAAAGCCAAGAACAAAAGTGTCTACTGGAAAAACAGACAAATATGCTCGAATGTAAGTTAGATGCCTCTGACAATAGAATTATTGCCCTTGACGAGCGTGTCGATAAACAATTTTCTTCTATCGATAAACAATTGTTAACTGTCGATCAACAATTGTCTAATGTCGATAAGCAATTGTCGACAGTAGAATCAAAGTTCGAAAAAGTGGAAGATAAAATCGAATCCATTACTAAGGAATTGGACAAAGTAAGGATAATGAAGGTTCGAGAAAGTTCTGGTGACTGTCCTAGGAGAAAGGAGATGCATCCACCAACCTTCGATGGGCAAACTTCTTGGTCAATCTACAAGAAGCAGTTTGAGGCAGCCGCAGCAACAAATGGCTGGGATGAGGAAGACAAATGCATAGCTCTAACGCTTGCCCTCAGAGGACCTGCTGCTGAGCTGTTACAAAGCATACCAGCAGATAAAAATGGCAACTTCAGTGCTCTCGTTCAGGCCATTGACAAACGCTTTGGAGATGGCCATATGCAAGAAGTCTTCCGTGTTCAACTCAATACAAGAATCCAAAAGAGGGGAGAAACTCTGCAACAGCTTCAGGCAGACATCGAACGATTGGCACATTTGGCATATCCAGATGCAGGAGATGAAATCATCAACCAATTCGCAACAGAAGCCTTTGTTCGTGCTGTATCTGATATTAACCTTCAGCGAGCAATTCGAACTGCTGGCAAACGCACGCTTCCTGAAGCACTAGCATTCGCACTCACTATGGAAGCAGCGGAACAGGCTTCACAAAGAGTTCATCGCTTGAGAGAACTTGGAGTTGAGGAGTGTTGTTGCCAGAGAACTGCGTTCCTAAGAAACCAGCGAGATGGACCTGCTCGATGCTGGAACTGTAACAAGACCGGACATCTTCAAGGCCAGTGCAGACTGCCACCTAGAAAACCTCCATGTTGGAATTGCAACAGGACTGGACATCTCCAACGCCAATGCAGATTGCCACCTAGAAGACCATGGAAGCCAGACTACAAGCATTGCACGCATGAAAAAGAAAAGGAAGTTGTTTCCATCCAGCGACTGAGAGCCGATCACATTTACGATTGGAGTAAAGGGAAAATGAGGACTGCGCAAAAAGATGACTCGGGAAGCGATATATATCGCCCAAAAGTGACTCCACTGCAGTTAACTCCTATCTGGCGAAAGGGTGACAAGCGTGATTCCAAAGAAAACTACAAAGTTGGAACGGACGGATTTCAAGTGTGCATGCATGTCAGCCATTTCAAGCCAAATGAGTTAATGGTCAAAACTGTTGGCAACAGCGTGGTAGTGGAAGGTAATCATGAACGTGAAGATGAACATGGCTACATAAGTCGTCAGTTTGTACGGAAGTACCAGCTACCAAAGGGGTATGATGCCAAAGATGTCATCTCAACGGTTTCAATGGACGGTATCCTGACAATCAAAACTCAGCAGGCGGCATTTAAGAAAAACGAAAGGATAGTGCAAATTCAACAGACTGGCCCCATGAATCGGAGTCATAAGGGAAATGAAGAAGAAAGGCTGAGTGACGTTCATGAAAGAACAAGGGCAAATATGAAGCCATCAAGTGGTCGGATGAAAACGCAATACGACACAAAAGCAACAAAGACAGGATTCCAAGCGGGAGACCTTGTTTGGTTTTATAATTCCCAGCGTCGGAGGGGAATGTTACTGAAACTTCAACGAAATTGGGAAGGCCCTTATACTGTTGTAACACGAGTAAACGATGGCGTCTACCGCATTCGGAGAGGATTAAGAGGCAAAATAAAAGTAGTTCACATCGACCGTTTACATCGTTATAATGGTGAAGGAAGTGATGGATTTGCTCGGGACGATCAATCCTAAGAGGGGGGCAGTGTAATGACTTTCCAAATTTGAATTATAACGACTCCGAAAAGCAAACAAACGAACACAATAAAGCTTACGGTCGCAGTGCAAACATACCCTTATTAGCTATAATTATAGCAACTCTCAAACGAAGGAAGCGCCATCTGCCGGATTATAGCAGATTTACCAGCTGTCAAATAAAAGCTTTTGGAAGGGAAATTATTGGGAAATTTCCCCTACGGAAAGCTCTGGAAGCAGAGACCAGAACGTTCTCCTTATTTCGAGAGTTTGGAAAACAAGTATAAAAGGTACAGGTTTGAACGGCAGCGACACAGTTTGTTTTTAATCGTGAATGAATAAAGTTGGTTGTAATAAAAGTGAAAAGTAAAGTTGGTTAATTAATTTCAGTGGTGAATAATAAATCGATTTGTAGTAAGAAAAGTAAAGTGTTTTTATTTTGTAAAATAAATAAGTGGAAGTTTTGAATAAAGTAAATAAGTTTTATTAACGAACCTGAGAAAATATTACAATAGTAAGTTCTTAACTTTCTTAGACCAGCTTTACCAACAACCACATACAGCCCCACATTTGGTTTTACCTTTGCATGAATTAAGTTTTACCAAAGAAGGTGTTGCAGTTAATAGTTGGTTCGCTAATCCTCGGGATGCTCCATTTCAACCCCATTTCTCAACGTTCAAAAATTCTTTAAGCAATATTTGAACTTTAAGGCAGTTTCAAAGACTACAAATACAAATGCACTGCAGTTTTTTACGTAGACCACTGCTGCAAGCAAATATATTTACCCAACTTAGGTGAGTTCCTCTGCCACTTGCGTGGTCTACCCCTTTCGATGTCTTCCTCTACTGCGCTGTCCTACGGGGTTGAATTCAAAGACTTTCCGGGCCGGAGCATTGGTGTCAATTCGCTCCAGGTAACTCAGCCATCTCAGTCGTTGGCTTTTCACTTTTTTGGCTAGGTGTGGTATCGTTCTACAGCCTTTACAGTTCATTGTTGAATCTTCTTCTCCATTCCCCATCTATGCAGACGGGACCAAAAATCACCCGGAGAATTTTCCTCTCAAAACAGCCTAAAGCTTTCTTATCCACCGATGGTGTCCATACCTTTTGCACCATACGTCAGGACCGGGATGGTAAGCGTCTTATACAGACACACTTAAGTTGCTCTAGAGAGGGATTTACTACACAATTACCTTCTTAGCCCAAAGAAACAGCGATTGGTAAGAGTTGATAAAGGAGTATAGCTTAGACAAAGTCTCTGACCACCTCAAAATTATAGCTTTCAGTGACGTTCTGTCCGATACGTGGGTGTTAAATCCCTCTTCTTGGCTTTTTCCTGAACATTCACGGAAGCACCCCTGACATCACATTCTGTTCGTCCAGTTATGTCTATATCGTCGGTCGGCGTAAGCGAGTACTTGGACGGACTTTCGAAAGAATGTGCCTCTGGCGTTGACGTAGGAATTTTGCTCTCAAGAACAATGTTGGACAAGTCGCATGACAACACACCGCCTTGTCTAAAACTTTTTTTGACATCAAATACGGCCAAAAATGGTCATTGCTCTATAGCTCATCTCTATAGAAACTGTCATAAGCGGACTTGAAATCGATGAACAGTTGGTGAGTATCAATTTGAAACTCCTGAGTTCGTTCCAAGATCTGCTGATCTGATCGTAGTAGTGCTGCTGGCCTAAAGCCACACTGTTATGGACCTATCAGTATCAGTAGAGATTGCAATCCCGGCTTGATTTTTCGATCCCGAGATTTCGGGATTCAAAAACTTCAATCCCGCGATTCCGGGATAATACTGGGATTTCAAAATTATTCTTTAAAAAGTTATTCAGAATATATTTTTCTTTGAATTTGTTCGTTCTCCAAATTAAAAATGCTTTTCTAAGTATGCGGAGAGTTGATTCTTCTACTTCGGTCTATTCGGATTTAGAAAAAAAAAATCGATATATCAGGAATAAGTAGCAGACTCTTTATTGCTGTTGGTATCAAAAGATTAACATTTTCAACAACATTTTTTTCCCCTGATCGTCCTTGCAGGTTTTCGTTCGGGCCCTGTAACCCTGGGAGGTTCATTTTACTTTTTGGTAAGACTTCCGACCTTCATTCCTGCAAGGGCATCCCTCTATTTCCTCGATCACGCGCTTTTCATGCTATTTCCTTTTTCTGCTGAGAAGCTTGTGTTCCTTTCTCCTCTTCTGCTCGTTAAGCTTGCGAGTAGCCCTGGTCCTTCTATGCATCACCGCCATGTATGCTTGTTGTTGGCTGCATGTACCTGCTGGCATTCTTCATCGAACCAGGGGTTTCGCTGTGGTGGTCGTGGGCGGCCCAACACGTCAGAGGCGGCATCTCTGATGGCTTCCTGGCAATTTTTCCACTGGTTCTCGATGCTTGAAGTTGGCAGCATAAGAATATTTAAGAGGGCACAAGAGACTATATCGGAAAAAGACCTGGCGATCTTGTGACTGTAGCCGTCCAACGTCAAACTTCTTCACAGTATTTCCCTGTTTTGGCTTTGGTCTGGATATCCTTAGCACTACCTTGGCTACAACGAGGTAGTGGTCCCAGTCAGTCTTCGTTGGCTACTCGGAACGTTTGGACATCCTTGATACTGGAGGAGTGCCTTGCGTCGATCGCAAAGTAGTCAATCTGGTTGGCGTTTGATTGACCAGGAATTCGCAATGTCCCCTTATGTATACCGAGATGCGGGAACTGCGTACTAACTACCACAACGTTTCACCCCGCACCAAAGTTGATTAATCCGAGTCCGTTATCGCAGGTGGTGTCGTGTCACCAAAAACTTCTTCTCTTCCCAGTTTTGGCATTTAACTCACCCAAGGTTATCTTAATGTCAAAGCTAAGGCGTTGCTCATGTCTTGTCCAGCAGCTCGTAGGACTCGCCCTTGGTGTCATCATATTTTTCCTCTATGCAAGCATATTATGAGGTTGATGTTGGCGAGTTTAGCCATGATGCGAGTTGGCGTGAGGCGCTCGTTCACATAGTTGAAACTCAGGAGTTATTGCCTAAGTCTGCCTCTAACGGCGAATCCACACTCAAAAAGACGCTACCTTTGTTCTCGGTAACAGTCGCGTAATAGATATCGCAGTCTTTTATTTTTCTTTTGCTCGGCCCACCCCATCACACTCTAGGGCCTCCGCTAAATGTTCGGCTACACGTGGTCTTAAGAGATATAGAACATTCCACCTTATTTCGTTCGCTAGGTTCGTCAACAATAAATCCATCCGTATCCGAGACTTGTTGTTGCTTCGCAACTACATATCTTTACGTGCGTGGCCGGGAACCCACCCTGATGGCCGGCCGTTAGTCCGTATAAGGTATTGACTAAGTAGTTTAACCTAACTGGAACTATAGCATGGCACCGTTGATTGCATCTGGGGATTTCTTCCACTGCCGCCTTGATGAAAGGAAAAGTGCCTTAGTGGGAACACTCCCCTAAATAACAGCATTGTAAAATTAATTAAAAAAAAATATTAAAATTGTTTTTGCTAAATTCAGCAAATCTTGAGCCATGAAATAAAAGTAAATAAATGAATGAAAAAAGCAAAACACGTTTAATGTTTTTGCAGGTTGGGCAAATGAAAGATATAATCTCCTCTGAAGGAGTTGGTCAAAAAAAGCGATGTAGTTGCTAAATAGTGAATACATGTTGACGAATAGTTAGCAATAAAGTGAGGTGCGCTCCCGAGCGCACCTCACTTAAGTAAAACTGACATTTGGTGAAATAGGAATGCCAAAAAGAGAAAGATGATAAATACATTATGGGTGTGTTCCCCTTTTTTCGGTACGGAAAGCAACTTTTCGTTGGTTTTTGACATTAGCTTCAGTGCCCTTCCGACTATTATAGTTCTACCTTAAAACATTTTTCGGACTTTCGACTATTTATAGCTTATAGGTAAAGTACAAGAAATTCTCTTGAACAGTTCATCACTTTTACTTGAAAATATAATTAAGCTATTTAACTCATACTTTTCACTTCATGATCAACACTTGACCGAGACCAAATCACCTGTCACAATTTTAGGACAGTTCATGACAATTCTCGGACTAATTCGAGACTATTTATTGGACATAACAAGTTCTTTATGAACAGAAAAATTGACAATTGTCGCGTGCTTTCTGACAATTATATACAGATTTCAAATTATTTTTGGGACAGAAATTTGACAATTTATTGTCAAGTTGTCACTTTACAAATTGTCACCTGTCACTTGTAGCATTTGTCAATTAGATAGACGTACTGGGTCTAGTTTTTACCCGAGGCTTCTCATATTCATCTCACATCTCCTTACGTGATGGTAAGTGAAATTTAACCTACGTGACGTTACAGCCCCCAAAACCTCAAGGGTCAGGTGCAGGACCTTGTTTAACCATAGGGCTAGGACAGACCGTAGATATTCCGATGCCATCGTAAACAACGACGACTGGGTTCATCCACCACCATCGCTTTTTCAGAACTCTTTATTGGCTCTTGGGCTAGTTTTTAGTTCAGGGTTAACTCTGAGTTAAATCAGAGATAGCTAATCCTGAAAAAAATTAACCCCGAGTTAATTCAGGAACAGTTTTTCAGTAGAGGATTAACTTTATCTTTCAGTTGTCAAAAAACTAGTACCATCGATGTGCGACACTTAGGGCCAGTTTTTCAGTGCGAGATCATCCTAGTCTCTGGGTTTAACTTCAGTTAACTCCATAAACGTGCTTTTCAGTCAATTGAAATCCTAATAAGTTAACTGCGAGTTAACTCACCTAATTTGGCGAGTTAACTCTGGGACCGAATTGAGGGTCTTATCAGTTGTGGCGCCATCTCGATTTCGACATTGAAAGTTATTGCTAATGCAATTCCGTTGTGGCGTCATCTCTGTTTTGATGCGTAAAAGGTGTAGAAGGGTGATATCCATAGTGTGGCACATCGTTGGCCCTAGAATTTGGACAGCTGAAAGATGAAGCTAGTCCTCAACTGAAAAACTGTTCTTGATTTAACTCGGGGTTAATTTATTTTCGGGATTAGCTTACTCTGATTTAACTCAGAATTAACCCTGAACTGAATAACTGGCCCTAAGGGTATACCCTTCTACGCCTTTCACGCATCGGAATAGAGATAGCGCTCAATGAAATTGCACTGACAATTACTTTCCTTATCGAAATCGAGATGGCGCCACAGCTGAAAAGGCCCTCAATTTGGACCCTGGGTGGATACTACGTTTTTATTAGACCAAATGAAGTAATTTCGTTAAAAATTTGCAAATTCGATACGAAATCATTTCATTCCGAAATGAGATAATTTCAACCAAATTTGCACGAAATTAGTCAAAACCTAACGAACACACCCTATTAGCCACAGTTTAAAGAGCTCTGATAAGGCTTTGTAGGAAAATGTCAAAGTTCAATGGAGGGAGATAGAAAGAAACAACAACAAAAAGCGATTAACAGCCAGTTGAAATTCAAAAAATGAAATGCGAGAAAACACTTATTCTGTGATTTGCGAAATTATCTCATTTCGGCTCTAATGAAAATGAAGTATAACTCACCAAATTATAGGCGAGTTAACTCGGAGCTAACTTAGGATTTCAATTGACTGAAAAATATTTATGGAGTTAACTCAGGTTTAACTCCGAGACTAGGATGATCTCGCAGTGAACTAAGTGACCTAAGTGATTTAATGACTCATTTTGAAAACAAAAAATAAAGAAAACAAAACATAAATTTATAATATTTTAAAGTAAAGTTGTAAGGTATATGTACTTAAACTACAAAAGTAGGAACTTCAAATACTGCTTTGGTGACATGAACTTTAATCTTGTTTATTAAGTAAAAATTACTTGTTTTCAATGTACCTACCTAAATTGAAAACACAACACATCAAAGCAGACATTAACAATTGAATTAAAAAATGTCAACAAGTATTATAATAAATTCACATTTCAAAAGTAACTCCCACACACATTCAATTCAATTTTGTGTAAAGAATTTTCTAACCATTTTCATTTGACATTGTCATCAAATCTTAACAATTTCCCATGGTGATGTCGGTTTTGAATTGAAATACCTATACAAAAAAAAAATCAAATAAGAACAAAAACAAAATCCCCAAAGACATTTTTCCATTTAAACTATAAAAACCAACCTACACATTGCAGACAATATCCTCTTTCCCTACACAAATTTTGTTTTTCTTTTCCACGTGTGGCTGGGCTGGGCTGGCAAACAAGTCACCCGGAAAAGCATCCATTTGCTTAAAAAAAAAAACAACAAAGTTTTACAGTTTCGACTTATTCACCATCAAACATCACAATCCGAAGGGAGAATTCTCCACACCGACCGCGGTATAGCGAGGGGAGGCGAAAAAATGAATCGGGAACGTGCGCTTTAGATTTCCACAATATTGCACAATGCACTTGTATATGAAAAAGTAACTTATTCCTGTTGTGGGAAGCCCAGGAGCAGGGAGCAAAAATAAGAATAGGAAAAGAAAGCAGAGAATAATGTTTTTCCCTGCAAAGGCTTTCGGAGCAGGTATCGCGAAAATATATGTAGTTATGCTAATTCCGATGCTCCCCAGTACCGACTCCCCTATTTAGCTGCAAACTTTTCAATTCTTCTGCAGCTCTAGTAACCTTTTGGTAGATTTTTGTGCAAGAGCTCTGGGAACAGAGCAGAATGTTTTGTGCATAAGTCGTCAATTTTTTTGTCAGCTTCCCATGAGAACGATCTATCTGGATCGGGATGTGCTTGCTACCCCTTTTTGTTTACTATATTATTTCCTGAGCTGTTGGTTTGATAATTTCCCTAGACATGACTGAAAAATGTACATTACATACTCATAAGCGCAGTCAATTCAATAATTCTAAGGCCCATCATGAACAACAGAAGATAACGTTAGTTCCTGATGGAATTTCCGATAGTGGTGTAAATCTATTAACGCACAAAATAATTCTAATTTTGTTTAGCAAAAAAGATCTTTGGCTAATTAAAAATAAATACAAAATATTTTTCACCCGGGCGCCATTTAAAAAAATAATCCGTTGGAAAAGACAAGGCTCAAGTTCAATATTTGGAGGTTAACTGGTTGATATTAATAGAAATTCATATTTTTTATTTTTTTGCCTCAATAATTAATAGTGCCAGGTTTGTTGAGTTCAGTCGTTTTTCTCCCGAATAGACAATATGCTACAGGGTTAATTATTGAGGGCTTAATTGTGTTTTTTTTTATTAATTTGCAAAGAGAAAAGTTACTGCTTTGAGGTTTTTTTTTGACAACTAGTTTTGAGTGTTATTCTCATTAATATTCAAATAAAAATTCTATTTTTACGCTTCTCGAGTTGCATGCAACTTTTTTGCTATATTTTATATATTCAACGAAGTGTAGCGATGTGTAGTCGTGAAGTATGTTAACAGTATCTACCTTCATCTGCAATAAGCTCTGAGAATGGATGAGTGACTTTTGTTTGTATAAAACTGTATAATTACTATATGGTGGTTGAAACATATGACAGGATGAAAAAATTCGGAGAATTACCTCATTATGTTTAAAAAGGAAGCACTAGATTCTTATTATTACGGATACTGAAAACTGATATTATATAAAGATAATCAGATAAATAATATAAGGTGTGTTTGTTTTTGCAAGCCCAGGGGAATCGGACGAAAAAAACTATATCGGGGCTTAGCGACGCTATTACAGAAAAAAAAGAAAATTCCATACAAACCATCAATAACATGTATGAAATTCGTGCCGCTAACACACAGTTTTTATCTGGGCGAAGGTTAAGCCCCGAAAATTCTCTAGGCATAGCTAAGCCCGAAGGGACTTAGTTGTTGTTGCTTTTAACATATAAATTGCTTAGCCGGCGTTTTTTTTCGTCCAAACCTATTCGGGCAAGGAAAAAAACACACCTATTGTGGTGATATTGTTATTTAATGTAAGTCTTATCCAAGAATGCAATTAGTCGCGTCATATGCTTTCCGTGTACTCGCTTGTTTTTTCCGAAAATTTAAGTGCCCCTCTGATTATTATAGTTCTAGCCTCAAGCGCCTCTTCGAGCAATACATAAGTCATTAGGTTTATTTATTAACAAAATGGAGTTTATTTTAACTATTCGTGGATGCAAACAAAAATTATTATACTTACTTACTTACTTAAGGTGAAGCTATAGTCCGGGGTGGACCAGGGCCTCAACCAACAAGCTTCTTCCAGCCGGCTCGGTTTCTAGCTAGCTTTCTCCAGTTTCGCACGCCAAGTTGGTTGAGGTGCTTCCACCTGGGTGCGCCACCTTTTACGATGTCCACCTCTACTGCGCTGTCCCACGGGGTTGGATTCAAAGACTTTCCGAGCGGGAGCATTGGTGTCCATTCGCTCTAGGTGACCCAGCCATCTCAGTCGTTGGCTTTTCACTTTTGTGGCTAGGTCGGTGTCGCTGTACAGCCCATACAGTTCGTTATTGTATCTTCTTCTCCATTCCCCATATATGCAGACGGGACCAAAAATCACCAAGAGAACTTTCCTCTCAAAACAGCCTAACGCGTTCTCATCCACCATTAACAGTGTCCATGCCTCTGCACCATACATAAGGACCGGGATGCTAAGCGTCTTATACAGGGACAGTTTGGTTGCTCGAGAGAGCGCTTTGCTTCTCAATTGCTTTCTTAGCCCAAAGAAACAGCAATTGGCAAGAATAATTATTCGTTTGATCTCAGCACTGGTATCGTTCGCTGAGTTAATAGCGGATCCTAGGTAGACAAAGTCTCTGTCTCCGACCACCTCACAATTATAGCTGTCCATAGTGACGTTCTGTCCAAGACGTCGGTATTGGGTGTCATTTCTTGTTGTTCGTTTTGCTTTCATTCACCGTTAAACCCATCTCCTTGGCTTCCTTCTCAATACTCACAAAAGCACCACTGACATCACGCTTTGTTCGTCCTATTATGTCAATGTCGTCAGCGTAAGCGAGTAATTGGACGGACTTTTTAAAGATTGTGCCTCTAGTATCGACGTGAGAGTTTTGCACTATTCTTTCAAGAACGATGTTGAAGAAGTCGCATGACAGCGCATCGCCTTGCTGACATTGATGGAGCAGCGTGCATTCTCCATTGTCTTCCTGCACAAACGGACGAGTTTGGCTGGGATGCCAAAACTAGACATTGCTCTATATAGCTCGTCTCTATAGATGCTGTCATACGCAGCCTTGAAATCGATGAAAAGGTGGTGGGTATCGATTTGAAACTCCTGGGTTTTCTCCAAGATCTGCCGTAGTAAGAATATTTGGTCGATGGTGGCCTTCCCTGGCCTAAAACCACACTGGTATGGACCTATGAGGTTGTTGACGAATGGCTTCAGGCGTTCACAAAGTACGGCAGAGAAGATCTTGTAGGCGATATTAAGAAGACTTATGCCTTTGTAGTTGGTGCAGTCCAGAGGATTGCCTTTCTTGAGGATCGGGCAAACAATGCTGAGGTTCCATTCATCGGGCATGCTTTCCTCCGACCATATTTTGCAGATGTTTGTTGCCACTTTGAATAGCTGACGTAAGGCCATCATTTATTTATTAGACTAAAGTTTAGATATAGCTATCTTTACATCGTCGAGATTGGGCGGATGGAAGTGTTGGCCTACGTCGTCGGTCGTCCAGGTTGAATGGTGCAATCTGCATGGTAGCGAAATTCGGTTCGTCATCGCCGTTATACAATTTGGAGAAATGATTTTTCCATATCCTCAGAACTGACTGCGATTCTACCACGATGTTCCCTTGATCATTCTTGTAGGCTTCGGTTTGGGTCTGCGAGGCCACTGGTTTTTATCCGATTATATTGTTGTTGTTGCAGAACGGCTTAAGGCGCTCATACAGTACGTTGGATAGGATCTTGGATATGCCTGATTCCACTCGGGGTCTGCTTTTCCTTTTTGGGTTCTCCTCTGTCGCTGCTTTTGTTTTGCGTTGCAGCAAATGATTTTTGTTGAAAAAACTGATGAATGTCCAGCTTAAGTAGGCTAATAACTTTTTAACTTATATTATTACGATGAATGGAAGGCTTATATATTTGTGTATACCACTCTTTTACATATTTGGTATTGCTTTACATATATTTTGACGTACAAAAAGCAGAGTAAAAAAATCCAAAACAAAAATCATCAACCGAAAGAATTAGCGCTGGAATGCCACAAAGATCAATACTCAGATCCCTGTTGCTCAACATCTTCACTACCAGGAGCACTTCACTAAGTACCAGGAGCAAAGACAAAGCTATACGCTATCGACTTCTTCACATGCGCCACCGCTTTTTCAGCCGAAATTGTTTCCAAATGAGAATATTAAAAACTAGTGGGAGTACTTATAGTAAATAATTAATATTATTTTAAGATTGACAGCGTTTAGAAATTTATAGAGTGCACTTTCGCATTGACCCCGAAAGTTTTGCATCAATGCAATTTTATGCGAATCGTTCGGGGTGAGTATATCAAAGTACACTCTTTAAATTTCTAGTAGAAGATAGCATTTAAATCTTCAACGAAGTTCCTGGTAATCAACTTTTCTAACAAGCTGAAATTCAATTAAAACATAGATTTTATTTTAGAAAGAGTTATATTCAGGAGGAGAAATGGATTAAGTAAGAAGACTAAGCTGCTTGTAAACAAACAACCTGTACGACCCGTTCTGACCTACGCCTTTTCCATCTGGTTCACTAGATACATAACCTGCCCTGCAGTAATGAAGAAGCAAACGTGGAAGAGGACTTCAACAAAAAAAGTGAAATTGGAGACAGTTGGCTAGGGAGAGGAATTAACCGACATACAAGCAACACTTCTTGGTATCGTCCACTTACAGTTCAAAAGCTTAAACTTTCACTTATACCATAAATTAAAGATACCTACACGAAATGGTTCCACTTTGTTAAACTTTAAAACACCAAATCATTTATTATAAATCAACCCTATCGGGTTTACTATTTTATTTAACATATGTCCAGAATCAAAGCAAATAGTCAATCACCCAAAAATACTGCCTGGATTTTTAAAGAAAGCGGTTCGTTTGGTTAAAATAATTTATAATGTGGTAAAAGCCATAAACAACCCTTGACACGAAAAAAAATTCCAATCAGTAAGGCCATGGGCAAAAATTAGCACAACAAAAAGATATTGTTTCGTTTTGTTTTTGGTATACCTACAACCTAACCAAAGTCCATCTATCAAGATAGGCATCAATTCCTTTAGTTGTTTTTTATTTTTATTTTGAATCTCATCCCTGGCGGTTTGTTAAGATGTCAGACATGGCAAATCACTGCTTTTGCTATAAGTCTTACAACAATGCTTTTGTATAAAGAGAATTAGTATGAAATATCGAAACACTTTTCATTCCCCAACTGAATTAACCTTTGATACCTACATCCTTCTTCAACAATAAACCTTTTGTCAGTTGTTTTTTTTCTTTTTGTTATTTTCATTCGACCAAAACCGAACTCGTATACAAGCCTTTTCACTATCATCAACCATTCGAAACAAATTTATCCGAAATTGCTTTGTTTGATTATTCTAAAAAAAAAAAATATATACAAATAAACAACGATAACCCTTTTGGAAAAAGCTGATTCCCTCCTATAGCCTATATATTGTTCATGCAATAAATAATCAGTATCCCCAATGCAAATGGACCTTCAAAAGGATCAGTGTAAAATAGAAAACTCTTTTTTATTACTTGTCTTATGGCACGAGTATTGGTATTGTGCAAAAGAGTATACGCATTTCAATAATCACCATGCTCGAAAAGAAATTTGATTAACATAACTTAGGCACCTACCTACTTATGTTACTTTAAAACAACAAAATATTAAAATTCTAGAATTTAGCAAAGCTTACAGTTCCCATGCCAAACAAATAAATCAAAATTTTAAAAACAATTTTCCACCTATTCTGTACCAAATTGTATAATATTCAAGACAACAAATATTTGCCCTGGCCTAAGCCGCCCATTGAGTAATTAATTTACCTTTGATTAATAGCTAGGCCTAAAAATGGAAAGCAATTATTTTTGGATGCAAAAATAATTTGCATGCAAATAATGCCTTGAAGCCTAGCTTAAATTTCCCTTGCACAAAATAAAAATTATTAAAATATTCTCGTATGTCAAAAATAATTGAGGTGAAATGCAAAGTTCAATGTTTGCATGACTGGTTTACAGTTTCATGCAAAAAAAACTCAATGCAGTCATGCAAAACATTGCACCAGCAATTGTTTTGCATGCGAAAAAAGTTTAGTGAATAAAATATTTTTTGTTGGATGGTCGGCTTACACTAAAAAAAAAAAATCACCTCAAGGCAATTTTTGCATGCAACTATTTGAACGAACGCCTCACCACAATTCGCATCAAGGCTAAGTTCGCCAAAATCAGCCTGATATGCGCGCATGCCCCCACAGAGGAGAAAGATGACGACACCAAGGACGAGTTCTACGAGCTCCTGGACAAGACATATAAGCAATGCCATAGCTATGACATTAAAATTGTCTTCGGTGATTTTAACGCCAAACTAGGAAGAGAAGACAGAACACAGTTCCCGCATCTCGATATACATAAAAGGACATGGCGAATTCCTGGTTAATCAACCGCCAACCAGATTGACCACATTGCGATCGACGCAGTGGTGTATTTACAGATTTGGCGCCCCGGGCCAATAAGATTTGTCGCCCCATTAATTAACGAAAAAGGCTAATATCACTTCATAGTGAAAAAAGGCTTAATAAAACAAACACAATGTTAATATTTTTGACAACGCAGAAATTGGTTGGCACATTCATCAATAGCACAGTTATAATTGAACGATTTTGCTCAGTTAGAATGAAGGCTTAAAAGGGATGGCTTAACTGACGACCTTTATTTTGGCGAACACTTTTCGGAGAAATCAAATTACTTTAATATCTGAATTTGTTTTATTAAATGCATATTTTTTGCGCAAACCATACATTTGTAGCCTGAAAACTTTCTTATTTTTAAAGTTTCCGCTTAAATAAGTCTGAAGTTCACGGTGAAAACTAAACATTTAAATCGAATATAAGCTTGTATTTGTCATATGAATTTGTAGCAAATTAAATGCTTAGTTGTAAGCACACACCCCAATTTCAGAGCTCCAAAGTTTTTTTAATATTTAAGTTTCTGCTAAACAACAATGAAGTTAGCGAACAAAATAAGAAAACTATGATTCTCTTACCCCCAGTTTCACAGTCTCGTTTAAACCTTAAACTGAGTTCAATTGTTCTACTGAACTGAAGCTTAAACCAAAAGTGGAGTTTAAACTCTCACTGTGAAACTGGGGGTTAGTGCACAAAATTGTTAGCTAAATAATAGTTTTTTATGTAAAAATGAGCTTTGTAGCTCAAATGCATCATTATTTTCAACTGTGGGTAGGTGTAAAACGTAGAGGCTCTAGGAGGACCGAAAAACACGTGTTCATAAGTGTGTGAGATTCTTACTGCACTAAAAGCACCTTCACTTCTTGATTGCAACTAAATTGAAACTTATCTATCTATTTAATTTTAACGAAGTTAATTAACGTGTTGCAGGTAACTTTTCGGTGAAAATTCCTGCTTATTCCGCGATTCTAAAGTGATTTTCCGTTCACCGCTCCTAGTCTGAAGGTGTAGTTCTTTGCAGAGCATGTACAAAGTTCGTTTCATGAAGAATATCAATAAATCGATGAATCAACGTGTTCTAGACACCGATTTCTATGTTTTCGGGCGAAACTCAGTAGGAATTTTTTTAATGAAATTTACATTAATGATGCGCATTTTTAAATAAATAAAATGCAAATTTATATAGATATCAAAATTATTTGACTTTGCAAAATAAGGCACGTGCTTAACTCTTCAAATATGCCTCGCTTATCCGGGAGCGTTATAATTTGTCTGTTTTTGAATACCGGAAGATTACCGTTCTTCACTGCAATTTGTCACTCCAATCTTCAGAAACATACGCAGGGTAAGGCCTGTGAACAGTGAGACACTTGTTTTTTAAGTTAAAACATCTCGGAATGCTATTAAGCAATCTATAATAGTATTTTAAGACTCATTTTTATTGGGCTGTGCCGAAAAATCGAAACGTGTTTTTTTGGTTGGTCTTCAAATTTCTATAGAGGTTACCAAAATATTTATCCTCCTTAAATTTGAGCTTTTCATATTAAATCAGTCTCACTAAATAATATCTCACTGAGTACTCAATGTAAATTTAGCGAAGGCGGGATGATTTGGTGGAACCAGATTCTCCATTCAATGGCTCAAAAAAATATAATATGTAATAATTCTCGTACTGCACTCATGTAGGCAAACAAAATTTCAACTTTACTTAAAATATTTAACTGTTAAAGCATTGTATAAAATGAATGGAAAATAATAGCATGTTCAATAAATGTATTTTTTTTTAATTTCTCTAAACATTCACAGACGAATTTATTAGATTTTCTTAAGATGGCTCTTAGAGGTCAATTAGTTAAGTTTGCTTAAATATTTAAGTTGCCTTTAAATTACGTTACTTAAATTCTCATCTATAATCAATTTTCTATTGCTACTTTTTGTTTACTTTTAATTTTGTGTCCAAAAATTCTTTTATTTAATTTATTAATTCACACTTTCGTCTTTTGATGGAAAATATGTTGATAAATCAATGAAACAATTTAGTTTTAACTTAGTTTACTAAAGGAAATCACAAATCTTAAAACTTCAATTAGATACCTACAACATTCAATAAGGAAATTCTACCTACATACTTACATATGTACGTACATAGGCATACCTATATTTTTGTAATAAAAATAATTCTTCTCGAATGTCAAAATATTTTTAAGATGGCGTTGAGTAGCCTTTAAACGCGGTGGATGGCGTTTAAGTTGAGATGCATTTAAGTAACGTTGCTTAAATGTGAAAATTGATTATAGAAACCGAAATTGGTAAGTAACGTTGCTTAAATGTGAAAATTGATTATAGAAACCGAAATTGGTATCTATAATCAATTTTCACATTTAAGCAACGTTACTTAAATGCATCTCAACTTAAACGCCATCCACCGCGTTTAAAGGCTACTCAAAACCATCTTACATGTTTTAACATTCGAGAAGAATTATTTTTATTACAAAAATATAGGTATGTCTAGTCTATGAATGTATTAGACCGAGAGCCCACAGCAGATTTTGGGTGTGAACGATAGCAAAAAAAAAGTATAGGCGTCGAAAGCTTCATTAAAGGCTATTAAAAAAATCAAAGTCTTGCAGTCCACAACTGGGGCCTTTGCGAGTAACAGTGCATCGAAAAAAAAAATATGAATGCAACTTCGAGGATAATCGTGTTAGCCGAAATTGGTTTTCACTCCTCCCTAGATAAGATCCTCGGATCACATATCACGGAATTTGAGACCATTTGAGTAGTTGGCTCTACCAGACCGTTTAAAAAATTCAAAATTCAAAGTGAAAAACGGTTTTTTTAAACAGTCTGGCAGGGCGAATTTAACACTCAAATGATCTCAGATTCCGTGATATGGGATACGCGGAGCTTATCTAGGGCGGGGTGAAAACGAATTTCGGCTAACACGATTATCCTCGAAGTTGCATTCATATTTTTTTTTCGATGCACTGTCACTCGCAAAGGCCCCAGTTGTGGACTGCCAGACTTTGATTTTTTTAATAGCCTTTAATGAAGCTTTCGACGCCTATACTTCGTTTTTTGCTATCGTTCACACCCAAAATCTGCTGTGGGCTCTTAGTCTACAGTATGTCAGGTAGAGTTTCCATATATTGAATGTTGTTGATACCTAATTGAAGTTTTAAGATTTGTGATTTCCTTTAGTAAATTAAGTTGAAACTAAATTTTTTCATTGATTTATCAACATATTTTTCCATCAAAAGACCAAGGGGTGAATTAATAAATTAAATAAAAGAATTTCTTGACACAAAATTAAAAATATCACAAACCAAAATGGAGTCATGTTTCATTTCTTTTGCATTGGACTATGCCTAGTTGCTGCATCCAGTTGCTTCTCTATCTGTGTTATAAGTATGCGCTCGTTTTTGTTTGCAAACTTAAAAAAAAACAGCATGTATTTGAGTTTTCTTACGTTACGTTACATTAAATATTTAAGCAAACTTAACTAAATGACCTCTAAGAGCCATCTTAAGAAAATCTAATAAATTCGGCTGTCAGTTTTTATTTTCTATTTACATATTTTATTTATCGTTTTCGAATTTGTGCACTCTGAGCGCTCAGAGATTTTATTTGCTGAGACACGCCTATCGATATTTAGAGGTGGCTCATCGCAATTTAATGTTTTTCCTGTCTTGCGTTCCTACTTTGACATCTCTAAGGCTGATTAGTACAATTGAAAGTCATTATAAATAAATATAAATTGGGTTGCGCAACAGCTCGTGGAGAACCAGTGCCTAGTGACTTACAACTCTTAACCATTCCTGTGTGCGTGTTTTTGGCAGAAATGGAGGGGCCCTACAGTTTTTTGCCGAGTCCGAACGGCCAGATGAGAAGCACTTATTCATGACAAGTATACTCTTGGAGGATTTGTAAGTTCCTCGCAAGAAGCAATACCTCGGATAAAACATTTCTGTTTTTAGGTGGCACGGCGGGGAAAGTCATTATATTAATATGGTAAGCAATTTGACGTTCTAAAAAAATACATTTGATTTAAATTCACGTAGCTACCTATTCTATTTAGGTATATCACACCATTTTGATGATATTCTGTCTGGAGCCTCTAGGCTTTACTTTTCCCATAGAAATTTTTAAGGATATTTTTAATTTTGCAAAATTGAATGCCGCCCTTCACAGTGTGCCGCCCCGGGCCATGGCCCCTATGGCCCCTAGGGTAAATACGCCACTGGATCGACGCAAGGCACTCCTCCAGTATCAAGGATGTCCGAACGTTCCGAGGAGCCAACGTTGACTCGGACCACAACCTCGTTGTAGCCAAGGTAATGCAACGGATATCCAGACCAATGCCAAAGCAGGGAAATGCTGTAAGGAAGTTTAACGTCAGACGGCTACAGTCGCAAGAAATCGCCAGGCCCTTTTTTCGATTGAGTCTCTCGCACCCTCTCAAAAAGCCCTCTGCCACCAACTACAAGTAACGAGAACCAGTGGAAGAATCATCAGGAAGCCATCAGAGATGACGCCTCTGACGTGCTGGGCCTTGCACGACCACCACAGAGAAACCCCTGCTTCAACGAAGAATGCCGACAAGTACATGCAGCCAAACAACAGGCATACAAAGCGGCACTGCATAGAAGGACCAGAGCTGCTCGCGAGCTCTACGAGCAGAAGAGGAGAGAGGAACACAAGCTTCTTAGAAGGAAAAAGAAAGAGCATGAGAAGCGTGCGATTGAAGAAATAGAGGGATGCCTGAAGTTCGAAAGTTTTACCAAAATGTAAAGAGAACCTCCCAGGGTTACAAGGCCCGGACCGAAGACTGCAAGGATGATCAGGGGACACGGCCGGCCGTAGCCAGGATCAATCGTATGGGTGAGCTCAAGGTATTTTTGGGTGAGCTGACATTTTTTAACGAAAATCATAATACATATTGTCTATTAAATACACAAATTTTATTGACACAATACCACATTTAGTCTAGGCTTATTTACATATTTTTACTAGAAAAAAAAAAATTGCTAACAACAGTTAAACGACTGAAAATGGTGAAGGGGGTTATAAGGAATGTAAGAAAAATCTATTTCCCAGCAGCGCAGTTGGAGGTGGGATTTGGGGGGTGAAAAAGAGGGGGGGAATTTCATTATTGCGTTTTCCGACTAAAGTTGACCTCAAAATAAAATGTGTTCAATAGAAATGTTGCAGATCACACAAAAATCTACAACTTTTATACAAAACATTTTTTAACGGTACCTCAAAATTTCCGAGATATTGGAGAAAACCCGTATTTTTTTTAGTTTTTGTTTTTTATTTTTCATTTTCCCAAAAATAGTTGAATTTAAATGAAATATTGTGAAAAAATATCTTGTTGTGTCCTTAATAACAACAATTTTTTCCAAGCAAAACCATTGATAAGTTTTTGAGATATTCAATTTTTTTTGGAAAAAAAATATTTTTTGTAAATGAAAAATGTAGGTACTTCAGAAAATCCGCACACAGATTTCATTCAAGAGTCGTTAGTTTTGTTTTTACATTTATTTCTGTATGAAATAATGATAATATATATTAATCAAGTACAAAAATGCAAAAAAAGCAAAACAATCATTTTGCATCAAGTAATGGTTGATAAATTGTTAAAAAATTTTGGAGAATACAAAAACCAATCACAACATTGAATTCTACGGGAAAAAAAATACATAAACAGTATTTTATTATCTGACCCGAGACAAAAGTTTTGCCCATGCCGCAACGATATTGCTAGAAATATTCATTTCAGTACATACAGTTTTAAATGAAAAACTAAAATAATAGCACAAGAGCCCACACCAGATTTTGGGAGTGGATTTTTAACCAGAATCTGAGTATGAAAGTTTATAGGTACATGTATTCCGATCAGTGGCGTAGCGAGGGTTCGAGCCGTGGGGGGTGACTTTCATTAAAATGCCGACTTATTTTAGGAATTAGCCGACTTATTTTAAAAATTTGCCGACTGTATAGATTTAGCATTTTTCGGGTGAAACTCAAAATAAGGGAAAAGAAAAAAGGGATTTTTCCCGAGTGGAATGACATTCGGGCGAAACTCCTGATAGGGCTGATTGATTTTAGCTCAAATCTTCACTTCGCCACCTACACTTTTGAGATTTCGAAATGCGAGATTTTTCAATGAAACCGCCTTCAGCTGATGTAAGAGATTTAAGAAACTTAGGAGCAATGATTTTCCATGAAACAATTTTAAAATCTTGGGAACTATTATTTGGTAGAAAAATAAGATATCAATTATTTTTGGAACTATGCATTTATTTATAATAAATAATTAATAACAATGGAATAAATAAATTAATATTATTATTGCAACGATTAATCTAAATAAGAAATAATTTTTAACAACGAATTAAATTCATGAACATTTATATTATTATTGCTGCAATTTTTTTTGTTTAGGTATAGGTATTAAACTATCTTTATAAAAAAATTAAAGTAACGCATAATTCTATCAGCATCAGCAGTTTAGTCATTCATAATAATAAAATACATTAATTTATTAATATTGCAGCAGTTTATTTATAAAAAATAAACAATTTTTAATAATATTGCTTATTATTTATAATAAATTAAATTTAATAATAAAATTTATTAATTTATATTTATTATTATATTATTGCAGCAACTTAATAAGTTGTAATGAAAATTTAATATTTAAATTTTACATTGTACTATCTAGATTATAATTCGGCGGTGTTTTAATAAGGATCATTCTTCAACGACTTCATTAAGAGTAATTTCGTCCACTTTATCTTTCGAAGAATAAAGCAGCATCAAATTTTTCAAACGATCATCACCCATTGTCGTGCGCACATAGTTTAAGACTAATTTTAATTTACTAAATGATCGTTCACAAGGAGCTGATGTCACAGGCGGAGTTAAAATGAAGCAAATGAGTTTGTGCGCTAAGGGAATTACCATTTTCAACTTGAACACAACTTTGGTAATGTCTTCAAAGTTTATACAATTTGTGGATGAATCAAGAAGAATTTGCAACTCAGAAAGAAAACACTCTGGATCTTCTTTAAAAAATAGGGGCTCCAATTTCATTATGGATTCCACTGATTCTATTGTGACATTGCCTCTGTCGACTGGAATTTCAAAAATCTTTTAAAAAGGTTCGAAATATGAAAAATTATCTTTTAAATTATCGTTTATACACGTCATAAAAACTTGCAAAACCGTTCTAAATTCTTTTCGGTAAAATGTTTGGAAATCGAAGTCGAAAGCTGATCCTGGATTTTCATCGATTCTTCTTGGTACACGGCTTGTTCTATGATGTTTAGTCGGCATACTTGCGAAATTCGCAATCGGCAAAAATGCTCGTTTTATTAATTTTTTTTTTTAATTAAGCTTCGTTGATTTGTCGACTCTTGAATTAGTCGGCATATTTGCGAAATTCGCAATCGCAAAAATGCTCGTTTTATTAGATTTTTTTTTCCAATTAAGCTTCGTTGATTTGCCGACTCTTTAATTATTCGGCATATTTCCAAAATCTGAAATCGGCAAAAATGTCGATTTGCATAGGTACATACATTTAAAAGTTTAAAAACCTTAATATAATGAAAATACAAACTTACTTTTTTTAACTTTTTCCGAAAAATATTGTAAAATTTCTGGTTTTATTATTTTTTTTGTTAATTGCTTGAATTACTAAATCTAGCTTCCTGAATTTGCCGACTCTTGAAAAGCAGGTTTTTTCTCAGCCTTTGGTGAGAATGGGGGTTCAAAACCAACTTGGTTTCCTATTTTAATGTTATGGTCAATAACTCTTGAATGCACTTTAAAAAAATAAGAAATGATGCTCTGTCATTTTCCCTTAGTCTGAAGACTTTTACCTTGATGATCCAATCAATAGGACCCATGATATTAGCTTTTTAAGCAAACCTAATCGGCTGTTTTTTGGAGACTTTATTTTGTTGATTTTTGTTTTGTTTGAAATATTTGAATAAACGGGTGATAAGGTCCGCATTAAATGGTTATGTCTTGAGTTTTATACATCAGACTGTCATAATTGATTACTTTTCATAAAAGTTAATTTAAAAACAAAACTAATGATCCTTAAATGAGCTCTGTACGATGGTTTTCTGAAGTACATTTTTCATTTGAAAAAAAGTATTTTTTTCCAAACAAAATTGAATATCTCAAAAATTGATCAATGGTTTTGCTTGAAAAATATTGTGGTAACTAAGAATCTTTAAAGTTTTTATGACCTTTAGTCCAATTGCGTTTCGCCCAGGCAAGACAGTTGGGCTCATCAGTTAGATGCTGTCGTTACCCTTCTAAGACGCAAAAAAAAAGGCTCAGTGTTTTTTTTTCGTCAAAATTACCCAAAATATCATCCATTTTTAAAATTCAATCGTGTATTTTAGAATGCAAGAAAATAAAGACTGCACTGGCTTTGATCGGTCATTGATGACCATTGTATAGCTTCTATTTGCGAAAGTGCTGAAAATGTTGTCTCATTTCGTAGATATGCTGATCCCTAATGTATCGATTGCTTCAAAACCCATCTTTAATATGTCGAAAAAATACAACTTTTGAAGTTGTTTTCTAACTCTGTTATTTTTTTGATTTGCAATGATTAAAAAAAGTTCCAGCTACAAAATTGTTCAAAATTATGTATACCAACAGAGCTCCCTCCATATCCACTGCATTAACGTTGTTTTTGATGCATTCTCAATCGTATTCGAATAATGAGGTAATTGATCAATATTTTTGTTGGTGCACATTTAAAGTTGAAGCAATATTTTGATTTATGTTAAAGATGTCCAAGATCTTGAATTGTCCCACAATTGTTTGGGTGAGCTCAACATTTTTTTGGGTGAGCTGAGCTCACCCTAGCGTAGGCCTGGCTACGGCCGTGTCAGGGGAACATCGTAGTAGAATTGCAGTCGGTGCTGAGGACATGGAAAAATCATTTCCGCAAATTGTCTAACGGCGATGACGAACCAAATTCCGCTACCATGCAGATTGCACCATTCAACCTGGACGAAGTAGGCCAACAATTCCGTCCACCCGATCTCGACGAAGTAAAGATAGCTTTATCTAAACTTTAGTCCAATAAAGCTGCTGGAGCTGATGGCCTTGCGGCTGAGCTATTCAAAGTGGCTGGCGATGAATTGGTTAGGAGTATGCACCAGCTCATCTGTAAAATATGGTTAGAGGAAAGTATGCCTGATGAATGGAACCTCAGCATTGTTTGCCCGATCCTCAAGAAAGGCGATCCTCTGGACTGCACCAACTATAGAGGCATTAGTCTTCTTAATATCGCCTACAAGATCTTCTCTGCCGTACTTTGTGAACGCCTGAAGCCATTCATCAACAACCTGCAAGGTCCATATCAGTTTGGCCTTAGGCCAGGGAAGTCCACCATCGACCAAATATTCGCACTACGGCAGATCTAGGAGAAAACCCAGGAGTTTCAAATCTATACCCACCACCTTTTCATTGATTTCAAGGCCGCGTATGACAGCATCTATAGAGACGAGCTATATAGAGCAATATCTAGTTTTGACATCCCTGCCAAACTCGTCCGTTTGTGCAGGATGACGATGGAGAATGCACGCTGCTCCATCAAGGTCGGCAAAGACCTCACCGACACCTTTGATGTCAAAAAAGGTTTTAGGCAAGGCGACGCGCTGTCATGCGACTTCTTCAACATCGTTCTTGAAAGAATAGTGCAAAACTCTCACGTCAACACTACAGGCACACTCTTTCAAAAGTCCGTCCAATTACTCGCTTACGCTGACGACATTGACATAATCGGACGAATAAAGCGGCATGTCAATAGTGCTTTGGGAGCATTAAGAAGGAAGCCATGAAGATGGGTTTAACGGTGAATGAAAGCAAAATGAAATATATGCTGTCAACAAGAAAGGACACCCAACACCGACGTCAAGGACAGAACATCACTATAAACAGCTATAATTGTGAGGTGGTCAGAGACTGTGTCTACCTAGGATCCGCTATAAGCTCAGCGAACGATACCAGTGCTGAGATCAAACGAAGAATTGCTCTTGCCAATCGCTGTTTCTTTGGTCTAAGAAGGCAATTGTCCCTGTATAAGTCGCTTATCATCCCGGTCCTGATGTATTGGTACAGAGGCATGGACACTGCTTTCGGTGGATGAGAACGCGTTAGGCTGTTTCGAGGGGAAAATTCTCCGGGTGATTTTTGGTCCCGTCTGCATAGATGGGGAATGGAGAAGAAGATACAACAACGAACTGTATGAGCTGTACAGCGACACCGATTTAGCCACAAAAGTGAAAAGCCAACGACTAAGATGGCTGGGTCACCTAGAGCGAGTGGACACGAATGCTCCGACCCGGAAAGTCTTTGAATCCAACCCCGTGGGACAACGGAGTAGAGGTGGACAGCGTAAAGGGTGGCGCACGCAAGTGGCCACGGAACTGGGAACAGCTAGCTAGAAACCGAGCCGGCTGGAAGAAGATTGTTGGTTGAGGCCCTGGTCCACCCCAGACTGTAGCGCCACCTTAAGTAAGTAAGTAAGTAAAAGTAACTTTTAAAGACTTAAATATGAAGAGTCACCAGTAGAAAAAAAGCAAAAGCAGATTTTAAAATGTGTGTAAAAGTAGCAGCAAGTGATAAGCTTTAATATATGCAGTAATAATTTTCCAAATTTCTCCTAAATCACTTCATAGATATTCACCATAAGCACCAGAACGTTCGACCTAGAGGTGTGCATCTGTTTTTGCTTTATATATTCAGTCCCACGTATTTCACACCTCAGCTTATGGCACACCATTAAACAAAAGAAGAGTAAAACACAAAAACAAAAATTAACGCCTAATATCTCTTCACATCGCATGATGACTACAGTGTTTATTATGAGTATTCAGACTTTTGTTTCAATTGCCACCTCAATTATCCTTCCGATTCCGAATGAAATCCCCTACCGCGACAAAAAATAAAAAAAATAAAAACAAAAACAAAACAACAACGAAAAGTGAAAGCCCTAACAATTTCCATCAGTCATTCCAGCCCATTTGCTATTGCTGAACATAAGGACCAAACAATTTTAAACAATTGGCCCCAAACGTTCCATCTGCGGGGTTTTGGACAACAAAATAAAACGAAAACCGACCCACATAAACAAATTCCGACACACACAATAAAACTGTGTTCGAAAAGTATCAGACAAAGGCACGAAATGTGTATATCTACTCGTGTGTTCATGTCATAGAAACGATAGAAAAAATATATTGAAAACGATTACCACTCGGGAAACCTAAATCATTTTCAGCATAAACTTGTCCAACCATTTTGATCCCATTAAAAAGTCAAAATACACACAAGTCGCTGTTTGCTTTAAAATTTCCCGCCATAATGGTTCCTTTTGCAACAAATATCGAAAATGAGGAGAAGGAATGAAGGCTGATGTGGAAAGAAACTGAAATTGAATGAGAATGAGTAGATATTGGTTATGGGTTCATATTTGCCAAAACATCCAATACCCTTCGAACACAAGAAGAAAATAGAAAAAAAAAAAAAAAAAACAAATATCCAGTATCACGGAACGTAGTATCTGATAGAAGAGGGATTTCAGTGTCGTGTTTCCTGTGCATTTGAGACTCTCTTTTTTTTTGAAAAATGGAGAATAGAAAAAAAGAAAACAAAGGAATATTATAACTGTCATAACACATTTTATTTCATATTAAGTTTCGGAGACAAGGGTACAATAACTCTGTCGAAATTAAGTGACATAAAAAGATATATCTACGAATTGAGAATTGCTACAGTATAATATTAAAAAGGGGTAAAATGCTTTTCCTTAAGATCAAGCCTCTTTTGGCCTTCTGGGCATGGTTACCACTGTTTTGGATATATTGTAAATTTGATAGATGAATCTAGCTTTAATAGTTTGCTCAATTTTCTGCAGAAAAGGCTGGAGGACTTCAAAACCTAATTCATGTAATTTTGCATCGTTGAACCAAGCCGAGCATCCATAGGCAATCAACCGTTTCTTCAGGGCGAAAGCACCCCTAGTCCTTGTCAGACCTGCATTTACCTATGTATAGATCTGTTGAAGTACAAATGCTGATCCATCCAGATGGCAAGGAATTTTAGTAACTACACTTTTTCTTGTCAGTCGATGTCCTTTCGGCCTTACGATCACCAGCTTGTTCCAGTTCTTTCTCGTATCCCTTGAGGCTCCACGCAACGGAGTCCTTAACAAAATAGTTTCTGATTTCTGAAAGTTGATTTTCATTTTCTTGTGGTGACAATATCGCTGAATCTGGTCGAAGTCACGCTGTAAAAGAATTCTGATGTTGGGCTGTTGTGTACGCAATAAGATCGTCAGCATACGCAGAGACTTCTAATTTGTTCGGTGGTGTAAATGCTGAGTAGAATCGGTGAGTTGACTGCTCCCTATTGAAGGTTGAAGACCGTTTTTAAAACTCAAGGTTGTGGTAGAAGCTACATTGCCACTCAAGTCAAGTCAAGTCAAGTCAGCTTTACATAAAGACCCTCTAAAAATCAAGCTACAGTCGCAAGAAATTGCCAGGTCCTTTTCCGATCGAGTCTCATAGGCCCTCTTAAGTAGTCCTATGCTGCCCACTGCAAGTATCGAGAACCAGCGGAAAATTGTCAGGAAGCTGTCAGAGACGCTGCCTCGCATAACCACCACAGTGAAACTCCTGGTTCGACGAAGAATACCGGCAAGTTCATGCTGCCAAAAAACAGGCATACAATGCAGCACTGCATAGAAGGACCATCATCAGAGCTGCTCGCGAGCTCTAGGAGAAGAGGAGAAAGGAGCACAAGCTCCTAAGAAGGCAAAAGAAAGAGCATGAGAAGTGCGCGTACGAGGAAATGGAGGGATGCCATTGCAGTAATGAAGTTCGGAAGTTTTTATCAAAAAGTAAAAAGATCCTCCCAGGGTTACAAGGCCCGAACCGAAGCATGCAAGGACTATCAGAGGAACATCGCAGTAGAATAGCAGTCGGTGCTTAGGATATGGAAAAATCATTTCTGCAAATTTTATAACAGCGATGACGAGCCAAATTCCGCTGACAGGCACATATTGCACCCTTTAACCCGGATGACGTAGACCAACAATTCCGTACACCCAATCTTCACGAAGTGAAAATAGCTATATCTAAGCTTTAGTCCAATAAAGCCGCTGGAGCTAATAACCTTAGGCCAGGTTAAATATTCAAAGCGGCTGGCGATGAATTTGTTTGGAGTATGCACCAGCCCATCTGCAATATATCGTTGGAGAAAAGCATGCCCGATGAATAGAACCTCAGAAATATTTGGCCGATCTTCAAGAAATGTGATCCTCTGGACTGCACCAACTATGGAACCATCAGTCTCCTTAACATGGCATACGAGATCTTTTCTGCCGCACTTTTTGAACGCCTGAAGCCATTCGTCAACAACCTTATATCTTCATATCAGTGTGGCCTTAGGCCAAGAAGGTCCACCATCGACCAAATATTCGCACCACAGAAGACCTTGTAAAAAAACCAAGGAGTTTTAAATCGGTACCCACCACCTTTTCATCGATTTCAAGGCCACGTATGACAGCATCTATAGAGATGAAATATATAGAGCCATGTATAGTTTTGGCATCCCTCCCAAACTCGTGGGTTTGTGCAGGATTACGATGAAGCATGTACGCTGCTCCATCAAGGTCGGCAAAGACCTCACCGATACCTTTGATGTCAAAAAAAGTTTAGGCAAGCCGACTCGCTTTTATTCGAATTCTTCAACATCGTTACTGAAAAAATTGTGCAAAACTCTCACGTCAAGACTAGAAGAACAATTTTTCAAAAGTCCGTCCAATAGCTCGCTCACGCTGACGATATTGACACAATCACAAGTGGTGCTTTCGTGAGTATTGGGGAGGAAGCAGAGAAGATGGGGCTAACGGTGAGTGAGAGCAATATGAGGTATATGATGTCAAATAGAAAGGACATCCAACACCGACGCGACGTCTCGGACAGGACGTCATTATAGAGAGCTATAGTTTCGAGGTGATAAGAAGACTTATTGTTTACCTAGACTCCGCTATTAACTAAGCGAAAGATACCAGTGTTGAGATCAAACGAAGAATTACTCTTGCCAGCCGCTGCTTCCTTGGGCTAAGAAGGCAATTGAGGAATAAAGCCCTCTCGCAAGCAGCTTATAAATATAATCCCCTACCTGATGTATGGTGCAGAAATATGGACACTGTTGACTGTGGATGATTTTTCGTCCCGCCTGCAGAGATGAAGATTGGAGAAGAAGGTACAATAAGAAACCTGTAGAGACATTAATGCTCTGAATTCAGCCCCGTCGGATGGCCGGCGCCCGGCGCAGTAGAGAAGGACAGCGTAGCAGGTGGCGAAAGCAAGTAGAAGAGGACCTCAATCAACTTGGCTTGTTGACCTGGGGACAGATAACTAGAAACCGAGCCGGCTGGATGAAGCTTGTTGGTTGAGGAGGTCCTGGTCCACGTTGGACTGTAGCGCCACCTTATGTTAGTAAGTAAGTTACCATACGGTGTCGAAGGCCTTCAAACAGATTTGTTCCACAATCAAAAACGAATTCAGACAGATTGGTTACACGCCCCCCTTTAAAACCAAACTGAGGTGCGGTATAATAAGGTTGTCCTCTGCCCACTTAGAAAGAGCTACATTTATTGAAAACTATTTCGAATACATTAATGATACACAGTGGAAGACTTATCGACTATAGGTTCGCCGGTTTGTTATAAGGCTCTACAGCAATCTACACAATCCTACCCCTCTATATTCTATACCTACACAGTATAATAACTTAAATTCATGCCCCCACCTAACTACGCACCTGAAAACAAGACAAACTTACCGTTCCGACAGCATGTTCCAATACAATGAACGCGCCTTGAGCTGCAACCAACCGCTACCCAATAGCTTATCAGCACTGACACATACATTCTATAGGTGTGGTGAGATACGTCCAAGATTTTTACCAGTTGTATTGACATTTCTACCAGCTTTGCTGTGATTTTTAACGGATTCTTCCGACATTTTGGCTAGTTGCACTGAAATTTTCACCAGTTTTACTACGATTTCTACCTGAGCTCTGCAACTTGCCAGTTTCAGAAAGAAGTCTGGGAAACTGGTAGGCATACCTCAGCTTTAAACAAAAGGTACATCATATCCCCTCCCTTTTTCGGGAGAGGTGCTGTTTTCAACCGCACTGGAAAGTATGCATTATTCATTAAATTGTAAATAAATGTCTTCTGCTTCTTGAGCTAAATGACGAAGTACAACTTTTGATATGCCATCGACTCCTGCTGACTTACTGGCCGAACAGAATGGTGTAGCTGTAGTTGTCGCGTGTAGCACTGTCAAAGTAGAAAGATACAAAAATAGTATACAGTGCCACAATGAGAAGCTGTAAATGTAGCAAGGAATGTATGGTGTAGCAGAAGTTAAACTAAATTCAACTCTTGCTACCAGCTGCAGCTACGTTCATTCTGTTCATGGGGTTACTGGCTGAATAGAATGGAGACGGAGCTGCAGCTGAAATAGCTGTCAAAATGTTAAATAAACTCAAATTCAATCCTACGGACACTACATGACGCAGCTGCAGACGTAGCTGGACAACTTGGCCAACTTTTAACTTTTGCTTACAGCTTTTTTGACGTTTCAATTTCGAGCGCAACTGAGTATTTACATGGCGGTTGAAGTGAGTTTCAAACTATTTTCAATCTCTCACAAAGATGTAATGTAATTTTAGCTTTTTATTTTCAATATTGAAATCTGAGAAAGCTGTACAGCTACATTGCGGGCGCGTAAAAAAAATCACGTACGATATTTTTTGACAGCTATTCCAGCAGCAGCTCCAGTTGCAACATTCAATTCTTTTCAGACAGTTATTCTTCTTTATTGAATCGAAGATGAGCTGGAGCCCATTAAAAGGGAACGAACTGTTTCCATTTCGCTCGGTAATTATGGCGTTCGCTAAAGAGAATCGAGTTCTCCGATCGCCACTGTGCTATGTCATACTGAAGGCAAAAGTGGTGAAGTAAAGGCTCTGTTCTTCGGGTCATTATAGAGGCATGAATGAATGCATTCACTTTGTACACTTGCTTGAAAGCAGCCCCCAAAGTCTCCACTTTCTCTTGCGGATCTTCGGCAGTAGAGGTCATCGTCCAAGACGGAAAGCTGGGGCGGGCATTGCGTCCTCTGGATCTATTCTTGCTGTCAAAAGTAGGTCTGTGTTCTCTTTTTATTATATAATATACGCACACTAAAGGGGCTATGACTACCCTTAAAATAATTGAACACAGTGCGAGCGTTAGGAAAATAGGTAAGGATTTGAAAGGAGATACCGATCCACATTAGTTTTGAAGTTCTGAATATCAAAATGGAAGGGAAAAATAGAGCCGGGTAAAGCATTCCACATTCGTGTTGTTCGGCTGAAAAAAAAATATCTCTGTACTTAACAGTAGGTTCGTCCGAAATTGGGCTCAAGAGTAAACTGATGCGCATTCCTGGAAGTGTATTACGGTGGAATTGTTTTAGGGGAGGAATGCAGCTGACTATTTCACCAGAACACTGTTTATAAAAATGGCTGTCATTCTCTGAAAATTAAGACACAGAGGCTCGTTTTGATCTTTTCTTCTAAAAATCTCATTAATTTGGGAAAAATACCCGAGTTGCTAGAATTAAAGACCCGAGTTTTGTTGTACTTACACAAATTAATTATTAACCGATAGTTTTCTTTAACTAATCAGTTGATATTTTGGATCGACGACTTCAGTTTTCTTATCTCCAGATTGTGTGGGTCAGTAAAGAGTGCGTCGATACAAGAGTTTGAGTCTTGTTGGTGCTTACCTTTTTTGTCTGTGTAGTGTGCTAGTGGTCACGTTCCGTTGCATGTTGGTTGCATCCCATATTGTTTGTATATGATAACCCTGTTACCTCTTACCGGTCACGCACCTTCAGTCGCTGATAGCCCAATATCAGACCGTGAATTTCATCGGACATTTTTGGTGTAGAGACCTCAATTAAACAACCAGATCACAACCAGGCGTCACTTGTGCGACAGAAATTGAGTGGTGAATGGTTTCAATCTATAGTCAAAAGTGCTCATAAAATTTGTCTTTGTTTGGTTTGCGTGATGATTTTTTCTCTTAAAGTGTTTTTTACGAAAAAAACTCACTTTTTTCCATTTTCACGAAAGTGGAAAATCTTTGCTTCGAGATTCGAGTGGCAACCGTGCTCCATAGAATCCTTGTCAGAAGAGTAAAAGGGCAAAGAGAGAAAACAAAATTTGACTGTCCTTGAAAAACTTTCAGCACGTTTCACATTTTTTAAGTGATAGCTGCTACATACAAACCGCATGGGTTGAGTATGAAGATGGAAATAGGTTTTC
Source organism: Dasysyrphus tricinctus (assembly GCA_963921185.1). NCBI lineage: Eukaryota > Metazoa > Arthropoda > Insecta > Diptera > Syrphidae > Dasysyrphus > Dasysyrphus tricinctus. The sequence goes on from OY992530.1 coordinate 94,402,851, forward strand.
TTTTGCTTGTTTATTGTATAGAATTTCAAGTTGTTGGATGTTGTATAGCTAGTTGTGAAGGTTGTGAAGCCTTTTGACCTTATTTTTTTTTTTTATTATTTTTGTTAGAAACGAGTCAGAAAAGAAGCAAAATATAAGATGGTATGTAGGTAGGTTCCTTCTTTACCCCATGGACACTGTTTTTTTGAATCGATTAATGTATAGGTTTGTTGTGCTTGTGCAAAGTGGGACAAGAATTCGTAAATCAAATTTATCCAACTCTCTCTTAACTGACTTAAGGGTGAAGAAATACAAATCTGTAAGCCAAAAGTCTGCCAGACGTAGGTACATAGATGTAGGCACGTGATGTTTCATTCTTGGGTAGTTTTTTTTTTCGATAGGTATCTACATGTAGGGAGCTAATGGATTTTCTGTTTAAGAATAAAATACAATTCATGCAATTGGATTATGTACATAAAGTTGTTGGTAATTAGTTTGATGCAAGAAAATTTCTCCTTAAAAATTGTATCGATGGACATGCATCACCAATAAATAAGTCGGTTTAAAATTGACAGTAAGAACGTCTGGGAATTGTAGGGAAACAATTTATGCGGAATGAGCCAATCTTGTCAGGAGATCTTGAGGAGAAGATAAATAGGTAGATATTCATATTTTCGCTAGGTAGAGAGTGTTGAGTTGAATATTATTGGAACCCTAACGGCAAATTTCATTCGAGTACAGCTGTAAAAGGTGACAGAAGATGCACATGCAATTATGCTGCAGCGTAAAACAAGGAGCAGAAAGGAGAAGAAAATCCTTCGTAGAAAGAAGAGGGCATACGCAGCCTCCCAGCTCAAGGAAATAGAAGAGTTTAGCGATAAATAACAACCGGAAGTTTAAAAAAGCCAAGCAATTGGCTGCTGATGCTGGCCTTAAATCCTGAATGCAGGCTCTTCGAAGCAGCAAAGATAATCAAGTCTCTGAAGCTCAGGGAATATAGATATAGTAGATGTATTCAAGCAGCATTCTCGATAGCAGCTTGATGGGCTAGAGCGGAAAATAGGACAAGAAGAGAACCCACCTTCAGACTATGGAGACCCAGTACCACCACAGAGCACACAGTAAAGAAGAGGTAGACTTAGCTATATGGAAGCTCAAGAACAACAAGGCCACCGTCTCTGATGGCTTACCAGCGATGCATCTTACTTACTTACCAACCAAATTTGGGTGGAAAGAAGCGTGCCCGATGACTGGTTTATCAGCACTATAGGTACTTATGTCTTATCAAAAAATAAGGTGGTGATATTTCCTGTCCAACGTACTGTGTGAGCATCTTAAGCCGTTCTGCAACATTATAATTGGTATGTATACCAGCGTGGCTTCCGGCCTGGCAGATCGATCATAGCCCTATTCCCTCTCAGTAAAATCCTGGCAAATACCAAAGAATTTGAAGTCAAGACTCATCCTCTATTCTACTCTTCTCAAAGCTGCATATGATCACAAAAAAAGACGAATTACACGCTCTATAGAACCTCTATACTGCCAGATTCCTGTTGGGAAATATGCAGAAAGAGGGAGCTGATACTGGGGTCTCTTCGACGGATATTTGATCCTGTGTGTGAAGAGGGCGAATCGATGAGAAGATACAACCGCGAATTCCAGCAAGGACAGCATCAGCCAAGTCATTTAAACAAACAACAGCTTCCTTCTACATCGAAGAACCTTAAGAAGGAGGTCCAGCGCATCTTTGGATCTAATCTCTTGTCCGTTGTGGAGAAAGCCCATAGTGCCGTACAACCAAACTATAGTTAACTGAGTGATTTATTAAACAGCCTGGAGAAGAGGACGTCATTTAACTTGTTCATGAAGAGGAACAACCCGGATATTGCCCTAATCAGCTAGACCAACGTTAATAAATACAACAACGTCGACATCGTTGGCTTCAAAACCTTCCGTTAGAACAAGAGCCAATGCCGAAGGGGGAAGGCAATCTACGTAGGGAAGAATACCACCTCCAATATCAGTGAAACCATCATCACAGGTATCCTTACCAGCGAAGCCACCACACAGTGACCTTCACGTTGTCAACAGCATCCTAAGGTGGTGATTTCAACGCAAGGTATCACCTCTGCTTGGATACCGTTGTCACCAACGAAGTTAAAGCTATTACTCAATGGCTGGATACCATCAGCATTCAATGGGGGTTACTTTATAACCCCAACCAACCTTCCCTAAGAAACCTAAAAAAAAATTTAGATTTTTTTATAATTTTATTTTATTCGTATTCTTTCAGAAATCAGCAACTTCACCTGTACAATAGTACCCAGCGACTTGGACCATGCAGTGCTGTTCAACTAAGTATAAAGCTACATTAACCAACCCTAGCGACAGAACCAGCTGAACATTTCATCAACTACAGAAATGATTGCATGTGAACAGGCTAAAAAGAGACCATAGGACTTCCACCTCAAAAAAAGGAACCTGCAGAATATTAAAGTGGACAAAGCCATTAACCATCTGGAAATGGCTGTTGCGAACGCATTGTATAACCAAAAGTAGCCTTAGATGTCAAAGGATAAATACCAGCACCTTCCCCAGGATATCCAAAACCTATATGCACATAGGCAACGACTTTGGAAACGTCTGCAAAGGATCCACGAACGAGAGCTAACACAATCAACTGCAACTACCAGACAGTGTGGATTGAACTTCATTGCTTCAACATTATGTTCTGGAATTCCATTTAAAACAACAACCAATTCCAGAAAAGACTGCAGTCGATCAAACCTGGACTTGACGCCTTCAAGCACATCAACAGACTGATTGTTCAAAAACCACCAATGCCTGAGACAATCAGCACCAGCAAAAGAGAAGCAACAACGGTACAGGATAAAGTTGAGGTCTTCGCTACTCATTTTCAAGGAAATTTCACGTTGAGCCCATCTGATGATCCAGTCTTCCTTAGCGAAATTGATGCATCCATCCATTAGACACTGATGCCCAACTTAGATAGAGCAATGTTTAGCGACACCAATCCAGTAAGAGATCCAGTCGACAGCCCAAACTTGAGCACCCCAGAGGAAATAGCTGAAATTAATAGCAACTACAAGCCCAATAAGTCAGCTAGACTGAATGGTATATCCAAGTTTGTTCTTATAGGCTTCCACAATTAGTAACCAAAATAGTAATCAAAAATATTAGCCATCATCTTCAACAACTCCATCAACAACAGTTACTTTCCCCAGAAGTGAAAAACTGCAAAAATTTGTGCTATTTCTAAAAAAGGTGCTAGAAATGTCATGACCAACTAAAGGTGAATATCCTTCCTCAACAACCTAAGTAAGCTCTTGGAAGAGTTGATACTCAGGAAGTTCAAGAAGTTCTGCTGCGAAAACAAGGTCATCCCAGACATGGAGTTCGGTTTTCGGGAGAAGCATTTCACCTGAAGTTTCATCATGACATCATCACAGCTTTAAACTACCCTAGAGTTACCGTCGGATGGTTCTTGGAAGTCGAAAAAACATTCTGCAGTGTATGGATTGAAGCCCTTATCCATAAACTCCACATAACCACATCTTTCAGCACTAATACAAATTATATTCTCTTTTGTTTATTCCAGGAACTTTTTCGTGCAACTGGAGAGCTGAAAATCTACAAAAAAGAGCATCTCGGGTCTGGAAACCAATTCTCTACAACATCATGACCTCTGTTCTGACGAAACAATTTCAAGCAAATGCGAGAATCTTTTCTTCGCTGATAACTAGCTTACATATTATTCATCATTGTTTCCATTGCCAGCTGACTTAGAAGTTGAAGCCCACGTCCGCAAACTATTCGAGTTTTACACAAAGTGGGATATATGGTTCAACTCATCTAAATTGGAGCCTATCTGCTTCTGAAGACCGGGTGGTAGCTACGGTTGCTCAGCTGGAAGCTGCAGAAGCATCACCCTAGCACTACCAAACGGAACTAGATTACCAGTCAAACCTAGACATCAACCTCAACGAGCTGCTGAGATTCAACCCATATTCACAGACTGTCTTCAAGAAAGCCAACTTTGCTTTTCACCGCTTCTACCCCTGATGCAAAAGAGAACTGAGCTTAGCCAGCAAAAAAACGTTCTACAAACAACTCCTGAGACCAGTTATCACTTACAGCTTCCCAGTTTGGTTCTCCATCTCCAAAACAGCTATGAAGAAACAGCAAATGTTCGAGAGGACAATAATGCTCCAGCCAAGTGATATTTTTGAATCCTAGCCCCAGGTGTGTGAAACTGGAGACAGCTAGCTAGAAACCGAGCCGGCTGGAAGAAGCTTGTTGGTAGAGGCCCTGTTTCACCCCGGACTGTAGCGCCAACTTTAGTAAGTAAGTATCTTCAAGTCTTTCACCAAATTATATGTATAAAAAGACCGTCGATTGATGCCCAATTGGGTAGGACGTCACGTCGACTGGTCGATACATCGGAGTAGGTACTCTGGAATATCCTTAGTTATAGCTGCGATATTCTTAGTGAAAGGCTCCTCCGGGGCCGGGTAGACCTGGCAGCATCTCTTGTTGTAGAATACTTTTCTAGGCAACCTGTTAAACATCGCAGATAGTAGTGTTTGTCCAGTCGGACGACCGAGAAATATGTGCCAAAACTCTCATCACAGCGACATCACACCACCGACGAACCATTCTGCAAACAAAAAAAAATGAAAAAAATATTCCGCGTACGTTAGGAATATAGCGATTTATGTCTTGTTTCAGCGATAGAGATATCACCGCCGCTAGGCTGGAAACGGCCAATGGGACGTACTGGCTAGTGTCGGCATATCTGGGCCATGACCACCTCGGCCCTCTCACCGGTGAAACACTGAAGAGACTGATTGCGAATGCAGAACGGCAGAAGATATGCCTCATCATTGGGAGCGATGCGAACTCCCATCATACAGTATGGGGAATTACTGATATCAATGATAGAGGTGAGTCTCTTTTTGATTTTATTTTAAGTACTAACCTTATAGTAAGTAATGTAAGTAATGAACCTACCTTCATCACTAAAAACCGACAAGAAGTATTAGATACCACTCTTGTCTCAGATACTATTCATCATAAGATCTCGAATTGGAAAGTGTCGGAGGAACATTCGTTCTCTGATCACAGATACATTCAATTCAGTCTCATTGATGCACCTCCTTGGTACTTGCCGCGTCATCATCATCGTGTCCTGTAACCCCGGGCATACGGCGTCAACAAAACGTCTCCATCCTTCACGGTCTGCTGCAAGGTACTTTAGCTGTGGCCACGTCTTTCTCTAGGATTCTGCTTCCGCTAAGACAGTTGATTTCCATGTTGTTCTTGGTCTTCCAACCCGCCGCCGTGCACCTTGAGGATTCCATTCAAAGGATTTGCCGCGTAGTATTTCGAAACCCTCGGAAAACCGACTGGCTCAAATATAGGATTACACTTCAAGGGCTATTAAAACCTGATCTTTTAAATCCTGCTTCTAATTCTAATGAACTTGACTGCAAGGTCAATGATCTCGCATTAGCCCTTAACAAATCTCTGGCTACTTTCTGTCCACTTACTAAAATAAGGGGGAAAAAGAACCCACATTGGTGGGATTCAAGGCTTGAACCGCTTAGGAAGGAGTGTTTCAATCGAGCTAAAAGCACTCGTGAAGTGTCAGATTGGGAATCCTATAAGGTAACCCCCAAATTATATAAGAAGGAGTTGAGAAAGTCAAAGAGATCCTCCTGGAGAATTTTCTGTGGAAAAATAGAGGAAACTTCAGAGGCATCTAGGCTAAGAAAAATTCTCTCTAAAAATCCAGTAATGCCAAGCTGCTTAAAAAATGCTGATGGCTCATGGACCAACTCCTGCGAAGAATCACTTAACCTGCTATTAGATACTCATTTCCCTGGTAGCTCACAAAATATCTATAGCTTCGACCACTTTAGGTCTGATTTGAAGTCAAGATATCCACAGGGTCTGATTACCAGGGACAAGCTGCTTTGGGCACTCAACAGCTTCCAGCCTTACAAATGTGTTGGACCAGACGGCATAATACCGGCCGAACTCCAAATGAAAAGAAATCTAATTTTGTCTATACTTACCAGTTGCTTAGCACTGGTCCACATTGTGTTTATACCCAAAGCTGGCAAATGTTCCCAGGTAAACCCAAAAGACCTCAGACCTATTAGTCTATCATCATTCCTTCTTAAAACCTTTGAACGTTGGATTGATATCCACTTACATACAAGCATTGACCGGCAGCTATTATCTACTGCTCAACATGCCTACTGCAATGGGAAATCGGTGGAACCTGCTCTACACATACTTTAGTACGAACCATAGAATATTCCCCCATCATAAAGAGTACACCATTGTTGCTTTCTTAGATATAGAAGGTGCTTTTAACAATGTCGACACATCTGCAATCGCATCTGCACTGACATCTCTGAAGGTAGATGCGTAGATGGTTCGCTTGGTGAATTGATTAACCAAACGATGACTAGTAGGGTCATCAAACAAAAACTGGGTGGCTTTTCAGCTAGGAGGTCTGTCAGTAGAGGCATACCACAAGGCGGTGTCTTATCTCCTCTCCTCTGGAACTTGGTGGTAAATGAGCTGCTAATATGCCTGGAAGCGGAGGGTTACATAGTGATTGCCTATGCCGACGAAGTTGCTATTGCCGTATCAGGAAAGCATCCTACTACCTTTAAAAAAACTCTTGCAAAACGCTTTAAACAAGCTAACCAATTGGACAGACCGGTGTGGTCTGGGTGTCAAGTGTCAACCCTCATAAAGCAGAACTTGTTCTATTCTCAAGGAAATATAAAATCCCTCATGTAGATCCTCCTTCTATTAAAGGTATTCCATTAACATTCACTGATCAAGCAAAATATTTGGGTCCTATTTTAGATAAAAAGTTAAGCTGGAAGCCTAATAAACAAGAAAAGGCCATAGTGGCACTCTTCTCATGCAAAAAAGCTGTTGGGATTAAAAAGAGCCTTCAACCTCGTATTCACTGGCTATATACTTTGGTGATTAGACCGATTCTCACTTATGGTATTACAGTATGGTGGACTTCCCTAGATAAAGCGGCAAACTACGATAAACTAAGCAAAGTACAACGTTCGGCTTGTTTATGTATAAGCGGTGCGCTTGGTACGACACCTTTTGTCACTTTTTTGACGTTCTGTTATATCTGACGCCCCTCGATATTTTTAGCAAACAGGTGTCTGCAAATACAGCCATATGCCTACATAAGCTTCCTCACAATGGACCAACAATGCTATTGGCCATTCCATCATTCTGAATTCATTCGGATCACTACCTAGTCACATTAACTACACCATCCCAAAACCACAATTCGGTTCAAATTTTCAAATCACCACTCCTTCTAGAACCCTCTGAGAAGATATGGCTTTCTTGGATGATGAATCGGTCCATATCTACACAGACGGATCAAAAACTGATGAGGGGGTGGTTGGCGGTGTGTCCTGAGAAAGACTAAAATTAAGACTCTCATTCCGTCTTCCTAATCATTGTAGCGTGTTCCAGGCGGAACTAATGGCGATTAAAGAAACCTTATCTTGGCTGAAAGAAAACGTGATATCAACTACAGATATTAGCATCTTTTCGGATAGTCAAGCAGCTACCAAATCCCTTGAATCGGTCTCTACTAACTCTAATTACGATACTTTTGAGTAGGTACTCTGAGATATCCTTAGTCATAGCTTAGCTGCGATATTCTCAGTGAAAGGCTGCTCCGGGGCCGGGTCGGGTAGACCTGGCAGCATCTCTTGTTTTCCAATACTATTCTAGGTGTCAGACGACCGAGAAATATGTGCCGAAACTCCCATCACTGTGACATCACACCACCGACGAATTATTTCGCAAACAAAAACAAAAATGAAAAAATTTTTCCGCGTACGTTAGGAGTATAGCGATTTATGTCTAGTTGACGTTTATTTTGAATCTGTTTACTGCCAAAATGTCAAAGTAGAAGTGACATTTGCCGCCATTTGCAAAAATTATAGCATCCTTAGATAGAGTGATGACTGATGAATTTTGCACCACCTGTAGTTTGTCAGTGAAACCTGGCTTACAGAAGGAAAGTTGAAGTTGTATACGGGGTAGGCTATGGATGACAGGTACAGATTCAATCAGTTTGTTGGAGGTGCAGGGAATATATCCATCATAATGAAATACATTTACTTTCATAACTGCTACTAAACCTTTTATTATAATTTTCTTAATTATTTCACCGCCAAAGCAAACAAATAAAACAAAAATAAACAATAAAACCAGTTACAAAACTACCTAGAAGTGATTAGTAAAATCACAATCCAATTATTACGATTAAGAATGGAAAAGTTTCTCTTATAGCCATCCAGCCAATAATCATAATGGAATCAATCTGTGGAATCTTTATCTGTTTGCCGCAAACCAAACAACCAATACCAAACCACCCCGCCACAATGCCAACGCAACTGAACTGACTGATGCTATGGTTGGTTGGTTTTGGTTGGTGTCCGCTTGGTTCACAATTAACCGCAATCGATAAGTTGGCTATCTTAATGGCAATTAATCCATGAACAAAGAAAACTTCTCAACTCAACGTCCTTGGCAATGTTTTTGGTTTTCACTATTATCAGTTGGGAGAACAATGCCACCACCCACCACCCTGCCACTGCTGTTTCTTCGTTCCTATCAATAACAACAAAGGAAGAAAAAACAATAATGACAAAAGAATGTGCCAATGGATGGACCAAAAAGCCTTTACACACAAATATCCTTAACAAATTTAGTCGTTTCCATCGCCGGCCGCCACGCCCGCCGCACCGTGCTCTGTTTTCTCGTCGAGGAACCAAAACAAAAGCTAAGAAAAACAGTTCTCCATTCTCCGATTGTCGACAACGAGGACGACGACGGTGATAATGCGTTAAAAGCAATTTATGGCCCACATTCAAAATATGAGGCGAACTTTTTATCTCGCACACAAAACAACACTCATCAAGCAGTAAAGAGAGAGAGAGTGGCAAGCAATAGAAGAGAATAGAACAACTGAAAATACCCTTATGGCATTTGACATGGCGGCAGATTTATTCTAACTATGAATATCCGGACACGAAATGCTTTTGATAAGAGGGCGCAAACTGTCGTCTCTATGTCCTTAATTCAAAATATTCAGCTCAGGATGGGATAAACACCACACAGAACAATACTGCCAAGCAGATCGAGATCTGTGATAAAACCGGCCTCGTTTCAAATCGCATATCGAGGAACTTCATTTGGCGCGCCCTAATACCGTTACATTGCTAAATAAACGACAGACAATAGAGAAGAAAAACCGTTATTAGATCCCTCTGTCAGACACGCACACAATCTCACCAAAGATAACCCAAGAACCCGTTGTTATTGTTGTTGTTGTTGTCATAGTATATTTCACTTTTTCTGTCGTCAAATTTATTAAAACATAAATAAGACGCTTTTGGGGCCATTAGCGTCCAAGCTTCAAAGATAATGGCAGAAAGTGAGATCCTGATGGGCTCTGTATAGAAGAAGCTTTGGTATTTGGGTTCTGTGTGAATTTGAGAGTTGTTGTTGTTTTGTTGTTGGCACTATCCAACCTTTTGTTGAAGAACATTTGTCTTGTTTAGGTACTGTAGCAATTGGAGAGGTAGAACATAGTCAAATTATATCAATGGGTAAATTACAGTAGAATCTCTCTTTTCTGTGATATCTTGGCACAATTTTTGTTGATTTTTTTGTTTCCAAAGCTTCAGATATTGAAGGTATTTACAGACAGGATTTCAGGGTCACCTAGCCAAGATTGTTGCTACGAACCTAGAATCAGGGGGCCTTTGTGAGGTAACAAGTTCTCTTGTATGCAAATGTTACAAAATAACATTATTTTACTGAATATGACAGTTTTATATGTATCATGACTGATTGTGATACCTGCCAGATACCTACAGTGGGGCCCTACGTCAATCAGACACCTGAAAGCTGTCAAAATAATTGGCACCCTTATAAGCGATACTGCATTTAAGATAACTAACTCACCACTGTTTGTTGAAAGCACTGACAGTAAAGCCTTTTATAAATCTGACGTCTTAAAGCTGTCAATTCATCTATGAAAATAAATACGTAGAGTCTGTAAAGTCTACGAACACTTTACTAATGAGCATCATGTTATCTTCATGGGTTTCAAGGCCACTTACATCTGGTAAATTTTGACCGAACTTAATTCTGCGAAACATCAACTAAATCTTAAGAGAAGTCCGCTTTTGAGAGTTTTGACTGTATTCAAAACAAAAAATATTCATATTCTGGTATAAAGTCTATATAATATTTCTTTTGATTTGTTCCACCATCTTCACTTCTTCAAGGCTATGTTTTGTTGATTTCTTGTGACAGATAAGGTTCTCTTTTTCCAAATTGCCTTCAACGACAACGACCGATGTGAGATCGTGAACTTAATGAGAGAACAAGAAATGAATTTAATGAAACATCATTCAGTTGCCTTTATGGGGCTATACTATACTCATAGCTATGTGAAATGTAAAATAAAATTTTTCGCAATAGATTTTATTGCAAAATTATTCAAATGAAATGAATAGAAGACCATTTCGAAAAAAAAAATAATAATGTTATGTTAGATACACTTTTGATGATGTATTATAGAGTGTCAAAGTTAAAGTATGAATTATATAAAAGGCTTTTATCGGAGGTAGGTATTATTATGTTTCAGGTATTTAAAGATAGGTACATAGCATAACAAAAAGATGAGAAATATATTTTTTTTATTTTGGTGGGGAACTTATTTTTGGATCGGCTAACTAACAGTAGGTAAAGTAGCATGACTTGTGGTAGGCCGTGAGACTTCCCTACACCAAAATTGCCATGCTTGTCTTGTAGACCAACAAAATATGAAACAAGGGTGTGTATAGCCTTCAATTATCTACGCTTGTTTAATTCAAAATTTGAAAGACTTACTTACTTCCTTACTTAAGGTGACGCTACAGTCCGGGGTGAATCAGGGCCTCAACCAACAAGGCACCTCCAGCCGGCTCGGTTTCTAGATATCTGTTTCCAGTTTCGTGTGCCTAATTGGTGGAGGTCCTCTTCCACTCGCGTGCGCAACCTGATAGGTATTCGGTTGGCCTCTGAATTTCGGTTTTTATATGTCAAAATTGTGTGACTCGTGACCCATTAGTAATGTAGTTTTCTTTGCCTTGATTTCGGGACCCAGTGATAGCGGTCCGATCTTCCCAAACCGAATTAGCTGCGGTTCGCTAAGGTAATTCTTCGACGGATTTCCACCAAGGTGTCGTTCGTGGAATTGACTACCTTGACTACCTCGAAATTACTGCTACCAACAAGTGACGTTTTGTCCTAGGCGATGGACAGATGAGGCTTTGTTTGTTGATAGCATATAACGGGTGATTTTTTAAGAGGTTTAGAACTTTAAAAAAAAAAGAAAACACAAAAAATTCGAAAAAATGAATGAAATATTTATTTGAATCGATAGTTTGAACCTTGCAATTTAATGTTTAAAGATAATTTCATGCAAATGTTGACCGCGGCTGCGTCTCAGGTAGCCCATCCGCTGAGTCCAATTTTGGCATACTCTTTCACACATATCGGCCGGTATCTCACGAATGAACGCAGTGTTTCTTGCCTCACATTATTTTATCGCTATTTTTATAAACAGTGTTCTAGTGAAATAGCCAGTTGCATTCCTCCCCTTAAAAACTTCAACCGCAATACTCGTGCTTTTAGGAATGCTCATCAGTTTACCTTTGAGCCCAACTTCGGACGTACTGTCAAGTATAGAGATTCTTTCTTTAGCCGCACAACACGAATGTGGAATGCTTTACCAAGCTCTATTTTCCCCTCCCATTTTGATATTCAAAACTTCAAAACCAATGTGCATCGGTATCTCCTTTCTAACCCTTTCCTATTTTCCTAATCGCTCGCACTGTGTTCATCATCTTAAGGGTAGTCATGTAACGAACTAAAAGTTAAATGAGCACTGTAATTCACTATGGACCAAGGCCTATAAATACATCGTTTTCGGGCCCCACGTTGGGCGCCATCTGTAACGAATAAATACTACTCCCGAATATCGGAAATTAAAATGAAATTCCTTTTATTAAATTTTTATTTCGACCTTGGTATATCTTATTATTTATCGTTATCGAGCTCCTCGTTGAGCATCATCTGTAACGAATAAAAATACCTAGCCCATATATTCCTCACAGAAGTGATGTGGAAACCTCAGTTCCTCACACCACCTTTATTGAATATGTTTCGATGTTACTACACACTATTCTCAAAAACACCTTATGCCGACTCAACAGCCGAGTTATCTGTGGTTTCGAAAATTGCCGAATTCCTCTCATATTCGAGTCATAATAACTCATATGATTTCGTGAGGTTCCCTCTGACCCTTCAAATCAAACTGACTACTATAACTCGCTGAATTCACCGAACATATTCCTGAGAGAGCTGAGGACATCACAGAGTGTATAAAAAAACATAAGTTGAGATTAAGCAACTTTGGTTTCAGAAAAGAGACCATGAAACTACTCTCTGAATACCTGCTTCTCTGAAGGAATTCATACCTCATCCTACACGCTACGCTCTTTTCTATCAACGTCTAATAGAATGTCCACGCAGTTTTCAAACAAGGGTTGTCTGCGCTGCTACAACCACCTGGTCATTTGTTGCACGTATGCTTAACTCACCGATAGAGGTAGGTTCTTGCAGTTGGAGCGAGACGGTGTTACATTGTTTTCGACCAGCCAACCTGGATGTTGTAGGTTAGTAATAAATGTTAAAAATCCTAGGGCCCGAAATCTTGTGTTTATCGACACGATCGAAAGATTGTACCTATCCTTCATAATTTTTGTTTTAGTATTGAAGCTTGCGTTTTGTGAATCTTTAAATGTAGGGAAACATAGATGGTCATGTCCCTTGAATCGAGCTTACCCCTCCCTATCACATCAGATGTACGACCTGATATGAAACCTTTGGTTTCCATTTGATTCTTAAATTTCAGAAACCCCATGATCGAGAGTCGCGGCTGTTATTGCGCTCTCTGCCTTTCTTTACCCACCCTATTGACATAAGGAATCGATCTTCCTTATATTCCTGTATTTGATTCTCTTAAGGCGGAATAATATTAATGAGAATCCCCTTAACGGACAAGAGAAGTTAAAAGAAGTTAACTTCCCTTAAATTGAATTGAATCCTCCTTCTCTCGACCCATCGACCTTAAAACTTACTCTTCCATATTTAATCAGTTACGTCCCTGATTAAAAAAAAACGACAAATCATTCTTTTTATACTTTCCGAATTCCACAAAACTGAATTTAAATCTTTCATACAATATTTATTTTATTCATATTCAAACCAATGTATCTTTTGAACTCTATCTAACAAATGTTTTCTTAGCTAAATATTCTTCCACCCGAATGTTCGACTATGTTTATCTGAATCTCAATCTTTACTATTATTTATCTTAAATTTTATCAAAACTCAACAAGATTGCTTTAAAATTTCTTCATACGTCATTGAATTGTTTAAGGACGTATTAGAGGTTTCGTCTCCTCTTAATCAGTCTCGTTATTAACCGTTTATAAAATGTATATATGTATAGAGTATCTTTCGCCTCTTTCGATATTTCTTTTGTAATTACTCTTTTAAAACTTTTGTAATCAATAAATAAAATTAATCCCCGATTAAAATTCTTTCAAACCTGCGTTCGTTTGTCGTTATGTAATTCGCTAATGATTTTCAAAAATGTGTCACGATATTTCTTTGTATGATCTTTCGCGATATCAAAATTTCAAAATATATTTCAAATAATATGGATCAAATAAAATGTGTTATCAAAATATATTAATATATATAATTTACTAAAGAAAAATTCACTCACCAGATCTTTTCCTCGTTGAAGTGCACTCGAACTTGGATGATTGTGGTTTCTGCTTTCATTATTAAAGAAAATTGTTAATATCCGAAGATTATTAGTTGAAATATATATGTGTTCCAAAACTTTATCTTGTACGTGCGATTATGATTTTAGTTGTCTTAAATTGGCTGAAAATTTTTACTTCAAAAGAGTGGAAGAATTCACAAGGTTATTTTACTTAAATAGAATAATTTCCTACCCTAACTAAGCCCTTCAAACTAAAATTCAGTATCGGTTTCGTGATACTGGAACTCTACTGTATCAATTCTTTTCTTCTTTACTGTATATTTGATCTTTAATATTTTCATGAACTTTACTTTTTATATAACCGTACCATATTTTCAGGTACTTTCAGATGTTAAAATTTCTGTATCATATTTTCAGATACTTTCACACAAACATAAAACATATCGTATCATATTTTCAGATACATTCACATAAAACTATCCAAACTAAATTTACTTTTATCTTATTAGAAAATTATTTGTTTATCAAAACAAAAATAGGTATTCTTCTTATCAGAAAATTCAAAAATCTAATCTGCACAACTATACACTTTGCACTATCCTTTTCAGATTATCTCCAACTACGAAATTTTCTTACTATAACAATATAAATACCAGTTACTCCTTTTTTTTTATCTTGTTATAACTTTCTTTTCACTTTGTATTTTTGTTTTTGTTTTATTATTCCTTAGGGTTGGTTATTTAGTACAGGTACAGGTGCGTATGTGAGGTGAAATTGACTTGAAGATTTCTTCATGACCCCAGCTACAGATGTAGTGATCTTGACTTGTTGAATGTGATAATTTCTACCGATGAATGACTTGACTGATGTAGCATTGGACGATTTGTACGAGAAATAGACTTGACTGACTGTACTTTCATACGATTCGAAACTTTTACACATATTCACAAATCGCTGTTAAATTATTCTTTTTTTTGTATTCGTTCTCTGGAGCACCGGTGGTGTTCGAGAACAACGTGGCATATAAATATGTATTTCGATATACTGGAACAACAAAAAATGCGTTACGGTTTGCTAGATATGTATCTAGTGTTCTGTCCGCAAAACAGAAACAGGATTTCTTGATGCTTCTCTTGAAGTTATGATTCTTAAAAATATTAGGCAGGTGTTTATGCACTTATATACAAATTGCGTCTCACAAATGAAATCAATATTTTTGAAAATTACTTTAGACTTGTGTTGGATGTATATTGCTGACTTTTTATTGCTTTCGAAGATGACAAAATTGGTTTAGATTCACGTGCACATGTTTGACGCCTTTACTGTTTGGTGTATGTAAATCGAGAAACAAATTTCTGCACGGAGAATCTTGCGAATCCAAATGAACTCTGGACAAAATGTGAGGATCTAAAATTGAAATAATATTGTATGTATAATCCTCGTCTGGCCGTCGCGAAATTTTCGTGAAAGTTTTCTTGTCAGCCTTATCATATTTCATCGTCGTCGTCGCACCTGTGGATTTACAAAGATAGAATGGACTTTAGAATTTTGCGAATTCACATGTGCTACCTCAAAAAAAAATGTTCTTTTTTTCTATTTCAGAATTTCTTTTCCAGGTTTCTTTTTTTCTTATTTCTTGTTTCTTTTCAGGTTTCGTTCTTTTTATTTCTTTTCAGGTTTTCTAGTATAATTAACAAAATAATTACCTTGTTATTTTAGGGTTTTCTTGATTCTCAAACACTATTTTCTGCTGCTGAATTTATTCGCTTCGAGTGGGTATTCTTCATGTCTACGTCCACTCTCGTGCGACAGACAAAAATTCTCGTTGCCAGAATAAAAGAAGCAAATGCCCTTTTATTATTTAGCAGGAATCCTAATAATGTTTATGATATCTTGTTACAAAAAGATTTTCTACAAACGTTTTAAATATTATCTTACCCGTTCCTCAGGTTATTTCACGCCTAATTAGAAAAAAGATGTTGAATGTTCGACGGCCAGACACAAAAGAAAGATGGTCGGTCGTGACAAAAGAAACTTACTTGATTTGCGCCGGCAACTTGGAATTGTTTGAGATTGAAACAACCCCAATCGTGTCGACGTGGCATGACATGTTCACAATAGTGAATGTTCGTTGGATACTTTTCTATATTCGAACACACTTAGATTGGTTGCGTTCATTATCTTGTCTCATATACATTTATAGCTTTGATAAAGTTTATTTATCTCTTGCATTCTTATTGGCGTTAAAGAATTGAATTTCATTATTCTCATGAGATTCTTTATATCTTATTTGACCTTTTTATTTCCTACTAGCATGATTTATGCAGTATTACTACTCTTTAAATGTGACTCTTTACTGTTGATGTTGGAGTGAAAGTGTAGAACGTTCAATGAATGTTTACACTTGAAGTGTGTGTTAAGCTTTGACGTTTACATGTACGTTTTTGTATGACAACAAGTTCGTTGTATTTTTATACTTCGGTTTAGGTTGGAAATATACTATTTATGGAGCAAATGTGTGAGATAGGATTTGATAGGACGTATAATCGTGTATCGACTTGCCGCGTTTCCTACAAAACTTGTTCAGCTGACTAGTTTTCAACTCGTCTAATGAACAAGAAAAGAAACGATCTTAGAATCATGTGTCTACCGAAAAAGTGTCTCATGCACAGCTGACAAAGCCGGGCTACTGATTTGGATTATATGTTTTTACTTTTTTAGATCTTTAGTATGTACTACAGATTCGAATCCTTTATCATCTTTAACTCTATATAAGTTATTTCCAATTACCTTTGTAATTGTCACTTTCAAAAATTTTGGACTGAGTTTGGCGCTTCTATGTTTCGTCGCGTCGCTCAGTACAAAATTACGTTTAAAAACTACGTCTCCTACATTGAATTTGACAAACCTACTTCTAAGGTTATAACTATTCTTATATGTTTCATGTGCTTGTTCTAAAGCGGTCTTGAGGTGAGCGTGCAAAATATTCATTGTTGCCGTCTTTGGTAACCAGTCTATTTCACTATTATTCAAGCCGTTAAGTTCTTTCAAGAGTTGGTAATCAGCGCCGTGTTCTATCATCCTCTGTCCGAACAAAGCTTCGTATGGCGACATGCCCAAAACAGAGTGAACGGATGTACGCAAAGCACTGCCTATGCAGGACAAATACTCATCCCAGTTATATTGTCGTGGATCGATATATGAACGAATCGCGGATAAGATTGAGCGATTAACTCTCTCACTGGCGTTAGCTTGAGGAGCATACGCCGCTGTTTTGACGTGCCTTATACCGAACGCTTCTATCATCTTATTAAATTCTTTACTCAAAAATTGTGATCCATTGTCAGACAACAAACTTTCGGGTACACCGTAAATTAAAAATATTTCATCTCTTAAAAACTTGATTACTTCTGCTGAACTTGCTTTTTTCAAAGGCTTGATAAAAACAAACTTCGTTAGCTGGTCTAACGCAATGACTATATATGAATTTCCTTTACGAGATCGCGGGTATGGGCCTAAGAAATCCACGTATACGTGTTGAAAAGGTCTTTCAACAGTATATGCGTCCCCCATTTCTGTACGCAAAATCGTATTGCTTGATTTGGTTATTTTGCAAGTATCGCATCTACCTACAAAAGCTTTAACTTGGGAAGCCATAGCTGGCCAGAAAAACTGTTGGCGGAGTCGATATAGAGTTTTGGCTATTCCCCCATGAGCAGCTCGCGGTGGGCAATGGGCCTGAGTGATCATCGGTTCCGTCAGCGTCGTTGGAATCCACAACTTCCAAACTTGGAGGTCCTGAAGCGGATTTCCTGTACAATGCCTGATCTTCTTATACACGAAACCTTTCGAGACTCGTAGATCAGGTAATCTTTCGTTGTTGTTTCTGATGTGTTCTGCTATCTGGAGATATTCTTCCGACTTAAAAGCTGGATCTTCCAAATCGACATACAACACCTCAGTCGGATTTGTTGACATAGACCCCGGTTGGCATACCTCTGAATGTAGACCCTCTAACTCATGCGTACGAGATAAAGCATCTGGTACTACATTCAGCGTACCCTTCCGGTGTTCAATCCCAAAGTCAAATCCTTGTAATTGAAGACTCCAACGCGCTAATCTCCCCGTTAGATCCTTCAAACTCATTAGCCACTTAAGGCTTGCGTGGTCGGTGATAACCAAAAATCTATATCCCTCCACGTAAGGTCTAAATTTTTGAATACCCTTCACAGCCGCTAAACACTCACGTTCGGTGACTGAATAGTTCCGTTGCGCAGCGTTCAACTTTTGTGAATAGTAATAAATCGGTCTTTCTACTCCTGACTCGTCTTTTTGACACAGCACACAGCCTATGCCTGTATTAGAAGCGTCACACAAAATGACAAACTGTTTACTGAAATCAGGATTTACTAAAACTGGTTTCGAAGTTAGGGCCTTTTTAATCGCTTCAAAAGATTTAATCGCTTCTTCCCCAAACTGAAACTTTCGATTTTTCTTTAAAGTGTCGGTCATAGCACTAGCTACGCTCGAGAAGTTTTCGATGAATCGCCTGTACCATCCCGCCATGCCAAGAAATCGGCGGACTTGTCGTGTGGAAGTTGGTACAGGGAAATCTAATATCGCTGATATCTTTCCTGGATCGGGTTTCAAACAACCAGGTCCTACTACGTATCCTAGGTATTGAAGTTCTTGGAAACAAAATTTGGACTTTTCCACGTTAATGGTCAATCCTGCTTCCAATAACCTGTTCGCTATTACCCGTAGTATTCTCATATGTTCTTCAAAATTTTTCGAAATGATCAACAGATCATCTAAATAAACAAATACTTGATCTCGCAGTTCTTGAGGAACCACCAAGTTCATAAGGTATTGTAGACTCTGAGCAGCATTCGAGAGACCGAACGGCATCACCTTGAACTGATAGAGTGGTCTACCGGGGACGGTAAATGCAGTCTTCTCCCGCGAACTTTGCTCCAGCGGTATCTGCCAGTACGCGTCTTTAAGGTCCACACTCGAAATGAAATGTGTCTCTTGAAGGCGTGCTAACAATCCCTCTATCTGAGGAATTGGATTCGCATCCTTTTTGGTTACGGAGTTTACCTTCCGAAAGTCCAAGCACATGCGGTTCTTCCCTGGTTTTCGTACTAATACGACAGGTGAACTCCATGGGCTGGAACTCTCTTCGATAACTCCCAACTCAAGCATGCGGTCCAATTCTTCGAATACTAGGGCTTGTACCGCCAGAGATATGGGATAGTGACGCTGTTTTATTGGCATCGCATCACCCGTATCTATCTTATGTTCGACAAGGTGAGTCCGTCCTAAGCCTCTTTCAGCGAAAGATGGAAAGAGCTCAATAACTTCTTTCAATACTTTAGCCTCTTGGTTGGACAAAACACACTTCGTCGGTTCCTTAATTCCGTCTTTGGATTCTGGGTCTATATCTATAGATGAAATTAGATGTGGAGCTATTTGAAACAACGCCCAAAAATCTACACCGAGGTAGAGTTGCTGAGTCAGCGTTGGTACTATGAACAAATCCAATTCGTGGACCATGCCCTTGTATTGAATTGCTGCCGTAACCATGCCGACAATCGCTTGTTTAGTTCCATCAGCTGTAGAGACAGCTGACGAAAATTTCTTGAACGGAATATTCCGTTCTTTCAAATACTCTAGTGCTCCTGAGCCGAGGCAACTAATGCTGGCTCCTGAATCCAAAAGACCGAGCCACGATTTTCCAAATACTTCCACAGAAATATATGGACGCGGATCGTTACTAATGTTTTTAAGATTTGTTGCAGATATAGCTTTATGTAATCTTCTTCTTGATTTCATCCTACTTCTTAAATTTGCTATCTTCTTAGAACGACAGGGAAATGTCAAAATTCGTTTCCTAGCTTTGTAATACTGAATTTGTCGCTCCTGCAAAGGTCTTTTTAAAGGAAATAAGTTTGTCTTTTCTGGTTCTGTCATATCCGGTTTGACGATTGATTTCTTTAATTCAGGTTTTAAGATTGTGATTTTATTTATAGGTGCTGGAGGGTTAGTTACTTTGCCGAGTACTTGGTCTTCACAATTTCCCCCTCGATTGGAAAATTGCTCTTTACTGGGTTTTCCGAACAGATCGGACAATTCGGCGTCACCGTTTCTTCTCGTCCACACTTGTAACAGAAGAGTCGTCTTCTAGGGTCAGGACAATCTCTAAAGAGATGACCCACGCCCTTACAATTCCAGCACTTAAATTCGTCTTTTCTATTGAAAGCTTCCAATGAAGTGTCTGGATTTGCTGGTTCTATTGCTAGTTGATATTGGTCTAGCTCGTGTACTTGCTTTCGAACTTGCTGGTTCGCATATGTCGCATGTGGTTTGAAACGTTGACCTTCGTTATCTTTTCCGTTTAGGAATTTTTCTATTGTTCTACATACGTAGACTAATTCGGCGAGACTATAAGTGTTGAAAGTAATCAACAGCTCTCCCATCCTTCTCTTCACATTTTGTTTGACTAGTTCAACAATTTCGGTAGTGGATTTAGGAACTCTCAATCTTGAATTTAATTTTATGATATCATCATAAAAATCGTTAAAACTTTCGTTGTATGCTTGCTTCCTGTCCATCATTTTCCTAGTCAATTCAGAGTCAGTCTCGAGACTTCTGTATTGCTCTAGCAAAGCTGCTTTGAGCTCTAGCCAAGTCGTCCTCTGATTGCTCTTTGACCAGGTCCAGTACCAAACTTCTGCTGAACCACTCACAAAATGATGAAATTGCTTACCACTTCCTCCCAAGAAACGTGATAACTATCTTTCACTCTCTCTATCCTAAACAAGAAATCATCAATTGTCATGTTTTTGGAATTAAATTTGATTCCCCACTTATGATAGTGTGGGAATCTCATAAATGAACTGGCTGGTGTTGTTGTTGACAATAGCGGGTTCGATGCGGCTGGGGAATCGTTAAGATTCATTTGGCCTATTTGGGCCAGAAAAGCGTCCACATTAGAACTTCTCGCCATATCTGCCGGATGGACTCTAGTTTCATTCGGTTGTGTCCTGGCCGGGTTGTTCTGATGGTTTGGGTTGGGTAGATTATGTTCGTTATGACGAGGGTGTGGTGTTGGTTCCTCATGCAAGTTCCTATTCGTAGTAACTGTCGGTTGTGTCTGAGGTAAAATTCTAGCAAGAGTATCTCTTACAATATTACCTACTTGATCTAGAAGGTTAGCTTGATTTCGAGCTAGCTCTTCCCTAATAAAACGTTGGTCTTCCGTTCTGTTCAGACCTACCGTCGCTGACACTACCTCCTGTACATAATTGTCGAACCTGTTACTTGTATCAAAAGATTCATCTCTCGCGTTATGACTAGAACTGGCCGCAGGATCATTAAGAACTGGGTCATGTCGAACACTAGCATTATCTTCTGCGTTCTCCTGGTTTACCTCTGGAGATGCGGGTCTAATTTCATCGTCCGCGGGTGCTTCCCTACGACTATGATTGATTTGATTTAATAACATGCTTGCTCTTCTTCTATATCTTTCTTCACGCGGAGTTGGCTGATATAATAAAACTCTACCTCTCCTCTTCATCAGAAAAGTAATTCCAAAAAAAAACTTATTAACTTAACTAAACTAAATGAGTAACTTTGTTACAAAAATTTAAATTTCAAAAATTAAATCCTTAACTAATTAAATTTTCATTCACTTTGAATCAAATAGACTATCCAAAGAATGAGCTATAAACTTAACTAATCTTAAACCTAATTTTCTCTTTTTAAAATCTTCTCAAAAATCTTTTATCTTAACTATCAATATTCCTATAATCTGCAAAAATTGTTTTAATTCTCAAAACTAATACTTTAACTGAATTTCTAAATACTAAAATACTTGAATACTTAAATAACTGAAACGCCACCAGGCAAATTCTAAACTAAAAGGGTGCCACCAGGCAAAATCTAAACTTAAACGCCACCAGGCAAAAATTTCTCAAAAATGCGCCACCAGGCAAAATAAACTGAAACGCCACCAGGCAAATTAAATTTCTAAATTACCTCAAAAAAAAACTATACCATAAATGGTCGGGTCTTGAGAGAGGGATTCTGGAGTTGGAATAACAACAATATCCTTCCCCAAAGAAAATTATATAATGTGTTGTTAAAGAAAATTAAAAGCTTCGCTATATCTGACTACGTCGAAAGATACACGAAATAAAATTTTAACTGTACTTGATCTTCTTCACAAAACTAAGAGACAAAGTTTTCGTTCTCCGAAATGATTGGATATTTGCCACACTGCAACAGACGTGAGTCAGGAAAATGTTCAACTAACCACCGGTCAATGTGCCCAAAATCACCTATCCTTACTTCAAACTAAAACTTCCTCACAGAAACTGATGTTGTTGTTCGTGATAGAACTATTTCATCGAAAAAGTGAATCTATTATAACTATCTCTATACTTCTACAACAGACGTGCGTCGGGAACTTGATCGCCAACCACCGGTTAGAAGGTTAAGAGCATCGCTACTCTAAACTCGTTCCACAAAATCTAGAGTATAGCCTTACGCAACAGACCACCAGGTAATTAACACCTAAATGCGGACATAAGTACTAACTCCAAAATCGAAGTCGAAAAAAAGTTAATCAACCTCATTACAACAGACGAAGTTCTACTTAACAAAAAAAAACTTCCGGATAATGAATAGCCAACTAAACTCTCCTCGAGTTAATCCTCGAATGAACTTCTTCTACAAAAAGCTCTACTACCAAAATTTTAACAAAAAAAAATTGCTAACTAAAACTCTGAAAACTTCTTCTAAAACAAAATTACTATCGTATCGTCACAAAATTTTTCGGCCCCACGTTGGGCGCCATCTGTAACGAACTAAAGTTAAAATTAAATGAATTCCTCTAACCTTTATTATCATCTCGTTTTCGGGCCCCACGTTGGGCGCCATCTGTAACGAACTAAAAGTTAAATGAGCACTGTAATTCACTATGGACCAAGGCCTATAAATACATCGTTTTCGGGCCCCACGTTGGGCGCCATCTGTAACGAATAAATACTACTCCCGAATATCGGAAATTAAAATGAAATTCCTTTTATTAAATTTTTATTTCGACCTTGGTATATCTTATTATTTATCGTTATCGAGCTCCTCGTTGAGCATCATCTGTAACGAATAAAAATACCTAGCCCATATATTCCTCACAGAAGTGATGTGGAAACCTCAGTTCCTCACACCACCTTTATTGAATATGTTTCGATGTTACTACACACTATTCTCAAAAACACCTTATGCCGACTCAACAGCCGAGTTATCTGTGGTTTCGAAAATTGCCGAATTCCTCTCATATTCGAGTCATAATAACTCATATGATTTCGTGAGGTTCCCTCTGACCCTTCAAATCAAACTGACTACTATAACTCGCTGAATTCACCGAACATATTCCTGAGAGAGCTGAGGACATCACAGAGTGTATAAAAAAACATAAGTTGAGATTAAGCAACTTTGGTTTCAGAAAAGAGACCATGAAACTACTCTCTGAATACCTGCTTCTCTGAAGGAATTCATACCTCATCCTACACGCTACGCTCTTTTCTATCAACGTCTAATAGAATGTCCACGCAGTTTTCAAACAAGGGTTGTCTGCGCTGCTACAACCACCTGGTCATTTGTTGCACGTATGCTTAACTCACCGATAGAGGTAGGTTCTTGCAGTTGGAGCGAGACGGTGTTACATTGTTTTCGACCAGCCAACCTGGATGTTGTAGGTTAGTAATAAATGTTAAAAATCCTAGGGCCCGAAATCTTGTGTTTATCGACACGATCGAAAGATTGTACCTATCCTTCATAATTTTTGTTTTAGTATTGAAGCTTGCGTTTTGTGAATCTTTAAATGTAGGGAAACATAGATGGTCATGTCCCTTGAATCGAGCTTACCCCTCCCTATCACATCAGATGTACGACCTGATATGAAACCTTTGGTTTCCATTTGATTCTTAAATTTCAGAAACCCCATGATCGAGAGTCGCGGCTGTTATTGCGCTCTCTGCCTTTCTTTACCCACCCTATTGACATAAGGAATCGATCTTCCTTATATTCCTGTATTTGATTCTCTTAAGGCGGAATAATATTAATGAGAATCCCCTTAACGGACAAGAGAAGTTAAAAGAAGTTAACTTCCCTTAAATTCTTGAATCCTCCTTCTCTCGACCCATCGACCTTAAAACTTACTCTTCCATATTTAATCAGTTACGTCCCTGATTAAAAAAAAACGACAAATCATTCTTTTTATACTTTCCGAATTCCACAAAACTGAATTTAAATCTTTCATACAATATTTATTTTATTCATATTCAAACCAATGTATCTTTTGAACTCTATCTAACAAATGTTTTCTTAGCTAAATATTCTTCCACCCGAATGTTCGACTATGTTTATCTGAATCTCAATCTTTACTATTATTTATCTTAAATTTTATCAAAACTCAACAAGATTGCTTTAAAATTTCTTCATACGTCATTGAATTGTTTAAGGACGTATTAGAGGTTTCGTCTCCTCTTAATCAGTCTCGTTATTAACCGTTTATAAAATGTATATATGTATAGAGTATCTTTCGCCTCTTTCGATATTTCTTTTGTAATTACTCTTTTAAAACTTTTGTAATCAATAAATAAAATTAATCCCCGATTAAAATTCTTTCAAACCTGCGTTCGTTTGTCGTTATGTAATTCGCTAATGATTTTCAAAAATGTGTCACGATATTTCTTTGTATGATCTTTCGCGATATCAAAATTTCAAAATATATTTCAAATAATATGGATCAAATAAAATGTGTTATCAAAATATATTAATATATATAATTTACTAAAGAAAAATTCACTCACCAGATCTTTTCCTCGTTGAAGTGCACTCGAACTTGGATGATTGTGGTTTCTGCTTTCATTATTAAAGAAAATTGTTAATATCCGAAGATTATTAGTTGAAATATATATGTGTTCCAAAACTTTATCTTGTACGTGCGATTATGATTTTAGTTGTCTTAAATTGGCTGAAAATTTTTACTTCAAAAGAGTGGAAGAATTCACAAGGTTATTTTACTTAAATAGAATAATTTCCTACCCTAACTAAGCCCTTCAAACTAAAATTCAGTATCGGTTTCGTGATACTGGAACTCTACTGTATCAATTCTTTTCTTCTTTACTGTATATTTGATCTTTAATATTTTCATGAACTTTACTTTTTATATAACCGTACCATATTTTCAGGTACTTTCAGATGTTAAAATTTCTGTATCATATTTTCAGATACTTTCACACAAACATAAAACATATCGTATCATATTTTCAGATACTTTCACATAAAACTATCCAAACTAAATTTACTTTTATCTTATTAGAAAATTATTTGTTTATCAAAACAAAAATAGGTATTCTTCTTATCAGAAAATTCAAAAATCTAATCTGCACAACTATACACTTTGCACTATCCTTTTCAGATTATCTCCAACTACGAAATTTTCTTACTATAACAATATAAATACCAGTTACTCCTTTTTTTTTATCTTGTTATAACTTTCTTTTCACTTTGTATTTTTGTTTTTGTTTTATTATTCCTTAGGGTTGGTTATTTAGTACAGGTACAGGTGCGTATGTGAGGTGAAATTGACTTGAAGATTTCTTCATGACCCCAGCTACAGATGTAGTGATCTTGACTTGTTGAATGTGATAATTTCTACCGATGAATGACTTGACTGATGTAGCATTGGACGATTTGTACGAGAAATAGACTTGACTGACTGTACTTTCATACGATTCGAAACTTTTACACATATTCACAAATCGCTGTTAAATTATTCTTTTTTTTGTATTCGTTCTCTGGAGCACCGGTGGTGTTCGAGAACAACGTGGCATATAGATATGTATTTCGATATACTGGAACAACAAAAAATGCGTTACGGTTTGCTAGATATGTATCTAGTGTTCTGTCCGCAAAACAGAAACAGGATTTCTTGATGCTTCTCTTGAAGTTATGATTCTTAAAAATATTAGGCAGGTGTTTATGCACTTATATACAAATTGCGTCTCACAAATGAAATCAATATTTTTGAAAATTACTTTAGACTTGTGTTGGATGTATATTGCTGACTTTTTATTGCTTTCGAAGATGACAAAATTGGTTTAGATTCACGTGCACATGTTTGACGCCTTTACTGTTTGGTGTATGTAAATCGAGAAACAAATTTCTGCACGGAGAATCTTGCGAATCCAAATGAACTCTGGACAAAATGTGAGGATCTAAAATTGAAATAATATTGTATGTATAATCCTCGTCTGGCCGTCGCGAAATTTTCGTGAAAGTTTTCTTGTCAGCCTTATCATATTTCATCGTCGTCGTCGCACCTGTGGATTTACAAAGATAGAATGGACTTTAGAATTTTGCGAATTCACATGTGCTACCTCAAAAAAAAATGTTCTTTTTTTCTATTTCAGAATTTCTTTTCCAGGTTTCTTTTTTTCTTATTTCTTGTTTCTTTTCAGGTTTCGTTCTTTTTATTTCTTTTCAGGTTTTCTAGTATAATTAACAAAATAATTACCTTGTTATTTTAGGGTTTTCTTGATTCTCAAACACTATTTTCTGCTGCTGAATTTATTCGCTTCGAGTGGGTATTCTTCATGTCTACGTCCACTCTCGTGCGACAGACAAAAATTCTCGTTGCCAGAATAAAAGAAGCAAATGCCCTTTTATTATTTAGCAGGAATCCTAATAATGTTTATGATATCTTGTTACAAAAAGATTTTCTACAAACGTTTTAAATATTATCTTACCCGTTCCTCAGGTTATTTCACGCCTAATTAGAAAAAAGATGTTGAATGTTCGACGGCCAGACACAAAAGAAAGATGGTCGGTCGTGACAAAAGAAACTTACTTGATTTGCGCCGGCAACTTGGAATTGTTTGAGATTGAAACAACCCCAATCGTGTCGACGTGGCATGACATGTTCACAATAGTGAATGTTCGTTGGATACTTTTCTATATTCGAACACACTCAGATTGGTTGCGTTCATTATCTTGTCTCATATACATTTATAGCTTTGATAAAGTTTATTTATCTCTTGCATTCTTATTGGCGTTAAAGAATTGAATTTCATTATTCTCATGAGATTCTTTATATCTTATTTGACCTTTTTATTTCCTACTAGCATGATTTATGCAGTATTACTACTCTTTAAATGTGACTCTTTACTGTTGATGTTGGAGTGAAAGTGTAGAACGTTCAATGAATGTTTACACTTGAAGTGTGTGTTAAGCTTTGACGTTTACATGTACGTTTTTGTATGACAACAAGTTCGTTGTATTTTTATACTTCGGTTTAGGTTGGAAATATACTATTTATGGAGCAAATGTGTGAGATAGGATTTGATAGGACGTATAATCGTGTATCGACTTGCCGCGTTTCCTACAGTCAAAACCCCTTTAGTGCGCGCTCATTATAAAAAAAAAAAAAAAAAAATGGATGTTGGCTTCCAGTGCGTCAATCGAAGCGGGCTTGTCCCTATAGACATTAGCCTTGACATACCCCCACAAAAAATAATCTAATGGTGTCAAATCGCACGATCTAGGCGGCCAATTGACCGGCCCGAAACGTGAAATTAACTGTTCACCAAACTCGCCTCGCAATTGCGCCATTGTTTCGCGTGCTGTGTGGCATGTGGCACCGTCTTGTTGAAACCACATATCATGCAAGTCAAGAACTTCCATTTCGGGCAAAAAAAAAGTTTGTTATCATCGCTCGGTAGCGTTCACCATTGACAGTAACGCTGCGATTCGCATCATCTTTGAAGAAATATGGCCCAATAATGCCGCCGGCCCATAAACCGCACCAAAGAGTGGCTTTTTCGGGATGCATTGGTAGCTGTTGCAATGCTTCTGGCTGATCTTCACTCCAAATGCGGCAATTATGCTTATTTACGTACCCATTCAACCAAAAATGAGCCTCATCGCTGAACACAATTTTTCGATAAAAAAGCGGATCCTCGGCCAGCTTTCCAAGAGCCCATTCACCAAAAATTCGGCGTTGTGGTAGGTCGGCTGGCTTTAGTTCTTGCACCAGCTGTATCTTAAAAGGCTTTACGCCCAAATCCTTCCGCAAAATTTTCCACGTAGTGCTGTAACAAAGGCCTAACTGCTGGGAACGGCGCCGAATCGACATTTCGCGGTCTTCTGTCACACTAGCTGATACGGCCGCAATATTTTCTTCACTACGCACAGTACGTAAACGTGTTGGTGGTTTAATGTCCAACAAAGTAAATTTGGTGCGAAATTTGGTCACAATCTTCCGAATAGACTGCTCAGAAGGTCGAGAATGCCGACCATAAAATGGAAGCAGCGCGCGATGAACATTTCGAACCGAGCACGAATTTTGATAGTAAAATTCAATAATTTGCAAGCGTTGTTCATTTGTAAGACGATCCATGGTTAAATTGCAAACCAAACTGAAGCTGTTTGACAGTGACACAAGGTACTAAACACACGTCAGCTGTCAAAACCAGTGTTGCCAAAACCAAACCAGCTAAAAAATCACCCGTTACTTTGTTTAGTCCTCATTCACTTCAAGACCAACGCGTTTCGCCTGTTCATCCATAGCTGTGAATGCTTCAAGTACAGCTCTCTTGGAGCGGCCAATGATGTCGATGTCATCCCCATAGCCTAGCAGTTGAGAGTTGAGACGACCTGTGTAGCAAAATACGTAGCGGACGTTAGAATTTGAATTTGCAAAATACCTTCGACTTTATAGCAACTCAATGATAGTCAAACTAGGATTGGAGCTTGACTAGTAAGGGAAATTATTATTGCCAAACTTATCGGAGATTCATTTAAGGGAAATTAACTAGAGGTCGCATAGTTGAGAGGAGAAGTCTGAAAATATTTATCTTAAGTAAATGAGTATGAAGTCATTTAGATAGATATACAGGCTGTCAAGAAAGTAGGGTATAGGCATAAGAAAATAAAAAAAAAAAAAATTTGTAAATGAATAAATACTTATATTAATTAAAAGAAAATTAAGAAAAAAAAAAATAATAATAAGAATAAGTAACAAAGCGAGTGGAGGATTCGAACCAAGGGTGGTGATCGGATTCGTGGGCGAGCGTGCAAACCACTCAGCTACGGAAAGCCTTGGGTATGATAGATTGTAGTGGACTCATAGTCATACCAAATGGTCTAAAGAAGACGAGAGGAAGATTGGAAGATTAAATCAAGAAAAGTTAAAGAAGACTCGATTCGATAACTAATACATGTTACAGAAAGCGTATGAGATGGGGCTAACCAGAAGAGGGGTAAAGAGTTTTAAGAAGAAATTAGACGGAAATACAAAAAATTGGACACACATATTACAAACAAAATAAAATTCAATTTTTAAAGTTAAAATTAGATTTTTTTGATTAAAATTCTGCCCAAAATTCTAAAAAAATCGATGCCGGATGCGCTTCCATACAATTTTAACGAAAATATATGAGGAGACGAAGAGGATAAGGGGCCGACGATAAAAACTAAAGCAGTTGGCTTTGGATAATCGAGCGCGTTAGTCGCAGTCGGGTGATAACAACACGAAATTAAAAAGTACAGTCACAAACGATCACATTACCTTATTTAAACTTTTACATAAAGAAAAAGTCAAGTGTAAATAAAACTTAGAAACATAAATTGTCATTAAACCTTTGTATATAAAATCTATAGTACTATCATGGGTGACGAACGACTGGCACGAACCAAGTGACGGCTTATGAAATTACTGGTGCTGAGCCTAACTAAGTGTGTACAGCTGAATTGTAAACTTAAGAATATGGCAAATGAAGAATAAAGTGTAATAATAAAATAATGAGAGAGCTGTACACTTTTTTATAAGAGTTGGAGGGAGGAAAGAAATCAAGCAATTTTGTTTTTTTCAAAGGTATTGGTTTTGTCAATGAATAATAGGCTGAGAGTTCGGTGCGTATGCGTATTTGGCTCTGATGTGAGCTGAAATGAAAGTATGATTGTTTTTCTTTCTATCGTTGGGAACGAAAAAATTGTATTTGGAAACAAACAACAAAATATATGCTTGCAAGTTATATTGTAAGATTGTATTTGTAACCATGGTTACTTTAAATCTTTTTATTTGTTTATTTTACTTTTGTGTTTTCTTTCGTGTTTTGTTTTTATCAGATTTTAGTCGTAAAAATGCTTTGGTGGGGGAAGGTTGCTGCTGTTAGGTGTAATTTTCGTTGTCATTTAGTGTGTATATTTTTGGGTTGTTTTGTTTACTTTCGTTTTTTGTTATTTCTGTTGGTTGTTGTTGGAATATGGTAGGCACGTAGGTGGTTGTCATTGACGGCTGCTGTTGCTCATGCTCGGCTGCTGCTGCTGCCGCTCAGCATACGATCGGAATATTTTTGTGCTGGGGTGGGTAAAAAAACGAATTTTTGTTTGGGGTGGTTGGTTGCAGGGTTGTCAGATTGGGCTATTTATCATAAATTGGGCTATCTTTTTCCTTAATTTGCGACAAGAATATGAAAAAAGTAGCCCAATTTCATATTATTTCTATAAATTTTAAGAAAATTCGTTACATAAGTTCAAAAATATATTTTAGTTCGTCCAGGTTTTAAGGATTTGTCCCGGAAATTATTCCAAAAAACAAAAAAAAAACGTAGAATGTATAAGTAATCCTATATTTTTAAGATGAGATTGGGCTCGTTTTTGGGCTAGATTTTGGGTAGCGATTTAGGCTACAAGAATTTTCGATTTGGGCTACACAAGTGCTTCTTGAGCTGGCAACCCTGGTTGGTTGCTTTAGGTCTGTTTTCGTTTGGATGTTCTTAGCATTGCTTTTGCAGCACTTTTCCTGTTTGACACAGTTGGAATGAAAAAAAGAGTGCAAAATAACAGCCCTGAACAATCAGTGAAATTTGAAACATCTATCGACAATTAAACAATACCTATAAGGGGAGAATACGATAACTCGGGCGACAAAGTTTATTGACAGATTTGTATAGAACAGTTATTTACAAGCATTTTTTACTATGAAAGAGGGGGGTCTATATCACCCCATTTGGACGGGAGGTGCACTTTTCTAAAAAAACACTTAAGATGAAAAAAAAATATTTAGAAATAATGGTAGTACTTACAATTAAGAATTACACATTTTTTTAAAGCTAAAAGTGTTCTATCATCTTGATTTTAAATCAAGTGATTTCCATGAAAACTAATTTGAAACTAAAAATTTCAGAACAAAAAATGACAAAAAACAAGCTTATACTGTCTTTATTCCAAATTTTTAGACTAAATACTAGTTTTTTTTAACTAATTTTTTTGCTTTTATTAGTTTTTAATCGAATACTGAAGACTAGATGGTTATAGATATTTTTAGAGACTCTGGACTCTTGGTTCTATTGACTAATGAAACATTTATTCAAAGTTCCACTGACATCCCATTATTTTAAAAGGGTTTTCGGTAATATTTCGGATTTTGAGGGACTTTGGATATGCCATAAGGGGTGCAATTCTGCGTCGATACCAATTTTAATATTTCATGAATTAATTATTTCAAGGCTCCCCATACGATTTGATTTCTTTTTTCTGGCCTACAAAAGTTTTTTTTTAAAGAAAAAGCTAAAAACATATTATTCAACAATGTTCTTGTCACTTATATCTCAAAAGCAAACCAATCTTTGGTATTCACTTGATTGCATATTTAACACCAGAAAAATAAAAATTAATACAAAAAATTACATTGGGCCTCTAGCTTTTGAGGGCACCAATGGGAAACTACCAGTGTGGATCGAACCCAGCCTCTTTTTAACTTGCGATATAGATACTATAGGGGTTTTGGATTCGTGCAAACGAAAATTTTGAGACAAAAATCAAACATGACATTACGATGATAGAGAACACGACAAAATGGTGGCACAATTCTGTCTGCCTGTCTGTCTGTCTGTCAGTCAGTCAGTCAGTCAGTCAGTCTGTCTGTCTGTCTGTCTGTCTATCTGTCTGTCTGTATGTCTGCCTGTCTGTCTGTCTGTTTGTATCTGGATCTACAGCCTAAACAAATGATGCGATTTGCTTCAAATTTTGAACTAAAGGTTTTCTTGTAACTCTCCAGAGGGGAAATTAAAATTTTTGTTGGCTCTAAAAATAAAGGTAATTGCCATACAACCTTTGAGGAAAAGCTTTTTGAATAAAAAATTTTTTTTTTTTGGATTTAAAAAAAAATATTATATTTATTTTTTGAAAATTCAATATTTCAAAAACGGGTTGATGAATTTCTTGTCATTTTGATAACGGCTACGCATTGTTTAGAAACAACACAATTTGTTCCTTTAACGGGTTTGTAAGACTTTGAAAATTTGGTGTGGAAAAACGGTTCCATGAATCTATTTGAATATTTACAGGAATACTGATGATTTAAAAGTCTAAAATTATGCATACCAACGCAAGCCATGCAATTAATATTTGCAAGGAAACAAAAGATTTACGAAAAGATCATAAAAAGTCATTGTTTAGTACTTTTTTAAACTAACGGTGAAGGGTCAAAAAAAATAATAAAATGGTAATAGTACTTATATCTTTCTAGAATATTTGTCTCACAAAAGTGTTGAATTTCAAAACCAGAAAACCAAATTTGTATTTAAATTTTTCTAATAAATAGCTCCAATGATTTCAAGTTTTTTGTTGGTATAAAATTAATATTTTCGTATTTATGTACATAAATGACATTCGTTTTTCTTAAATCAATTTCATGCTTTCGAACATTGTTCTTTTATGTATTTCATCTAGTTTTTATGCACACAATTTCAAAAATTCTAAGCCCCTTGAAATGTTGATAGCTAGGAATATATGTAGGTGCATTAGGGTGGTCGTAAGAAAAAGATCAGGTTGTATGGGCCTTAACCGATTCTAAAAGAAAAAAAATATTCCCTAATTTTTTCAGATTTGTATTATCATCCCTTTAGTCGCTGTAGGGGTTAATTTAATGGCATATTTTTTGTGCATACAGCATACTTAGGTTAAAAATAAACAAGAAAAAAAGTATATTTAACCGGCTTGGACAGGCGACACTTTTATAAAAAAATACTTAAAATGGAAAAACATACATAATGTACATACCTATGTACATACATTAGGGTGGTCCTTATATTGGGTTTTTTTTAAATTCCAACTTGGATAGGCATCAAATGGCTCTAAATAGAGAAAAACAAATTTCCTAATTTTTTCAGATTTTTATTTCACCCCCCTGGTCTCCCTTTTTTCACTTCAAGGTGCAAATAATGGAGCTAGGGTGATTCTTATAACACGTGCAAAAAAAATCAGAACTTATAGATTAGATTCAGAAGAAAAAAAATCGTACCGGAGGGGGGGTTTATTTCCCAGTGGATTCTTTTCACAGTTTTGCATTAGTTAGATACTTTTTTGAATGGAAATGAAAAAAAATTACATTTTTCAAAAAAAAAAAAAATCAAGTTTTTTTGTTTGAAATTTTTTTTAAATTAATTTTTTTTTATTTTTTTGTTTAATGTACTTTTTATTTCATTTCAATTCAAAAAAGTATCTAACTAATGCAAAACTGTGAAAAAAATCCACTGGAATTGCGGTTTTCTTGTCATTTTGACGACAACTTCGCATTGTTTAGGAACACCACAATTTGTTCCTTTACCTGGTTTGTAAGACTTTGAAGTTTTGGTGAGGAAAAACGGTTCGATGAATCAATTTGAAAATTTACAAGAATATTGATGATTTAAAAGTCTATAAATTTGCATACCAACGCAAGCCATGGAATCAATATTTGCAGCGAAAAAAAAAGATTTATGAAAAGACCACAAAACGTCGGTTTTTAGTACTTTTCTCTCCCGTAGGATTTTTTTTCTTGTCTTCTTTTAACCAATAGTGAGTGTCATAAGTGATTAAACACAAATTATTTCTGGAGTTACATGAAATTTAAACAAACAAATACATAAATAAAAATTGCATCCCAATAGTTTAAAAAAAAGTTTTATTCAATAGCAATAGATCAAGACAAAACTATTCATAATAAAACAACCTAATGCATTTTTTCCTTACAAAAACTTAATATACACTTTATTTTACGCGATGATGGTTTAAATTCCATTAATGGTTATCGTAGGACTGTTATCATAATGTTATAATAAAATTCAGAGAAAACTGATAAGATACCTACTACCTACCTAAGGTAAATACAAAAAATTAAAATATCGCAACATGTCCTTAAATAATTCCTTCATAGATGTGGTGAAAAGTTGCAACATTGCTACAAAGATTAAAAATTTCAAGTCAAATACCCAATATTTGATAAACAAAATTAAAATAATAAACGAAAATATAATCTACATGCCTACCTACATTATGTATGTACGTATAAATCTATAAACAAACATATAACTTATACCTCAAGCTCACATACAAACACAATCGAGTAATAGAAAGCAATTTGTTTTATTTTTATTTCCTTTCATTTATTCTTGTCGTTAGTATGTGTATGGCACAAGCAACTGATTCATTTGTCTCCCTTGCTCCCTTTATTGTTGCGAGAATCAATGTAATATAACCCTCTCTTACGACTTTTTCATTTTGCTTTTACATTTTTCTTCTATTTCAACTCTCAAATATCAAATACATTTCCATATTAGCGCCGCCTGGTGAAGGCTTATGAAAATAAAAAAAATTGGCTGATGATAGTACTATAGATTTTATATACAAAGATTAAACTACAAAAAAAAAATAAAATACTAAGTGAAAATTTATGAAAAAAAAAAAATTAACAAGAAACAAGAAATGATTGACAATACATCACCAAAGCGACAGAAAAATCATAGAGAGCACCAACGCCACACTTGCTGGCACGAGAGCTCCATGATCATAACGGTGACACAAGTAGCCTCAAATCTCCAAAGCCGACAAATTTTTACTATTATTGCCGAAGACACCAAAGGCCTCAAGCTATCGAGAGTCTGTACGTCTACGGCAGCCTTATCTGGAAGCACAGACAACGTCATAACCTGTGCTTTATCACACGACACACTCAATAGCCACGCTTACAGCAATATTTTACAACACACGGTAGCATCAATAGCAGCAATACCATAAGACACTCCACTCATCATTAATAACAGCTCATCACTTAAAGCAAGATCATACAACACACACAATAACCACACTTCAGCCATAAAACACACATCAGCACTAACAGCAATATCTTACGACTCCCATAACCCATTCACCAACAACAACATCATTCGATCTTAACTCATACAGCAATATACTCAACATCATCCCTTACAGCAATACGTACAACTTCAGCATTCATCAATACCATACGACACACATAACACCCATTCACCAACAGCAGCAAGATACGACCTTAACTCATACAGCAATATACTCAACATCATCCCTTACAGCAAATACGTACAACTTCAGTAGATCTCAATACCATACCACATCATCTCTTAAAGCAATAACACACAACCAACACACCTACAGCAATAACAATAGACACCCATCACACTTCACCCTATTCAACAGCAAGTTTAAGCGACACCGACATCAAGATAACATGGAACAAACAACACACTTACATATAAGAGATAACACTATAAATAATTTTATAAAAGCTAAGTAATTTTATTTATTTGTCATTTAATATTTTTTTTTATTATTCTAAACTAGCTTAAACTTAGGAATAACAAGAAAAAAGAAAAAAAAAAGAAAACAAAAGAGAAGAAAAAAAAATATTAGAACGTAAATTTAAATAAGAACAAAGTTAATACTAAAAGCTAATAATATACATTTATTGAAAAGAAAATAATAATTAAGATTATACAGGTTTTTTCTTATTTTTTTTTTTGCAAATTCGACTTAAAACCCTTTCAAAATTTAATTCTATCCCAACAGGTAAATTTATTAAAAACAGAAATTGATAACGAACTAAAAAAAAAAAGTGAACGTGAATAGGAAGCCAACCCAACCGAAGCGGTGCACCACCTCGTTGGATCGACGGCAGAATCTCCGAATCAAAGTACAAAAGTAAATTTTTTTTTTATAAAAAAAAAAAACTTGGGGTAAGTGCCTTGTTCTTATAAATATTACATAATTAAATTTTGAAAGCTGACCTAATCGAATTCGCGATATTAGATTTTATTTGTTTTTATATAAGATCGTAAAAGAGAGTATTACTGCCGAAGAGTAAGCCTCGTCGAAAATACATACGATCACAGAAAACTTCCAAATTGGAATGATAAATAAATAATACAGGTTTTTTTTTATAACTAAGAGAATGTAAACCAATATTAAATTTAAACTGAAAGAAGAAAGAAAGCTTTAAGTAATTAACCTTGATGAGAGTCATAAACATATTTGATTTTTTTGTATGCAATTGAATACAGAGGCATATCGTAAAATTCGATAATAAAAAAAAGTACTTCGCGCATTTTGTGTAGAATACTCCTATTATTGCAAGTCAGGACTAAATTTAACAATTAGTATATTTTGAATTTAAATTTATATCACCTGTTGTATATGAAGATAGAGTTAAAATTTATTAATGAATTTCCCTATAATACTTTATTTTGTTTTTTTTGCATATTTGTTTTGTTTATGGAGGTAGGTACATCCTATACTTACTTTTATTAGACATAATTATAGATAAGTACTTATATATATTATTTTTTTTTGGGAATAAACAAGTTTGTAACATATGAATATGAAATCGTAAATGGTGTTATGAATTGACTTATTATTACGCAAGGGAAGATGTTTCGTTTGAATTTTCAGCTTGAATTCGCAAAAAGAAAAATTTAATGTGGTGCTAATAAAATAGTATAAAGGGTGGGTGTGGAGACGTTGAGAGCTAGAAGCGACAAGGTCGATGACAACGACGGTGGATAGACAGTAGTTTTGCGTCGAAGGTCAAATTAGGGGGCAGCTGTACTAAAACTAAGTGGTTTCAGTTGCCAAGGTCGTTGCACATATGGTTGTTGCAAAGGGGGGTTTACCACTCCGAGACGACCAACATCTTGTCTCGGGCTGTATATAAGGGTCACACTTGTTGGATTTATCCTATCTCACTCAGGCCTTGTTTCGTAGAACACGAATTTTTTTTTTGTGAACTTTTTTTTTGTTTCTACTTAGGACGAATATTGGGCTCTAGCATTTTTTTTTTTAGAACCTATATATTTTTTTTATTATTTAAAACAAGCAACATCGATGTTTTATGGCATGAAATAACGTAACAAACGTTCGGAACTACGCTGGCAAGAACCTACCCTTCCGACGAGCTGAGCCATGGTGAAAAGCAAGCATGCCAAGCCAACGTAGACCGAACACCCTTCTCTCTTGTCGCCAGGATCGGCCATTAGTGTCCTGTGACTTTTGGTCGTAATGGTGGCTTAAGGGGGGAAGGTTATTCCATGGACTTGAACTAAGGACGGATATCTTAATGGATGCTTACGATTTGGTGGGTTTGAGGGTTTTAGCACCTCCCCTTAGGGAGATATTAGTTAGTTCCTTATTAGAGTCTGGGTATACCATCAATGGTTCGTTACAGGTGGCGCCCAACGTGGGGCCCGAATTCATCCTTTTTGGAACAAAAAGAAGGATACGCCATATAAAAAAGAAATGTTTTATTTAAAAATGTTAGTTATTTCATAAAAGTTGTTGGATTTTAAGAGTTTCGCGGTTACAATTCCCATAGAAATTGAGGTCCGACGTCCAGTGAATGGGTGACAGATCCCTATTCAGTCTGCTGCGTTCGATTTAAACTACTATGGTTGACTTCGTAAAATATAGTGCAATTGAATTCGAAAGTAAAGCCAAATTTGGAATTGAGTTTTTCGATATTAATGTTGTTTATATGAAAGGATTCAATTTGATTTAAAGTCGTGGATAAGTATAATCGACCCATCCGCCGGGTGTGGTACTGGCGATAGGAAGCGAATGTAAAAAAATTCACTACTAATATTTCGCAAGCTTTATTAAAATATACCAGAAAGCTTTATTTTGGAGCAACAAAACTATTATGTTCTTATTTTTTTTTTTTTTTTTTTGCGGATGTTATTTGTGTTTGGGGATGTGAGGAGTGAGTGAGATGGAACACCAAGGAGTGCCCTGAGATAGTTATACATCGGCCTGTCGTTGAGTGGTTATGGCGATCCATACCCACCCTGTATTCTTATGACACGTAATTTTTAAAGATATTTTATTATTTTTTCATTTTTTTTTCAGATTTCTCTAGAATATTTTTTGTTTTGAATAATTTTTTGTGGATTCATTAAGGTTAAATTTCCACTTAAGGATAATCTGTTTTTATTTTTTTTTGTGATTTGGGATTTTTTTTTTTTTTTTTTTAGGAATTTGAGGCTTTTAAAATTGGTCTGTAGTTGGAATTTTTTTTTAGGTAAAAATAAATTCATTCCTTAAATACCCTTTTTGATATATATAGTAAAATTGCAGCAAAATTAAGCTGCGTTCCAATTTTTTTTTTCTTATTTGAAAGATATTAGGTTTGTTCTTTTGAACTTTTAATTACAAATAAAACAGAGTTTGTTTTGTTTTCTTTTGGATTCTGGTTCGTGAGATTCGCTAGATTTAGAACATTGTTAAGCTATATATTAATTTCTTTTCGTATAGGTAAAAGACATCTTTCAAGTTGGAAAATCTTATATATATGTTTACAATTCAAGTCAATTAATTTTGTTTGTGGGGAAAACTTCACCGGTTTCTGTTTGTCATTTTTTTTAATATAGTAGGTTGGTACTTAGGCCACTTCCTTCGGTACTAGTTTTCATTCTTAGTGTTTGAAATGGCGGGTCGCAGACTATCGTTTGCGGAGTTCCGCAAACGACAATGTTTAAGGAGCAATCCAAATGCGCTTGCGGAGAATGCAAATGCAACAGCGAGAGCGAAAGCGGCAGCAAGTCAAACCTGGGACCTTGGTTTTCCGTCTGCAAGCAATGCCACGGCACCGGCTGGCGAACTAGAAAAAGGGTCATTGGCACAGCAGAATAATGCTAGCACTAACCAGGGATCAATACAAGTTGAGACGGCATCTCAAGGGGAAAACGAACCGATAGATGCGATGACAGCAGAGGAAGAGGAAGATGAGTTGCTGTCGGGCTATATAGAGGAAGTCGTTACGGCGGCCATTGGACTTAACCGGGCCAAAGATATGGAGTTCTTGAGGATGGAAGCTGAAAGAAGCAGGGCATATCTGCATAATGAAGTAGCTGGTATTGTTCGTCAAACGCTAGCGTCAATTACCCCTCTGGCAACAACTCCACAGAGGACGACAGAGCAGAGAGAAGCTCCCATAAACTCTACCAGCCAGAATCATCAAACAGGTGCAATTCCTCGATATGAATCTACCTCTCACCCTCCCAACAGGGGCCAAACATCGAACGCTGACGAGTTTTTAAGACGGATCAACAATATGTCACTGAGTGATCCACTGGGTAGTACCTTTCTCCGAGACTCTACAAGTAAATACTATCACTTTCATAAATGGGGTCTAAAATTCGACAACCGACAAATGACGGTCGATGACTTCTTGTTCAGGCTTGAGCGGTTGAAGATGTGTTACAACGTCAGCTTGGAGGAAGTGGTATTAAATTTTCACCACTTTGTCACGGGCGCGGTCGAAAACTGGTACTGGGTTTTTCTGAAAGCTAATCCTAACGTTACGTGGATGACCCTCAAACTAGCCATAGTGGAACAGTACCGATCCTTAGAAACGGACTCTGAACTTTCCAGGAAGTTGTTTGATAGGCGTCAAGGTCAAACCGAATCATTTGACGACTTCTACACTGCCATACAACAGCTAAATAGCAGGTTAAGGATCCCCAAGCAGCCGCAAGAGATTGTGGAGCTGCTAAAGTTGAACGTCAAGAAGAGAATGGGAGAGCTGCTTATTACATTCCAAACTAATAGCTTAGCGGAGATGGTGTATGTCTGCAGAAACATGGAGAAGTATCTAAGCGAACGAGATCTGAGAACACAAAGGTTAGTAACACCTCCACGAAGAAATGTGTCAGAATTGGAGATCGAGGATTACGGTGGATTAGTGGTCGAAAGTGAAGGTCAAAATATCGAAGCTATACAGGCAAGAAGGGAGGCCCGCATATTAAGCTGCTGGAATTGCAAGGGTAAGGGACACTCATTTTTTGAGTGCTCGGACCCTCAAAGAAACTTGTTTTGCTATAAATGTGGGCTAGAAAATACTACCTCACCGCAGTGCCCTAAGTGTTCGGGAAACGACCCAAAGAGCAGCTCAAGGAACCGGAGAAGCTGCTCTCCGAAACCGAATCCGGCCTCCAACTAAACGGAACTTCATCAAGCAAAGATAATTCGTCATGTTTGTCTACCAATTCAGACGTTGCCTTGAACAAACCACCATCAGCTGTGACTATTCTTAAATCCGATCGAAATTTGCACATTGAGCTCAAACAAATCTGGTCAAAAGACACCCCAAAGACCCCAAAGATAACGCCTAGGACACTTCACGAGAGGATACAGAATTACTACAATGTTAGACAGAGAATTTTTGGATCACAAAGCCATGAAGTTCCTACATCAGATAAAGTAAAGAAGCTACGGGAAAAGTTTAAGGAAAAGAAGAAATTACATAAAGCCATCGAAGCTACTACACTCTGCTGCTCAGACGACCCACGACCTTACGCTATGGTTCAGATTTTTGAGGAACCAATGCTTGGCCTATTGGACAGTGGGGCGAGCATTAGTTGTTTGGGAGTGGGTGGAAAGAAGTTTTTAGCAAAGAAAAACATTGAAATTACTAAATTCACTTCGGGTATAAAAACTGCCGACGGAAGTAACCAAGCTATAGTCGGTAAAGTATTGGCTAGAGTAACATATAAGGGGGTTACAAAGGACATTAACGTGTTTGTTGTTCCGTCCTTACAGCAACCCTTATACTTAGGTGTAAACTTCTGGAGGGAATTTAGTATTGCTCCAAATTTGATATCTGAGCTTTCTTTTGACGTAGTCCAAAAAGATCACGATCCAAACGCCCATGTGTTGACAAGCGAGCAGTCGAAGACATTGGAAAAGACCATAAAACTGTTTCCATCCTCCGCTGTACTAGGCTTAGGCAAAACAGAACTTTTGGAACATACGATTGATACGGGGGAGTCGGAACCGATAAAGCAACGTCATTATCCGGTCTCTCCAGCGGTTCAAAAACTTCTATATGAGGAATTGGATCGCATGATTGATCTTGGCGTTATTGAGGAAAGCTCCAGTGCATGGAGTTCACCGGTAGTGCTTGTGCGTAAGCCCGGAAAGAACCGTCTATGCCTGGACTATCGCAAAGTTAACGCCAAGACCAAAGGTTATGCGTATCCAATGGCTCATATGGAGGGGTTGCTATCGCGTCTTTCAGATACACGCTACATTTCAAGCGTAGATCTGAAGGATGCGTTTTGGCAGATACCGTTGGAGAAATCCTCCAGGGAAAAAACTGCCTTTTCGGTTCCCGGACGACCTTTAATGCAGTTCACGGTCATGCCATTTGGTCTTAAGAATGCCGTGCAGACTATGTGCAAAGTTGTTGACAAAGTGGTACCATCACAACTGCGAGAAAAAATTTTTCCATATGTCGACGACTTGCTTGTAGTGTCAAGCACATTTGAAGAGCATGTTGAGCTACTAGGAATTCTGGCGACAAAACTCCGTGAAGCAGGACTTACGATAAACGTTCAGAAATCGAAGTTCTGCTTCAAGGAGCTTAAGTTTTTAGGGTTCGTAGTAGGGGATGGCTGTCTAAAAACTGATCAACATAAAATTTCTGGTATTGTTGACTTTCCTGTCCCTAAAACTGTCAGGCAAGTGAGAAGCTTTTTGGGGCTTGCAGGCTGGTACAGGCGATTTGTGAAGGATTTTTCGACCATAGCTAGTCCACTTACAGACACACTTAAGAAAGGAAAGAAATTTGTCTTTACCGAAGAAGCAATGGCGGCATTTTTGCAACTAAAAAACATTTTAACATCAGCACCGATTTTGGTCAACCCTGACTTTAATAAAGAATTTATCATTTTGTGTGACGCGTCAAATTCGGGGATCGGGTGCGTGTTATGCCAGTTGGATGAGGAAGGAAGCGAGCGTCCTATATATTATCACTCGCAAAAACTTAATAAAGCACAGCGCAACTATAGCGTGACCGAGCGTGAATGTCTAGCTGCCGTAGTAGGGGTCAAGAAGTTTCGTCCGTATGTCGAGGGCCAGCCTTTTAAGATAATCACCGACCATGCGAGCTTAAAGTGGCTGATGAGCCAGAGAGATTTAAGTGGACGATTGGCTAGATGGAGCCTTAAGCTTCAAGGGTTCGAGTTCACCATCGAACATCGAAAAGGATCCCAAAATGTGGTCCCGGATGCTCTATCTCGAGTGTACGAGGTAGAGACTCTGATCTTCGATGGATCGATGGGAACTGAAACTTCCGACGTATTGCATATAGATCTTGCAGACCCCAGCTTTCAATCTGAGGACTATTGCAAGCTCATTGAGTCCGTCGAAAAGCAAAAAGAACAGCTACCAGACCTTCAAGTTTCAAATAATTTTGTATACAAGAAGGTCCAACATTGCACAGGAAATCCGTTACAGGACGACCTTGTTTGGAAGCTATGGGTGCCCAGAGAGCTAACCGATCAATTGATAACCTTGGCTCATCAGCCACCGCGAGCGTCGCATGGGGGTATATCTAAAACGCTGTACCGACTGCGGACCCAATTTTTTTGGCCAGGAATGGCAGCTCAGGTCAAAGCATTTATTGGAAGTTGTGCTACGTGCAAAATGAATAAGGCATCGAACCAGACAACAAGACCACCGATGGGGCAGCCTTTTATAGTGGAGAGGCCTTTTCAAATGCTTTATATAGACTTTCTTGGCCCATACCCTCGCTCCAAGAATGGAAATACGCACATATTTATCGTTTTGGATCAGCTAACGAAATTTGTGTTGATCAAGCCAATACGTAGAGCTACGAGCGATGCAATTATCCGAATCCTCCAGGAGGAGATCTTTTGTGTGTATGGGGTGCCGGAGACAATACTCTCTGATAATGGCAAACAGTTCACGGGCAAGGAGTTTGAGAAGCTGATGTCCTCGTACGGTGTTAATCATGTCAGGACAGCGGTATACTCCCCACAAGCTAATGCGAGTGAGAGAGTCAATCGGTCAATATTAGCGGCAATTCGATCATATATAGATTCTGATCAAAAGAATTGGGACTCAAATCTCTCTTGCATAGCTTGTGCATTGCGTACCGCCGTTCATTCGGCAATTGGAATGGCACCGTACGAGGCTCTGTTTGGTCAACCCATGGTAGAGCACGGAACTGACTACCGATTGCTTCGTGAACTGGATTGCTTAAACAACGCTGAAGTGAGGGTATTGTCGAAAGCATCCCAGATGAACATTCTACACACGCACATAAAAGCATCGCTGGCGAATGCTCACACTAAGTATGAGAATACCTACAACACTAGAAGCAAAAATATTAAGTTAATGCCTGGGGAATTAGTGTATCAACGAAACTTTGTTTTGAGTGACGCCTCAAAAAGGTTAAACGCAAAACTATGTCCTAAATTTCTTCAGATGAGAGTACGACGGCCAATTGGAAACAATCTATATGAGTTAGAGGACTTAAACGGAAAACGAAAAGGAGTGTACCACTGCAAAGACCTCAAAAGATAGCTTTAATGCCAACAGCCCGGCAGTCTCAGCCTGTGCATGAGACCACTTGGTATCGTTATATGATTTTTCCTAATCCTTTTTGCTCATTCCCACTCGGAAAGAGTATTAGGTTTGTAGCAAAATACGTAGCGGACGTTAGAATTTGAATTTGCAAAATACCTTCGACTTTATAGCAACTCAATGATAGTCAAACTAGGATTGGAGCTTGACTAGTAAGGGAAATTATTATTGCCAAACTTATCGGAGATTCATTTAAGGGAAATTAACTAGAGGTCGCATAGTTGAGAGCAGAAGTCTGAAAATATTTATCTTAAGTAAATGAGTATGAAGTCATTTAGATAGATATACAGGCTGTCAAGAAAGTAGGGTATAGGCATAAGAAAATAAAAAAAAAAAAAATTTGTAAATGAATAAATACTTATATTAATTAAAAGAAAATTAAGAAAAAAAAAAAATAATAATAAGAATAAGTAACAAAGCGAGTGGAGGATTCGAACCAAGGGTGGTGATCGGATTCGTGGGCGAGCGTGCAAACCACTCAGCTACGGAAAGCCTTGGGTATGATAGATTGTAGTGGACTCATAGTCATACCAAATGGTCTAAAGAAGACGAGAGGAAGATTGGAAGATTAAATCAAGAAAAGTTAAAGAAGACTCGATTCGATAACTAATACATGTTACAGAAAGCGTATGAGATGGGGCTAACCAGAAGAGGGGTAAAGAGTTTTAAGAAGAAATTAGACGGAAATACAAAAAATTGGACACACATATTACAAACAAAATAAAATTCAATTTTTAAAGTTAAAATTAGATTTTTTTGATTAAAATTCTGCCCAAAATTCTAAAAAAATCGATGCCGGATGCGCTTCCATACAATTTTAACGAAAATATATGAAGAGACGAAGAGGATAAGGGGCCGACGATAAAAACTAAAGCAGTTGGCTTTGGATAATCGAGCGCGTTAGTCGCAGTCGGGTGATAACAACACGAAATTAAAAAGTACAGTCACAAACGATCACATTACCTTATTTAAACTTTTACATAAAGAAAAAGTCAAGTGTAAATAAAACTTAGAAACATAAATTGTCATTAAACTACAAAAAAAAATAAAATACTAAGTGAAAATTTATGAAAAAAAAAAAATTAACAAGAAACAAGAAAAGATTGACAATACATCACCAAAGCGACAGAAAAATCATAGAGAGCACCAACGCCACACTTGCTGGCACGAGAGCTCCAT
This sequence comes from Dasysyrphus tricinctus, assembly GCA_963921185.1. Lineage (NCBI taxonomy): Eukaryota > Metazoa > Arthropoda > Insecta > Diptera > Syrphidae > Dasysyrphus > Dasysyrphus tricinctus. Next base: position 94,447,753 of record OY992530.1, read on the forward strand.
GATCATAACGGTGACACAAGTAGCCTCAAATCTCCAAAGCCGACAAATTTTTACTATTATTGCCGAAGACACCAAAGGCCTCAAGCTATCGAGAGTCTGTACGTCTACGGCAGCCTTATCTGGAAGCACAGACAACGTCATAACCTGTGCTTTATCACACGACACACTCAATAGCCACGCTTACAGCAATATTTTACAACACACGGTAGCATCAATAGCAGCAATACCATAAGACACTCCACTCATCATTAATAACAGCTCATCACTTAAAGCAAGATCATACAACACACACAATAACCACACTTCAGCCATAAAACACACATCAGCACTAACAGCAATATCTTACGACTCCCATAACCCATTCACCAACAACAACATCATTCGATCTTAACTCATACAGCAATATACTCAACATCATCCCTTACAGCAATACGTACAACTTCAGCATTCATCAATACCATACGACACACATAACACCCATTCACCAACAGCAGCAAGATACGACCTTAACTCATACAGCAATATACTCAACATCATCCCTTACAGCAAATACGTACAACTTCAGTAGATCTCAATACCATACCACATCATCTCTTAAAGCAATAACACACAACCAACACACCTACAGCAATAACAATAGACACCCATCACACTTCACCCTATTCAACAGCAAGTTTAAGCGACACCGACATCAAGATAACATGGAACAAACAACACACTTACATATAAGAGATAACACTATAAATAATTTTATAAAAGCTAAGTAATTTTATTTATTTGTCATTTAATATTTTTTTTTATTATTCTAAACTAGCTTAAACTTAGGAATAACAAGAAAAAAGAAAAAAAAAAGAAAACAAAAGAGAAGAAAAAAAAATATTAGAACGTAAATTTAAATAAGAACAAAGTTAATACTAAAAGCTAATAATATACATTTATTGAAAAGAAAATAATAATTAAGATTATACAGGTTTTTTCTTATTTTTTTTTTTTGCAAATTCGACTTAAAACCCTTTCAAAATTTAATTCTATCCCAACAGGTAAATTTATTAAAAACAGAAATTGATAACGAACTAAAAAAAAAAAGTGAACGTGAATAGGAAGCCAACCCAACCGAAGCGGTGCACCACCTCGTTGGATCGACGGCAGAATCTCCGAATCAAAGTACAAAAGTAAAATTTTTTTTTATAAAAAAAAAAACTTGGGGTAAGTGCCTTGTTCTTATAAATATTACATAATTAAATTTTGAAAGCTGACCTAATCGAATTCGCGATATTAGATTTTATTTGTTTTTATATAAGATCGTAAAAGAGAGTATTACTGCCGAAGAGTAAGCCTCGTCGAAAATACATACGATCACAGAAAACTTCCAAATTGGAATGATAAATAAATAATACAGGTTTTTTTTTATAACTAAGAGAATGTAAACCAATATTAAATTTAAACTGAAAGAAGAAAGAAAGCTTTAAGTAATTAACCTTGATGAGAGTCATAAACATATTTGATTTTTTTGTATGCAATTGAATACAGAGGCATATCGTAAAATTCGATAATAAAAAAAAGTACTTCGCGCATTTTGTGTAGAATACTCCTATTATTGCAAGTCAGGACTAAATTTAACAATTAGTATATTTTGAATTTAAATTTATATCACCTGTTGTATATGAAGATAGAGTTAAAATTTATTAATGAATTTCCCTATAATACTTTATTTTGTTTTTTTTGCATATTTGTTTTGTTTATGGAGGTAGGTACATCCTATACTTACTTTTATTAGACATAATTATAGATAAGTACTTATATATATTATTTTTTTTTGGGAATAAACAAGTTTGTAACATATGAATATGAAATCGTAAATGGTGTTATGAATTGACTTATTATTACGCAAGGGAAGATGTTTCGTTTGAATTTTCAGCTTGAATTCGCAAAAAGAAAATTTTAATGTGGTGCTAATAAAATAGTATAAAGGGTGGGTGTGGAGACGTTGAGAGCTAGAAGCGACAAGGTCGATGACAACGACGGTGGATAGACAGTAGTTTTGCGTCGAAGGTCAAATTAGGGGGCAGCTGTACTAAAACTAAGTGGTTTCAGTTGCCAAGGTCGTTGCACATATGGTTGTTGCAAAGGGGGGTTTACCACTCCGAGACGACCAACATCTTGTCTCGGGCTGTATATAAGGGTCACACTTGTTGGATTTATCCTATCTCACTCAGGCCTTGTTTCGTAGAACACGAATTTTTTTTTTGTGAACTTTTTTTTTGTTTCTACTTAGGACGAATATTGGGCTCTAGCATTTTTTTTTTTAGAACCTATATATTTTTTTTATTATTTAAAACAAGCAACATCGATGTTTTATGGCATGAAATAACGTAACAAACGTTCGGAACTACGCTGGCAAGAACCTACCCTTCCGACGAGCTGAGCCATGGTGAAAAGCAAGCATGCCAAGCCAACGTAGACCGAACACCCTTCTCTCTTGTCGCCAGGATCGGCCATTAGTGTCCTGTGACTTTTGGTCGTAATGGTGGCTTAAGGGGGGAAGGTTATTCCATGGACTTGAACTAAGGACGGATATCTTAATGGATGCTTACGATTTGGTGGGTTTGAGGGTTTTAGCACCTCCCCTTAGGGAGATATTAGTTAGTTCCTTATTAGAGTCTGGGTATACCATCAATGGTTCGTTACACCTGTTGAAAATAGTGCCTTCCATGTTAACACCACTCTTGCACACTATCTACTCCAGGACTAGGTTGAAGAAATCACATGATAGCGCATCTCCATGTCTGAGCCCTGTACACGTCTGGAATAACTCGGATGAGCTGTACTCCATCCCGAGTTCCGACATCGCCAATAGAAGCTCTTGGCGACTTATGCTTTCATATGCGGCTTTGAAGTCGATGAATGAAGATGGTGGGTCTCGACTTGAAATTCGTTGGTGTTTTCCAGGATTTGCCTAAATGTGAAGAATTTGTCTACCGTTGATCTGCCTGACCTAAATTACACCGGTACGTGCTGATAATAGCGTTGCAGAAAGGTCTTAGACGCTCACATAGTCAGGCGCGGATCCAGGCTTTCGTTCAGGGGAGGGGCAATTTTCATGAGTTTCACAAAATCTTGATGAGGTCTTCAGAAAATTGTAGTACACCTCATACCGTTCTACACGCCTGGTCACACAAACCAATGCGTGTGGATAAGTTTGAAATTATAAGAAAGCAATTACCGCTTTCATACTGCCACAGTGTTTCGAACAGCGGGTACTTAGGAACTTCGTGCAATAAAGTTATGCAATTTGTGGCTGTTGAATGGTGTCCTTATAGCGTTTTTCAATTTCCCTCTTGATTTACGTAACACCACCTCGAGTTTCGGAAAGCATATTGGCACACCTGTAAGTACCTGTTCCCACACATGACGTTCGAGTTCGAGTCAAAGTTTCAACCTCTTCTTAATCTGGGAGAAGATAACTTGTCCAATGGCCTTCTCCAGTAAAAGGGCGTCTGTGTCAAAAATGCCTTTTCACAATGTTCTCAAACGCAAACTGAAAAAGTCTTATGTTCGAAAAGGCAAATGCAAGTGCATAAGCATTTTTTTCGATACTGCAGTCTGTTAAAGTCACATGTTCGAAAACATCATTTGCGGTGCCCTTCTGCAGTAAAAAAATCGATAAAATATTGAGAGGCCTGAGAACGCGAAATGCACAAGAATATTCAATGACGTTGATAAGAAAGATGAAAGAACAATTGCATATACTTGACAATAGCAATATTCGTGTCAAAAAATTACGTTTGACAGTGGAATTGTTGTTGACTCGACGTTTTCAAAAAAGAGCAAAAACAACTATCCTTTGGTGAAGAAGTTAAATCCGACTTCTCTTCGGAAGTGACTACTTTAGTCGTTTCCTAGTTGTTCGCCCTTCTTCTTCATTGCATTTGTACTCTTTGCCAGTTTGATAACACGGAGCGTAAATATCGATACCTTCCCGTAAGAATGTATTAAGCGACATTTCAAAAATTTTAAAAGCATCGAAAATAACCCCTGGTCCAGTTATTTATTTATGTTAAAAAAAAAAATAGAAAGATTTGGAACGGAGTTTTCAACTCAAAATGCCTCTAAAAATCTGTTTATTACAACAAAATACCCAAATAAATAACTGAATAAGAGGTATTTTAAAAATTTAATTTAAAATTTTGAAAATTTCGCTTAATACAATCTTACGGGAAGTTATCGATATTTGTCATAAAAAAGACTCAATCACCCTTTCAGTATAAAATTTGTTTGGTATTTCTCAGTAAATTTTTATACACAAATGTACCTAATTTATTATTTTAACTTTATTTAATTATTTGTATCTTGTAGATCCGAGCATTTGAAGCAAAGTTAGAATTTTTTGAAGCCAATTGAACCGACCGACGCACGTATTTTAAAATAATAATAATAATAAATAATTTAAAAAATAAATTTTAGGGTGGAAAATGTATATAAGTTCCTCTGTCGGGACTCAATTTGCTCTCTATGTAGAATAAAATAATTTGCTATTCTCAAAAACTGTTATATAGTAGTAAAACCTGACATTTATCTTTTAATTGAAGACCTTAATTTAGAAGATAAAACACTTAAAACCGAAGTTATAAGATTTACAATCGCCTTCAATTTTTGTGCATATCGGAACTTTTTTCCACAGAACCTGGCCATCGAACATCAGACACTAAAGCTGCGCAGTAAGCTTGGAAGTATAGACAGATAGACTCTGGGCTGCATGCAGCTCTTGAGTTTTTCTGCTCCCATAAGAACCTGTTTAATTCACTTTTGCTGCATGACCATCCATTAAGGCTCTACTGGGAGAGGTGAGATAAATCGGTTATTTCATCAAGAAATATTTCCTGAAATGGAAAATCAGGAAAATTGAAATGTGTAGTTGTCTTTTGGCAGACAATTCCCTGTGGTCCGTTCCTTTTCTCTAAAATGTTAACAATTGTTAACAATTGTTAACACTGATCGTTCCTAAATTCTCAAATTGTAACATCGTGTAACATTATGACGTCATAAAATCGTTCCTAAACTCAATGTTGAAGTGTCAGAATGTTACACTTTGTAACAATTTCCAACTCATCTCGACATGAATTGAAAGTGTTGATTTGTCAAAAACAGCTGAAACTGCAATTTTTTATTTTGTGATTATCTTTCGTTTACTTTTCGTTGTTTGGATTTGGAATTGTTTGCATTTTTGCAAATATGTATTTTCAATTCAATTGATTTTAGTGTTGTTTTTGAGTTTTGAATTGTTTTATGATAAATTTACTTTTTTTCGACAATGCATTTTATCAATTCCGTGTTTTTTGTTAAAGAAATTTGTGCTCATAGTTAGTTTAAGTTAATAGAAATTTAATTTAGAAATTATATGTATTTATTTTCAATTAATTTTATGCAATAAATTGTTTTTTCTTGATTATTCATTCTAAAAGCATTTCGATTTTTTTTTTTTTCAACCTTGCCGTTTGACAGATCAACAATATTTTCAACATTGATCGTTCCTAAATGAAATGTTACAAAGTGTAACATTCTTAACAATGACATTCCAACATTTTTTTTTGACATATCAACAATTGTTAACATTTTTAGAGAAAAGGAACGGACCACTGTGCTTCGGTGACTAGGCTCCCTTCGCTGTTTCAAAGAGCTTGCGTGCCAGTCCTATAACCAGATGCCAGTTGCTTGGCTGTTTTGTAGAACCGGTGGCGAATGTTAGGGTTTATCTGAAAAGAGAAACATACAAAAGATTAGATACAAGATAATTTAATGTGAGAACAGAAGAGTTAAAGGAGTGGTTTTCCAAATCTGCTTCAACCATTGCAGCCAAGAACAAGATTTTTTTTTTGTTAACATCTCCTCCAATCTCTAAAAACAAGAAATTACAAACTTAACTTACCTTTTCACTGGAGTATTTATCATTTTTGAACAGTAATTCTGAAATTCAAAGAAAAAAGAATCATTTATGGCCAATTTCATAAACAAACACTAAAATTATTTTTAACTAAGCTCCTTCTAAATTTTATCAGACATTTAAAATATTTCAGTTTCACCAATGTAGAAAAGGGAAATTTTAGGGATATTTTAATTTTTTGAGTATGATCACATCCCTTGATTAAAAAAAAGAGGTTGTTTCCCAAGCATTATGGATGAGGGACAATTATTCTGACAGCAAAATATCAGCTGTTGTTGACTGGAATGGCTTAATAAAAAAGACTTTTAAATTTTAATGAGACAAGAACGAGCTTTTAGCTTACAAGGGCATTTAAAATCTTCTTATATATAAACGCATGTGGTGAAATGAAACCAAAAAAACATCATTTAAAGGCTAAACGCTAAAAGGCTCTATAAATAATTAAAAGCCTTTCGTGAAATCGGGCATTAATCAATAAAAAGATATACTACAATAACAAAAATAATAGTTCCTATCAAAAACTTATCTTATGTCCTCCACGATTAGTTGCCAATGCACATTTTACACAAAATAATTTTGACATTTGAAAAGAAATAAGCGATGCAATATGTTTATCTCCCACTTTAAGAGGAGTAAAGAGTAAGAACGGTGGCCATATTTTTTTTAAGCGAATGTTAGCGAAAGCGAATAAGTGTTACCAATGTATCAGGAATATATTAACGTAGTAGATTTTTATAGGAAGATTATTTAGTTTGGCAGAAAGGAAAAATCAAACCTCAGTTTTATTTTGAAATACGAAAAAAGAGGGTAGTTGCAATAGTCAAATATTTGAAGGATTAGGATATAGCAATATAGAGTGCGATATTATGTGTAAGGCAGTAATTCAATGTTTTGGTAGAATGTTAGCCAATTTAATACAAATTCTTAATATGCATATCCTGATTCTTAATAGTAGCAAACCCTGACTTAAATATATGTAGTGCGGAAGAGTAAGGAAGACAAAAGACATTTTTAATAGTGGTATCTTACTATATTAGCAGTAATAAATCTATGTATGTAGGTACTTCAAAACAAAGAAATATGAAATATATTAGGACCCTTGTGATAGTCATTAGACAAAAGGAAGTCATTTGACTTCAGAATTTTAGTAATTTTGGTGGATTTTTTTTTGTTCGATTCGTAATGTATTTTTTTTGTGAATGAAATATTTAATTTATAAGAATTTAAGTTAAAATAAAGTAGTACCTTGTGGCATAATGGTAAGTGCGTTCGACTTTCATGCCGAAGGTGTGGGTGCGATTCCACGCCCGGGCCACCTAAAAACAGAAATGTTTTATCCAAGGCAGGCGCGGATACAGGGGGAGGGCAATGGGTGCAATTGCCCCCCCCTGGGCAAGAACAAACGAAGCATAAAATATGAATTTAATAAAATGTAATCAAAAAAAGGCTATTTCGTTATACGTTTATAAAAAATTTTCTTGGCAGCGCAGCGTTGCAGCAATGAGTGGTTGTGCGTTGGCCGATTACTGACCAAGTTCAGTTAAGAAAAGTTCCGCTATGCACAAATAGCCTTCAAATCGACCTAGTGGAAAGCTTATAACTTCGGTTTTAGATTTCCGATCTTTAACGTTAAGGTCTTGGGTGAATCCCAAATCGATTTGATTTTCAGTTTTCAAAATGTTGTGAATGAAAAATTTCACAATTTGAAGAATAATTTTTTAAAAACTTATTGTTCCACCTCCAACCCTACTCTACAATTTTGTTAGTGGGTTTTAATAGTTAAATGCAACGGGGAGGCTGCAGGGGCACTTATCTAAATTTTCAACCTTAAAGTTAAAAAAAATTAAATCTTTAAAATACGTCGATTGTATTAGCTTCAAACATTTTTTAACTTTGCTTCAAATGCTTAGATCTACAGGATATAGAGAATTAAAGTTAAAATAATAACCTTTATTTGTGTATAAAAGTTATTGAGAAATACCAAACAAATTCTTACTAAATGATGATAGAGTTCTTTTTATGATAAATATTTAAATGTATGTTTCCATTAAGGGAGTACTTCCACTAGAACAATCGAGATGGAGCGACTCTCGGATATCTGTCTTCCCATCTGGTGAGCTTATTTCATGGCTGTGTCTGTGTCCACTTTCGAGTTTTACTCACGAGAACTTCTTCAGATCTGCTCGTCGTCTTTTTACTCTGAAATAAATACGCACCATAAGAGTATGCACATGTGTTTCGAGTTCGGTGCTGCACGCAGCGAAGCGTGCAGACGTGCTGCTGATTTGTCACTGCTGCTGATTTTGTCACTTTCGTGGATGCGTTTCAGGAACTTCCGTGCTCCAAGAAGAAGATTGGAGAGAAACCAGGAAACGTCTACAGCAGTCACTGCCGAAGAAAAGTTAGATGGAACTTTTACACCTAAGGATAGTTATTTTTGGCCGTTTTTGAAAACGTCAAGTCAACGTCAATTCGATTGTATCGAACTGCATGAGTCTGGCAACTCGGCAAATGATGGTTTGAGCTTGTATGAAACATTTTTATTAAAACTTAAGGAAGGTTTAGTATATTGTTAATGAAATGTATAACGAAAGTTCGTCACGTCACAATCACAATCGATGGCCATGAACCAAGAAGGTCGGACGAAAAGGTTTAATAAAAAGTGTTTTTTCTTTTTATTTTCCACTACAATCATTGTGTTTTATTTCAATGTCGGAAAGTTTGGTTTTGTATCGATGGACGAGGTTCATCTTGGTTTTGATCTATAATTTTAGTTAAGCTAAAATACACCTACCTATTGTCAAATTAATACAATTGTTTTGTTTTCATAAAATCTTTTTTATCAACGTCTTTCAATTTTCTTGCAAACGCATTTGACGTTTATGAACACGTTCTCCGGCTTCTCAATATTTTTGTTACCAACTCGATTCTTTTACTGCAGAATCGCACCACACACCATGTTTTCGAACATGTGACTTAAGCAAACTGCATTATCGAACACAAGGCTTATGCAGTAAAACTTGTATTTGCAGTTTGCTTTTGAGAACATTCTGCAAAATGCATTTTTGATGCTGATGACGTTCTCGAGAACGACCTTTTACTGGCAAGGTTAGGTTAGGTTGTCCCAGCTAAAGAAGAGGCTAGAAATTTCACTCGAACTCGAACGTCATGTGTCTGAATAGGAACATACCACTGTGCCATTATGTTTTCCGAGCATAATTGTGGAGTTACGCAGATCCAGAGGGAGCTCAAAAGTGCTGAAAAGACACCATGCTATAGGTACTAACTGCAAAACTTCATTTCACAAAGTTCAAAGTACCCGCTGTTCGAGACACTGTGGCAGTTATGAAAGAGTTAATTTTTTTCTTCAAATTTCACACTCATCAACTCACATTGCTTTGTATGACCAAGCGGTAGAGCGGTATGAAGTGTACTAAAATTTCCTGTGGATCTCAAGATTTTGGAAACTTACGAAAATTGCCCCCCCCTGAACGAAATCCTGGATCCGCGCCTGATCCAAGGTACTGTTTCTTGCGAGGAACTGACAAATCCTCCAAGAGTATACTTGTCATGAATAAGCGCTTCTCATCTAGCCGTTCAGACTCGGCAAAAAAAACTGTAGGTCTCCTCCATTCCTGCCAACAACACGCACACAGGAATATGGTTGAGAGTTGTAAGACACTAGGCCCTGGTTCTCTACGAGCTGTTGCGCCACCCACTCTTTTTAGTTTTGGAAAGACACAATAAGTGCCTCTGCCCCCTTTTAAAGCCCTGCCGAAGCTTCAAAGTGAATGTTAACACTCTGAATATAGGTCAAGGTGATTTTTGAGACCCCGAATCTGTTAGGTTTCCTTTGCGGGACATAGGGCCTCCACCACTCCTACCCGCCATGGTGTACGGTTTCTGGATATGTTCCTCAGCTCTCTCCAACTCTTCCCCAGTTGTGCTGATCCCTGACCGTTCTTCTAGGTGGGCCCACTCTTCTGCTCCGCGCTGCCTGAGAGAGTTCCATTGCATCACTTGATTGCAATGCATTCATGACCTTTTTGGAGCGTATGTCAAATCGACTGCTGCTTACTTTACGAATTATAGAGTCGAACGTTTCCTGACCTGTCTACGCATGATGTTCATCATTGAACACACGGTTAGGCCAGAAAATCCTTAAGATGTTTCGCAGACATCTATTCACGAACGTTTGCAGCTTTTCTGTGACAGCGGATTAAGAAAAGTTGTGGAGCCGCTTTTGAGAAAAATACGATTATGTAAAATTGCCTGACAAAAAAAAAAATATGGTAGGAACCGTTATTTTTCATTCTAAAAAAAAATGAAAAAAAAACCGTGTGGAGGGGAAGTTTAAAGTTGTAGCTCAACGGACAGACAGATAGATAGACAGACAGAATTGTGAGACCAACTTTTTTCGACTTTTTTTGTCTTCTCTAACGTCGGTCGTAATAACAGGTTTGATCAAAATCTCGAGTTCGATATTTTTAAGAATGCATTAACTGTCATAAACTATCTATACTATATCGCAAGTAAATATGACCATAAAAATGTAAATTTCAGTTAAAGTCCCATTTGCGCACATTCATAGCCACCATATTCAGTAAATCCATCTCAAGTGAGATTTTTTGAATACCAAAGCTAGCAACTTGATTTAAGTCTTCTTTAACTGCTATACCATGTCAAATATTAAATATGGAGATTTGTTTCATTAAACCTACCAAAGTAAATTTTCTAAGAACTCTTTGGTACTTTTAAAGGACCCGAATTCCCAATGCGAATTATCCCCCTTCATAATATAAAATTCATCAAAAATTCATTAAATCCGATGCTATTCCTTCATTCAATTCTAGATCCATCCATCGAATCGATCAAAATAGCTTACTTCACAGATTAACGTTCCATAACCAGAGACTCTCATGCATCAATATTCTTGAGCCTGAGGCGGCGGCAGCAGCGGCGAGTCACGAATAAAAAAAAAACATCCTTCCAACCAAATATTGATACATATATACTCTTCATCATCAATCTCATCAATTCGAAATCCCTGCTGCTATACATGGCCTAACTAATCAACATACCTTCCTTCCAGCATCTTCAATCTCCACCACACCATGGGAATCCCATCGATCTGCAAAAAAAAAAAAAATAAAAAATTTAACATGCCTTGGATATCATCTGTGAAATATTTAACCCTTGATGGATGCTGCTGATGGCAGTAGCACGAGGTAGTAGGAACACATAATCTATATATTGCGCATCCCTACACATCTCTCCCAGCTCAACTGTCTCGTTCGTCACCTTAATAGGCAAATATTTTTGCGCGCCAAGACCAGATTCTGAAATACGGACAGAGAAATAAATAATTCACTGCGTGCGTTATGATGATGGTCATGACTTTTATTACGCTCCCCTCGACATTTTGGCAGCAAAAAAAGAGTCCTTGCTCTACTACAGAGGATATGGTTGGAGTGGTCCGTATCTATCCTTGATATTTCGCAAGGAATAAACTAAAGACTCTCTGGAACTACATAGCTCGCAAAACAGCAACAAAATGGCCTCCTACGTTGTGTGTATTTCTGCCTAGTGCCTTGTATGACTCCAAGGATAATCAATCAAAAAAGTTTAAATGTTTACTTTGTAGGAGAGCATTCTGCATTGTGGGGATGTGTTTTGGAAGTTTTAGAATGGAATGGAGAATATAGAAGTCAAAACGCTTTGCTTAGCAAGCAGTTATGCCAAGTATTTTTTTTTTTGTTCGGCCTTCCTCTCCACAGAGGTGAAACAAAGAAACAAAAAAAAAAAAAACAAAGACCGAACAACAATAATTTGAATGGTTCCGATATGGGTTCCAGAAATAAATGGGAAGAATTCCAAGTTGAAATTAATTTTGGGGATAAACAAGATGAATAAAAGTTATCCGGTCCAAGAAGGAAGGAAAATATTTTATTGCTGAGCAAAACAAAGTGTCCAATAGGTATCCTTTTCAGTTTGTCTGATGTGACAAAGATACATAGCATTGGGGTGTGGGCAGGAGTACTGGAAACACTCGAGTAAATTTTGGCGGAAGTGACATTAATTTTGAAGAGACTGACTTGAGATGTAACTAAGGGAAGGGAAGAACAATCGAAATAGGTTGGCCTTCACTGTATACAAGTTAGTTAACCTGATTAATTAATAATAATATTTTTCTTCAAAATCCTTTTTTTTTTGAAGATGTGATGTCAAATAAGTCAAGACTTTTTTCAGAAGTGGGATCCGTTAAGTTATTTGTCTTTTAATTGATTTATACAGAACAGATATATCGCTCTGAAGGACTAGCCCTAAGTCTACAATCAAACACATGCACAGAGATGTCACAAGATGTCCATGAAAGAATAGCCCGATTGTGATGAAAACATACAAAATATAACCTCGAATGAACAGACTGATAATGTTGATGACTACCATTCAGTGAAAATTCATTAGGTATTGTTTGAGATTGCATTCGAAATAGACAGCCATAGCCTAAGCCAACTATAATGTTTCTACCTCACTGATCAAGCTATGAGGGATAATATGCGGGCTTCCCTAAGCCTAACAACAACAATGGCCAAAAAGACATCTTCTACGGTGATTGTAACCGACCACCAGCACAGCGTGTTTTTGGATATGGATTCATCGTTTGAAGCAGAACTAGGCAAGAAGTCTTGAGTTACAACTATGTGAACGAGCGCCTCACGACAATTCGTATTAAGGCTAAGGTCGTCAACCTCAGCCTCATATGCACGCATTCCCCCACAGAGGAGAAAGATCATAAAACCAAGGACGAGTTCTACGAGCTTTTGGACAAGAGATATGAGCAATGCCCAGCTATGACATTAAAATTATTGTCTTGTGTGATTTTAATGCCAAACTAGGAAGAGAAGACGTCTTTGGTGGCACAATCGGAAGATAAGCCTGCACGACACCACCTTCGATAACGGACTCAGGTTAATCAACGTTGCGGTAGCTAGTACGCAGTTCCCGCATCTCGATTTGCACAAGGGGACATAGTGAATTCCAGTTCAATCAACTGCCAACCAGATTAACCACATTACGAACGATGCCAGGCACTCCTCCAGTATCAAGGATGCCCGATGGTTCCGAGGAGCCAACTTTGATTCAGACCACTACCTTGTTGTAGCCAAAGCAATGCTACAAATATCCAGACCAAGGCCAAAACAGGGAATTACTTTGAGGAAGTTCGACGTCGAATGGCTTTAGTCGCAAGAAATCACCAGGTTCTTTTCAAATCGAGTCTCTCGCACCCCCTAAAATAGTCCTATGCCGCCAACTTCAAGTATCGAGAACCAGTGGAAGAATTGCCAGGAAACCATCAGAGATGTCGTCTCTGACGTGCTCAGCCTCGCATAACTTCCACAAAGAAACCCATGGTTCATGAAATATGCCGGCAAGTATTATAAAGGGTCCGCCAAATAACTTTTTAACATTGAAAATGTTTATAGGGCCGTTTTGAGTAAATTATGGTGTTACTAAAATGAATAAAGTGAACAAATGTGTATATGAGATGAACGCTGGCGTATATGGGGGATAAGATCGAATTTTTGGTGGTGTTACTAAAATGAATAAATTGAACAAAGGTAATATGAGATGAACGCTAGCGTATATGGGGGGTACGACAGAAAATTTGGTGGTGTTACCATTCATTTTGGAATGAACAAATATGTATAGAAGATGATTGCAAGCGGATAGGGAGGGTACGGTTGAATTTTTGGTAGGTGTTACTAAAATGAACAATATTATGTTTTAACTATACATATTACTATGATTATAAAATGCAAGAGCTAGTGCAGTCAGCACTCAGCAGTGCATTGTGCTTCTAAATCTAAGTGTTGGAAATTTTGTGAAAAATGTTTATGATAGGAAAATAATGTAGAGGTGCAATATGATGGGTTTTTTTTAAATTCGAGCTGTAAGGAATTTAAAATATGGTTCTTATGTGAAATGGTCGAACAAAAAAAAAAAACAAATGAGAAGTGCCAAAGTATTTTTTTTTTGTTTATCGATGGTTAAGTTTAATATAACAATTTTGTACATATATTTTGAAATTCCAAAAAATCTACAAAGTGTGATATTAAAGGTTGTTAGTTCAAAAATAGATGGTTCACAAATGCTTCACATCAGGGTTAAGGCTGATTGTACTAAATTGTATAGTTTAAGAAAGATAATAAATAACAAATTGTTTTTGTTTCGGGAAATTTTGATAGATACCTAGTATTTTTTTTATATTTTATATAATTTTTGTTCATCGATTTTTCGCAGTTATTATTTTATATCTTTTTAACGGTTGCATTTAAAAATCTCAAATTTATACCGGAGATAGATTATATAGATTCACATATAATATGTAAAATTTGATTTTTTTAATCATACCTAAGCCGAGATAATAACATATTTCTGTTCATTTACATATCACCTAATAACTCTTTAATCTATGCACCTATACAATTCGTTTTTGTTTTATTAGCAGCTTCGATAATTGACAATTATTTTGATATATCAAACGTAGCTGTACGTTCTATAAAAGCTTTACAAATCGAAAATACAATTCAATTTAAAAGTGGTACTAAATCTTTAATCAATATTTCTACAATTCATCGTCGTCGATTTGCAAGTTTTTGTGCTGCACGCACAATCAGCCCAAATAAACAGAATACAATACAAATATAGTGCCATAGTTCATTCAAGATTTCTTTCTATCTCTGCCAGGGTTGCAAAAGTCGATAAAATTGTACTTTTTTCGATACACTCGAATTTGCTAAAGTATACAAATACACTTCAAAGAAATTTGATACACTTTTGCATTCAACGAAAAAGATAAAGTAAATTAAAAAGAAAATCATCTGACCTCACAAAATGTATACTGTGAACCGAGGCTGACAACGATAGGTAAAACAGAAGGAATAAAAATGATTAGGACAGTTTGTTCGAGAAGATTTAAGAAAATGGCATCTACAAAATCCAGGTTTCAACAATCTCGCAATTAAAACATTAAATTTATCAAGTTTAAATCTCGCAAAATTTAAAGGTATTGTAACAAATTCCTACAGTTTTGTAATAAAAGTTTCGCATATGTAAGTATGTACCTAATATGTTAAGTAACATAATAAACAGTTAACAAGTTGTTTAATTAATTGGACATAGAAACATAACATACGTTCATACAGCAGCAAATGTGGACAAAATATTATTTTTATGAAGCAAATCAAAAAGTACAATTCGATATCAAATGATTTTTTATATAATATATTCCACCTTTTTGATTTCACAAAATCGATTCGAAAAATTAGTAAATATACATAAGACAATTATTATACTTTAACTTTCCGACTCACTTTGAATGCATTTCGGAATACTTTCATTCTAATCGCAGATAACAAGACAAACCTTGTACCCATATAGTAGGTAGATAGAAGTTGATAGTTTTTAAAATATTGAATTAATAATTTTTTTTTAGAACTAAAAACAGCAAGCAGTTCTGCACACTTATTGTTAGAAAATTGTTTTTGCCTCAAATATCTTGAAAACAGACAATGATATTGGCATCGGGTTAATTTAAATCTACACACCAGGTAGTTTAAAATTGATAATTGATAGGATTTGTAAAAAATTCAACTAGTTTTTTTTTAAGTGAAAAAAAAAACTACAAGATAGGTACTTCACTAAAAATTGTGGAGAATTTTTTTTTGTCTCAAATATTTTGAGAACAAACAATGATATTGGCTGTGGGGCAGTTTTATTCTTTAAATAAGTTGATAATAAATAATTGATACATTTTTTAAAAATATTCAATTCAACAAATAGTTTTTTTAATCGAAAAACCACAAGAAACTTAACAAAATTGTGAAAAATTTTTGTTCGTCCCTAATATCTTGAGAACAAACAATGATATTGGCCTTGGGGTAATTTTTTTCTATAAACAAGAACTTGCAAAAATATTCAATAACCAGTTTTTTAAGCGAAAAAAGCAACAAAAAACCTTACCAAAAAATGTTGAATTTTTTTTAAGTCTCGAATATCTTCAACAAACGGTCTTTTTTTTAAACCGAAAAAAAAAATACAAAAACTACAAAAAACTGTTGAATAAAAAAAAATAACATTGGGCCTCCCTCTAGCTTCCGTGGCACCATCAAGCCTCTTTTTGAAAATGAAGTAAAGGACCTTTTTGCGAGAGTCTCTTCAAAATAGACTGGTTAGATTAAGTCTAATTATTGTTATTGCTAATTTTTACTAGTAAATATTTTCCTATTTGATAGAAATTTCAAGTTCATCAAGAATCTTTGATCGACTTTGGTCTTCTTGATTTTTATTTTCGAATTATTTCGAAAAGACTTAATAAGCCCCAAAATTAAAAAAAAAAACTACAAAGGGAATAACAAAAATAGAATTTTTCGGACACGCAACAAACACCAGCATTGAAAATTAATTTTTAGGCATATATTTGAGGAAAAATCAAATATTAGTTAGCGTTGCCTACCACAAAAGTTCTACGAGTTAAGAAAAATATATACAAATATAGACCGAAATAAGCAAGTATAGGGGTAGAAAACATTGAATTTTTTTTTGGTGTTACCACAAAGCTAAATCAAAAAGAAAAAAAAAAGTGAGGTCCCGCACGAAGTATATGAAAAATATTATATTAGAAGACAAGCAGGAAAAAAATATAAGTGGGTCAGTAAAATGACAAAAAGAAAACATCTCCTCTGTATTTTTGAAAATGAAGCAAAATAAAAACTACAGTGGGAATAAGAGAAGTTAAATTTTGTGGAGAGGTAACAACTACCTACCAACATAGAATATTTGTTTTTTGGAAAATCTAATTTAAGTTAGTGTTACAAAAAACGTGATTTTGGAAAAGGAAAAACGAATACAGGACGAAATAGCAAAAAAAAAAAATAGTGATACATAATGCTAACATCATTTTGAACTTAGGGAAAAATCAAAATTTGGTTGAAGATAAAACGAAGGGAAAATGAAATGTAAGTATGTTTTAAGCCATAAAGAGTTCCGATGAAGAAATTTTTGTTGGACTAACGTCTTAAAAACTACCCTTCCGAAATTATTTCTGAAGCTGAAGAAAAAAATCAATTTGGTGTAACTAAGTGGAAGTAAAGATGGAAGTGCGTGTGCAAGTGCTAATAAAGTTTATTTAACAAATTTTTAATTTTGTTAGTTCAATATAATGCTTGGATTGGTCTTCATTAAACAGATGAATTATCTAAATTGTTATATATATGTATAAATTGGTAAAGATAAAATTCAAAATATTAGAAAGATTTTAGTTATAAATAATAAAGATTAAGGATTTATCTAGCATAACCAAGTCATTTTCAATGTCAATGTGTTGAAAATGCTACAAAAAAAACTAATGAATATTTTCTCAAATTTCTTTTTTTATTTGAAAGTACAATCCTTCCGGTTAATACCTAATGGAAAATAATTTCATTCAAATGGGTGCTTCGCTAAGTCGGCCTGCGATCGACTTAGAGAAGATGCCGATTTTGCCAAAAAAATCGTCTTTTCAGATGAAGCTCATTTTGATCTTGGCAGGTATGTAAACAAGCAAAACTGTCGCATTTGGGGCACAGAAAACCCGCACGCCATTGAAAAGCCGATACACCCAAAATGAGTCACTGTTTGGTGCGGATTTAGGTCCAGAGGCATAATTGGGCCATTTTTCTTCGAGTGGCCGTTACAGTCAATGGCGATCGTTATCGGGCCATGTTGAACGAATTTTTGTTCACAAAAATTGAAGAGGAGGATATTGGCAACATTTGGTGTCAACAGGACGGTGCTACGTGCCACACAGCCGAAGCTACACTCCATGTAGTAGTAGTAGCATTTTCAAAAAAAAAAAAAGTTATTTGGCGGACCCTTTATAATGCCGCCAAACAACATGCATACAAAGCGGCGCTGCATAGAAGGACCAGAGCTGCTCGCGAGCTCTACGAGCAGAAGAGGAGAGAGGAACATAAGCTTCTAAGAAGGAAAAAAAGAGTATGAGAAGCGCGCGATCGAGAAAATAGAGGGATTGCAGAAATGAAGTCCGGAAGTTTTATCAAAAAGTTAAATGGAAACTCCCAGGGTTAAAAGGCCGAAGCCTGCAAGGATGATCAGGGGCATATTGTGGTAGAATGGCAGTCGGTGCTGAAGATATATAAAAAATATTTCTGCAAATTGTCCAAAGGCACTGACGAGCCAAATTCCACTACCATGCAGATTACACCATTCAACCTGGATGATGTAGGCCAACAACTTTTATGCTGTACTTTGTGAACGCCTGAAGCCAATCGTCAACAACCTGATAGGTCCATATTAGAATGGCCTTAGGCCAGGGAAGTCCACCATCGACAAAATTTTCGCACTGCGGCAGATCTTGGAAAAAACCCAGGAGTTTAAAATCGATAACCACAACCTTTTTATCAATTTGAAGGCCGCGTATAACAGCATCTTTAGAGATGAGCTATATAGAGAAATGTCTAGTTTTGGCATCCCTGCCAAATTCATCCGTTTTGTGCAGGATGACGGAGGAGAATGCACGCTGCTCCATCAAGGTCGGCAAAGACCTCACCGACACCTTTGATTGCAAAAAAGGTTTGGGGCAAGGGGACGCGCTGTCAACCGACTTCTTCAACATCGTTCTTGAAAGAATAGTGCAAAACTCTCACGTCAACACTAGACGTACAATCTTTCAAAAGTCCGTCCAATTACTCACTTATGCTAAGGACGTTGACATAATCGGACGAACAAAGCGTGATATCAGTGGGGCTTTCGTGAATATTGAGAAGGAAGTCAAGAAGATGGGTTCAATGGTGAATGAAAGTAAAACTAGAAAGGACATCCAGCATTGATGGCTCGGACAGAACGTCACTATAGATAGCTACAATTTTAAGTCGGTCAGATACTTTGTCTCCGTTATAAATTCAGTGAACGATACCAGTGCTAAGATCAAACGAAGGATTACTCTTGCCAATCGCTGTTTCTTTGAGCTAAGAAGGCAATTGAGAAGCAAAGCAGCCTTCTCTTGAGCAACAAAACTGTCCCTGTATAAGACGCTTATCATCCCGGTCCTAATGTATGGTGCAGAGGCATGGACACTGTCAACGGTGGATGAGAACGCGTTAGGCTGGTTTGAGAGGAAAAAAGCAGCCCTCTCTCGAGCAACAAAACTGTCCCTGTATAAGACGCTTATCATCCCGGTCCTGATGTATGGTGCAGAGGCATGGACACTGTCAACGGTGGATGAGAACGCGTTAGGCTGGTTTGAGAGGAAAATTCTCTGGCTGATTTTTGGTTCCATCTGCATAGATGGGGAATGGAGAAGAAGATAACAACAACGAACTATATGGGCTTAACAGCGACACCGACCTAGCCACAAAAGTGAAAAGCCAGCGACTAAGATGGCTGGGTCACCTAGAGCGAATGGACACCAATGCTCCGGCCTGGAAAATCTTTGAATCCAACGCTGTAGTAGAGATGGATAGCGTTAAAGGTGGCGCACGCAAGTGGAAGAGGACCTCAACAAACTTGGAGTGCGAAACTGGAGACACTTATTTACTAACTTATCCGGCTCCGGATCCATGAAAGGTCTCTGTCTGAGATATTGCGGTCTTCCATCCAGTCATCGAGACCAAGCGCTCTTGCGTCTGTGACCGCCTGGGCCCTATAGCGGAGGTTCAGTCTTCCTGGTCGTCTCGAGCCTAGGGGCTGGGATTCGAAGATTTTCTTGGCTGGAGCGTTGTTGTCCATTCGCTCGATGTGGCCGAGCCAGTGTAGTCGACGTGTTTTGGCTCTTTGGACTACATCCACATCTTGGTACAGCTCGTACAGTTCACGGTTGAATCTTCTCCTCCAACTGTCCTCTTCACATATAGGACCAAATATCCGCCGAAGAATTTTTCTCTCGAAAGTGCCCAGTACCAATTCCCCTTTTTTACTTATCGTCCAGCACTCGGCGCCGTAGAGTAGAACTGGTAAAATTAGCGTTTTGTATAGCGTGCACTTTGTCTTTCGGGAAAGGAGTATTGAACCCATTTGTTTGGCCAAACCGAAGTAGCAACGATTCGCTAGGGTAATTCTTTGTCGGATTTCCACTAAGGTGTCGTTCGTGGAATTGATGTTTGTTCCGAGGTAGGTGAACTCCTTGACTACCTCAAAATTACTGCTACCAACAGTGACGTTTTGTCCTAGGCGATGGACAGATGAGGCTTTGTTTGTTGATAGCTAACACTTTGTTTTGTTTTGTTCTCATTCACTTCAAGACCAACACGTTTCGCCTGTTCATCAATAGCTGTGAATGCTTCAAGTACAGCTCTCTTGGAGAGGCTGATGATGTTGATGTCGTCCGCATAGCCAAGCAGTTGAAAAGACCTGTTGAAGATAGTGCCTTCCATGTTAACACCACTCTTGCGCACTATCTGCCCCAGGACTAAGTTGAAGAAATCACATGATAGCGCATCTCCTTGTCTGAACCCTGTACACGTCTGGAATAACTCGGATGAGCCATAACCCATTTGCACGCTGCGGAATAGCTGGATCAGTTTTTTCGGGATCCCGAGTTCCGACATCGCCAATAGAAGCTCTTGGTGACTCATGCTATCATATGCGGCTTTAAAGTCGATGAATAGGTGGTGGGTCTCGCCTTGAAATTCGTTGGTCTTTTCCAGGATTTGCCTCAATGTGAAGATTTGGTCTATCGTTGATCTGCCTGGCCTGAAGCCACACTGGTACGTGCCGATCATAGTGTTGCAGAAAGGTTTTAGATGATAGACGAAACTGAAGACAGTTAGCTAGAAACCGAGCCGGCTGGAAGAAGTTTTTTGGTTGAAGCCCTGGTCCTCCCCGGACTGTAGTGCCATCTTAAGTAAGTAAGTAAATATAATCGGAAAGTACCGGTGTGGCTTCCGGCCATACAGATCGACAATAAACCAAATATTCACGCAAATCCTTAGAAAAGACAAATTTCTAGTCGGAAGTCACCATCTATTCATCGATTGCAAAGCCATAAATATGATAGGATTTATCATCAGGAACTCTATATGGGGATGGGTGAACTTGGGATCTCGGAAAAACTGAAACAGATTTGTCATGTGTCATTGGAAAATACGCAAGGCTGTATGCAACTAGGGAACAGCGCTTCCGAACTATTCCAAACATTCCGAGGGTTTCGGCATGGAGATCCGCTTTCATATAATTTCTTCAATCTCATTCTGGAGCAAATAGTGTGCATGGGTAGTCGTTAACACCGAAGCCACTATTTTCAACAGATCTGTCCATCTTCTAGAGCACGTCGATGATATCGACATTATCGGCCGCCCTCATAGCCCGTTATAGAGGCTTTAACGGGAATTGAGTATTGAAGAACAAGCAAAACTTGTTGGTCTTCAAGTAAACGAGGACAATACCACATTCATGCTATCAACAAACAATGAAAGATCTTTCGACCGGTTACGAAAAAATGTCACTATTGATAGCAACAACTTCAAGGTAGTAGAGTTCATCTACCTGGGAGCAAACATTAGTCCCATGAACGACATTCTGTGGAGATCTGATGAAGAATTACCTTAGCAAACAGGTGAAACTCTTCTCGCGAAAAGCGAGCTGCACCAAGATTTTGATGTTTGTAGTCTAGACAAATCAGAATCAAAGCACGTCGACTAGATTGGCTCAGCCACATTGAAGGAATAGACAATAATGCTCCAGCCAAGAGAGTATTTGAATTCTAGGTCCCAGAACGATGAAGCCAGAAAACTTGGTCTAGATAACTGGATGCAGCATGCTCGGGATCGTAGAGGATGGCTGGATGCCGTGTCTCAGGCGGCGATCTTTCATGGAATGGGAGCCAGATAAGTAAGTTAGCTTTAAGGTGGTCAGTGAACTTGTCAACCTCTGGGCACCACTGGTTTGATTTCAGCAAATGACATCAGCACTGTAATCAAGCGAGGAATTAATCTTTCCAATCGCTGTGTTTTAGGCTAAATAAGCTTTTAAGGAATAAAACTCTATGGAGAAGTTCCAAGGAGATGCTTTGCAGAACTCTCAACATTACGGTCTTGCTATACCCTCTCCCAAGCGGATAAAAGCTCTCTTACTGTATTGGGGAATAAATCACTACGCATGATTAATGGTCCAGTTTGTTTCAATAGGCAAAATAAAACCTAGCGAAGACCATAGATACAACCCAGGAGCTATAGATCGAATGAACATTGACACTTGTAAGTTATTCAACGCTAAGGCAAAGGGAGTGAGAAGCAGAGAAGGACCTCCTATATATCCAGAGGCGTGACCCAGTTCAGGGAGATATAAGCCAACTTGGTAAACAAGTTGGCGGAGTCTATAACTTGAGGCCCATGAGCTACCCGCCATGAATTATGTAGGTACTACTACAAGGAATTATTACGGAATGTATATCGCACTCCAATAAGGCTTAAGAAACAAAAAACTTAAATGATAGATTTATCGCAACCTCAAGTCATCAATGCAGTCACTTCAGCTACAATTGTGATTAAAAAAACAAATTTCAACATTTCCCTAAAGGAAAATCCCATTAACCAGTCAAATTGCTACCTCAAAAACAAGATAACTTAACTATACGCTGAAATGTCGAGTCGGCCATGATTACTACTCTATCGCAAAAAAAAAACAGCACGTCTTCTGGAAGGATGTACAAGATACTATCTTTATCCTGGTCCATTTGGGCTTCACTTTTATTGTAATAAATTTTATTAAACGCTTCTGCAGGATACATAAAGAAATCCATATAAAATGGCTTGAGATGTGCTTGTTTCCGTCACGATTATGTGATTATGAGTGCCAGCCACCAGCCAGTAGTGGGTACCTACTTCTGATGGTCTTGATGGTGCTCCTGATGCGAGTCTATCTGTATTCGCTTTTAGGGTGAAAGTGGATGACCATCTTCATTACCCATTAACTAACTCAAAAGGACTATAAGAAGGACCTTGCAAGGAGCGCACGTAACTACAATGGAAAAGTTTTATTTTTTTTCGTATGTTGTTGTTGCTTGTGTCACTTACATATACCTTGACCCGATGATGGCTGGGTGTTTTGCACTTCAGTTCTAAACCGCCACGTTGGCCAGTCGTTGTTTCTACATAAACATCTCCATATATTGGATACGGGTTTATTATTTTCACATAAAATTCAAGTTCCAGACTATGACGAATAAACAGAGCTCGAAAGGTTTTACTCGGCGTTTCATTGCAAAAAAAAAAATAAGAAACATCCTTAAAGACGCATCATTAAGTTCATGACTATTTTCTATGCGAAAAAAAACAAAACAAATAGGGAAAGCCAAGGTCTATCTATAACGACTACGGTCCTTTGACGTGGCCAACATCGGAACAAAACTGAGGCTGTTTTACGGTTATAATCTGGGTTTGCTATATATTTAAGGGTAAGGTTCTTACCCTTATGTATTATTCAATTAAATTGTTGTTGTTTTCAAGATTCTACGAGTGTTGATGGGCATGTTAGATGCCTTACCTACCTAACTTATACACACGTTGTACCTAGACTCTCATATAAATGGAAAGATAGATTTGTTCCGCCCAAATTGCCTGGGATGAATTTTATGTGATGGAGTCTCTTCAAATAATTAGGAATACGATTTATTATGAACATTTGAAATAAGAGATTTTGTTCTTCTTTTTTTCATACGTATGGGAACAGGATGTGTATAGGATGAGATATAGTCATCATCATATGATCAGAGATAATAATGGAGTTAAGTTTCGAGAGTAGTTTTTGGTTATACAGATATTGAAGAATGTATTGTTACGAGTATGTTTTAGAAGATACCCATGAGAGTAGATACCTTTGCCCATATTGGTCATTATTTATAAGATTAGCAATAACTATTGAAATGTTGACTCTTTTCCAGAAAATAAATAATTGAGACTTAATGCAAATAACTATAAGAGATTCTTTGAAGGGGGAAACCCTTATTCGAATTCATAGTTATGAATTCTTTTGTCAATGAGGCTTGATAATATTTAGAAAATCAACATTATCTTACTGACGTTGCAATTGAAATTTTAATTGAATTCTGATAACAAGAATTGTGAATATGAAAGCAGTCCCACAATGCTAAAGGATAATCCGTCAGGAAGGAAAAGAATGAAAATTTACCTGTTCTATCGGTTGGAGTACTTTTTTGCTGGCAGTAATTTCAACCTGACTCATAGCCTTAGGCTATAGTCCAAATACTTAGTTAGGTTAAATTGACTGCCAGCAAATTTTGGTGTTAAACCTGAGTTAACGCCTAAAACGTGTTTTCAGTGAATTTAAATCATAAGTTAAATCACTTTATTTGGTGAATACCTTGACTGAATATATTTTTCTGACTTACTTACTTATCTGGCTGCTGGCTCCAATCCAAATCTATTAAGGGTCACAGCCTGAGACAAGGCAACCTTCCATGCTCTACGATCTCGAGCACCCTGCTTCCAGTCATCCATCTATACCAAGCTTTCTGTGCATTCCAGATGGAAAGGTATTTAAGCCGGAGGTTCAGTATTCTTCACTCTCTCGAACTTAGGGCCTGGGATTCAAAGACTGCTTGGCTGGAGCATTACTCTCAATTTGCTCGACATAGCCAAGCCAATCTAAACAACGTGTTTTGATTTTCCGGACAACATCCACATGACGTTCGATCGCCCTCCTTGCAAACAATAGATCCCAGTATCAGTTCTCCCTTTCTGCTTATCACTCAACAGTTGGTGCCATAAAGTAGATGTGCTGTATAAAGGTTTTATAAAGCATGCATTTCGACCTTCATGTGAGGAATTTTGATCCCGTTTAATGTGCCAAACCGAAGTAGCACCGGTTGCCTAGGGTAATTCTTCGTCGGATCTCCACTGAAATGTAGTTTGTGGGATTAATGTTTACTCCGAGATACATAGATGAACTCCTTAACTACTTCGAAATTTTGCTATCAACAATGACGTTTTGTTTTAGACGGTTTATTTGAAGACCAACAAGTTTCACCTTTTCTTCAATTGCCGGGAAAGACTAACCGCCTGTTAGAAGCGGCTATGATGTCGATATCAGTGGCATACCTTAAAAGTTGGACAGATTAGTTGAAAATAGTGGCTTCAGTGTTAACGCGAGAACGAACGAGATTGAAGAAATCCCATGATAACGCATAACATTGTCAAAACCCTGTAAATGTTTGGAATATTTCGGAAGAGTTTTTCCCTAGCTACACATTGTATCACGTATTTCCTAATGTCATGCGACACAACTGGAACAATTTTCCAGGGATCTCAAGCTCAGCCATCACCATACAGTGCTCCTGACGATGAATGCCATCATTAAGTGGCTTTGAAGTCGATGAATAGATGGTGGGTCTCGACTTGAAATTCGTTGGTCATTTCCAAGATTAGCTTGAGAGTGATTTTTTGATCTATGGTCGATCTATCTGGCTGGAAATCACACTTTCTTACTTACTTAAGGGGGCTCTACAGTCAGGTGTGGACCAGGGCCTCAACCAACAAACTTCTTCCAGCCGGCTCGGTTTCTTGTTAGCTGTCTCCAGTTTCGCACTCCAAGTTGGTTGAGGTCCTCTTCCTTTTGCGTGCACCACCTATGATTCAAAGACTTCAGGCCAGAGCATTCATGATCATTTGCTTTAGGTGACCCAGACATATCAGTCGTTGCCTTTTCACTTTTGTGGCTAGGTCAGTTTCACTGTACAGCCCGCATAGTTCGTTGTTATATCTTCTTCTCTATTTCCCATCTTTGCAAACGGCACCAAAAATCATCCGGAGAATTTTCCTCCTAAGACAGCATAGAGCGTTGTCATCCACCGTTAGTTGTGTCCATGCCTCTGCACCATACATCAGGGCCGTGATGAAAAGCGTCTTAAACAGGGGCAATTGTTGCTCGGGATAGAGCTTTGCTTCTTAATTGCCTTCGTTGCCCAAAGAACGGCGACTGGTAAGAGAAAATCTTCGTTTGATCTCAGGACTGGTATCGTTCAATGAGCTTAGAGTGGAGCCTAGGTAGACAAAGTTCTGACCACCTCAAAATAAACGCTGTCAACAGTGACGTTCTGTCCTAGACGTCCGTCGATGTTTGGTGTCCTTTCTTGTTGACAGCATAAATATTTCGTCCTGTCTCCATTCACCGTTAAACCCATCTTCCTGGCTTCCTTCTCAATACTCACTAAAGCACCAATGACATCACGCTTTGTTCGTGCGATTATATCAATGTCGTCAGCGAAAGCGAGTAATTGCACGGACTTTTGAATGATTGTTACTCTACCGTTAACGTGAGAGCTTTGCAATATTTTTTCAGAAACGATGTTGATGTGCGTCGTCTTGCCTAAAACGTTTTTTTACATCAAATGTATCGGTGAGGTCTTTGCCGACCTTGGTGGAGCAGCGTGCATTCTCGATTGTCATCATGCACAAACGAACGAGATGCTGTCATACGTGGCTTTGAAAACGATGAAAAAGTGGTGGGTATCGGTTTGAAACTCCTGGGTTCTTTCCAAGATCTGCCGTAGTGTGAATATTTGGTGTATGGTGGACTTCCCTGGCCTTTAAATCACACTGATGAATGTCTTAAGGCGTTCACAAAGTACAACATCAGAGAAGATTTTGTACGCAATGTTAAGAATACTGATCAGTGTCCCCAGACTTTCATAACCTTTTTCCCCTATATTTATCAGCAAACCCAATTTTGTTCCCCTAATTTCCAAAAAAATTCCCCTTTTTTTCCCCTAAATAAAATGTTCATGATTATGTATAAAACAAAAATAAAAATTATATATTTCTTAACAGTTTTAATTTTAGTAATAACCTTAAAGTAACATAGAAACATTAGTAATATTTGTACATTGTATTTGTAGGTACCTACTAGAAATAATTTCCTTTATAAAAAAAAAATTGTTCAAACCAACTTAATATTTTCATTTACAAAATGCTCGAACAGCTGAAGTTGATGCTGCAATTTTTTTTCCTCCTGACTAAGCAAGTCTTTGAATTCAGGCAGTAATTCTCATTGCTTCAAATATCTATTTCTAGATTTCACTTTCGAAACGAAGGAAAACCTTCAGAAACTCAAAACTTTGTAAATGGGACATTACATAGGTTATTAACTTGCGAGATTAAAATTTAGAAGAGAATGATTAGATTGAAATTTTTCTTTTTGAATGAAGTTTAAAAATATTTTATAATGAGAATACCTTTGAATATTTTGTTTTTATAAAAAATGTATTTAAAATTCTTCATTTAATAAGTTTGTCCTTTATGAATTTTTTCCCCTTTTTTAAGCTTGTCCCTCGATTTCCCCTTTTTCATTATAAAATCAGCAAAAGTGGTGCTTTTCCCCTCAATCTGGGAACCCTGATACTGATGCCTCTGTAGTTGGTGCAGTCCAGAGGATCGCCTTCTTGAGGATCGGGCAAACAATGCTGAGGTTTGTAACGAAGTGTTCCACGTTACATTCTTTTCTTCTACAAATCCTTCCTCACCAGTTAATATTCAGCACCAGATTATATTCAGCACCAGTTAATATTCAGCACCAGATTATATTCAGCACCAAATTATATTCAGCACCAGCTAATATCCAGCACCAGATAATATTCAGCACCAGTATATTCAGTACCAGATAATATTCAGCACAAGTATATTCAGCACCAGATAATATTCAGCTCCAGTTAATATTCAGCACCAGTTAACTTTCAGCGAGAATTGTATTGCATCGAAATACAATTCACATTCACCACAAGCCAGTGACGTCACAGGAAAATAGACACAATAAGTATTTGTCATTTATCCTCGTACAGTTCCCACTCAGTCGTTACCGGAAATATAACAAGTGGACCTGCTCCAATGGATGAAAGACACCCTTTCGACCATACTCAACGTCAGACGGCATTTAGGTAACCTGATCAGTTACGCTCCGGCCGCAGACGAGTCAAGTCGTTTCGGTCAATTAAGCTTTTTGGTTTTACGGAACTTCCCCCCACCAGTGGTAAGGGGTTTCGTTGCTGAGAAGTGCCACCAAGGGCATTGTACTTGCTGATTAGTGCCACCAAGGGCATTATACTTGCTGATTAGTGCCACCAAGGGCGTTGTACTTGCTGATTAGTGCCACCAAGGGCGTTGTACTTGCCGATTAGTGCCACCAAGGGCGTTGTACTTGCTGACTAGTGCCACCAAGGGCGTCATACTTGCTGATTAGTACCACCAAGGGCGTTGTACTTGCTGACTAGTGCCACCAAGGGCGTTATACTTGCTGATTAGTGCCACCAAGGGCGTTGTACTTGCTGATTAGTGCCACCAAGGGCGTTGTACTTGCTGATTAGTGCCACCAAGGGCGTTGTACTTGCTGATTAGTGCCACCAAGGGCGTTGTACTTGCCGATTAGTGCCACCAAGGGCGTTGTACTTGCTGATTAGTGCCACCAGGGGCGTTGTACCTGCTGATTAACGTATATCACCCACAACCATTCCAGACGCAGTCTCAAGTACCCGAAGGCAGTTTTCCCGATACAAGAACACCCCGAACTTAAAGGCAGAACAACCAACATCAGTGTACCGCTCACAATCCGTGCTAACCAGGATACCAGTGTACAAATACCGCCGTCAACCAGATAATAATAAACTTAACATAATTTGTTATATATAAAAATAGTTGTTTCAATAAAGATTTTGTGATAAGGTTCTAAGACCTTTTCTTCTGAAGTTTCGTGTTTTCTTCAGTACGACCCTGGCGAGACCGGCGAGCGTAACCTCGGCTGGAAAGCAAAAAGCACATCACAGGTTGAATTTATCGGGCATGCTTTCCTTGGACCATATTTTGCAGATGAGCTGTGCATACTTCTTACCAATTCATCGCCAGGCGCTTTGAATTGCTCAGCTGCAAGACCATCAGCAGCTTTATTAGACTTAAGTTTAGGTGGACGGAATTGTTGGCCTACGTCATCCAGGTTGAATGGTTTAAACTGCATGGTAGTGGAATACGGTTCTTCATCGCCGTTATAGAATTTGCAGAAATGATTTATCCATATCCTCGGCACCGACTACGATTCTACCACAATGTTCCCCTGATCATCCTTGCAGGCTTCGGTTAGGGATTGTAACCCTGGGAGGTTCCTTTTACTTTTTAGTAAAACTTCCAAACTTCATTCCTGCAATGGCATCCTTGTATTTCCTCGAATGCGTGCTCCTCATGCTCTTTCTTTTTCCTTCTGGTTATCACACTGGTTCTTTCCGATTGGCTTTGCATGACGGCTTGAGGAGCTTACGCACAGTACATTGGATAGAATCATGCAATTTCAGTCAGGGATATGCTTCGATAGCTTTTGCAGGACATAGGATATTCTTTTTATAGATATAGAAACCAGTCATCACCCAAACTTGTTTGATGAGTAGATACATGCTCCCTTCCAGCACAACACAACACATCCTTGGTTGAAGAGCTCCGCTGGTAGGCCATCAGATCCGGTGGCCTTGTTGCTCCTGAGTTTTTTGAAGATTAGTCTACCTCTTCTATACACACTGGTAGAGCTGGGTCTTCATTGACTAGAGTTGGCTTCGTTTCTCTACCTGATGCCTATTCAGCAGCTGCTGCAACTGCTGTTTGAATACATCTACTTTTCTCTGTGCTTAGGTGACTAGACTAGGTTACCCTCTGCTGTTACGTCCGTGAGGTTCCCCTTGTATGGCATAGGGTTTCCACTACTCCTACGCGCCATCGTTTACGGTTTCTGGAGATATACCTCAGCTCTCTCCAACTCTTCCCCTGTTGTACTGACTCCTCTTCGATAGGTCTTCACCAAGTACTTGTAGGTCAAGTCTTCTGCCCCGTTGCAGTCAACGTTTACTCCTCGAAAAGTGAGAACGTCTAAGATGTTTGAGGCGTGTCCTCCATCGATTCGCACATGGTCGATTTGGTTGGCGTATCGACCATTTGGGGAGCGCCAGGTCAATTTGTTGATACTAAGCTGTGAAAACTTAGTGCTTCTTATCACCGTATTACGATCTTCTGTCTATTAGTCGGAGGCCGTAATCATTTGTCTCTTCGGGAATAGAAATGCGAAAATAATATACATTCATGGATATAATTACCCCGGAAAAAAGTGGAAAAAGCCAGACCTTCAGCTTGGGAGAGTATTACGGTATGGAGCACCATGCTTTACAACTTTTATAGCTATATAACCTGCTCCGATAGCATTTTAAAGAACTGATGTAGGTATACAACAATGTATACAACCCAACGAAACAAAAGTTAAATTAGTTTGACAAATCCCCTTAACGACACATCAAACAAATTGAAAATCCCCCATCAATCCATCCCTGATTACTCCCCGATGGACTTCATTAAAATTCCACACACAACTTTGACACAATTAAACACTTTTTGTCACCCTCGTCATCACCAAGGCCACCGACCAACCTCACGATGAACCTATTCCATGACCATTCGTCAAGCCCTTAAGTGGCCAAACACTCCACTCATCAACATCAGCTACAAAAACCTTAAAGGCCTATAGGTCGATTGTGTTGGGGTATAAGTATAAGAAAAAGGATAAGGCAAAAGAAGACGATGAAGAAATTTATGGGTTAAGCCTTTTTAGTAAAAATCATATTCGAAGGATGTTTTATTTGCGATTAATTATCTTTATATAAATACTTACTCTTCCAAGGAACAAGAGAAGGAATCTTCCATGAAATGCCCGTCTTACAAACAAGAGAAGGACGACGACCGACAACGGTCCAATCAATTCATCCCGGGTTTATGTCCAGTGCTGTTCTTGGTAATGCTTATGGAGATTTATTCAGTCAACTCTGATAATTTTCACCCTTTTTAGTCTTTTTAGCTACACCTGCTTCCTGCCAGAAATGAACAACAACTCAATTAGTGAAAGGGCTATGGTTCTTTTAATCACCGAAGACGAAGAATCGTCCTTTCGTTATCTTTAATTGTGTTAAGAAGGATATGAAGAACAATGTCCGAGTGCATGAGGAGGTTCAACGTACAAAACAAATTAAAGTTTTCCCAAACTCTTAACATCAATCGATTCCGTATTATCTTCAAATTTATATACGAATCCGGAAGGACATTCATTTTGCGCTTGGAATGGGAATATGTTCAAAGTGGACTTCGCACTTCAAAAAGATATCTACCCCATACCATTGCTGTATCGCCGCATATACACGTACATATCTCATCCTTGTTTTCTTCTTACAGTCTTCCTTGCGATGTTTATTCAAGCCTAAAGACAATTTAAGAAAGGCAGCTTAAGAAAAGGTCCTTGTTTCGTCCTTAAAGTAGATGTAGGTTGTAGTTTGATATAAATACTCATCTATATGTACTTTGTGCATGCTCAATTCACAGAAGAACCTAAATAAACACTCGCTGGCCATGTGAATGCTGATGTGGGAGTGTATATAAGTATAATAGAGGTTGTTGGTTTGGTGAACACGTCCTTCAAATTATTACGTGCGTCCTAAAAGCACACTATGGCCAAAGACGACACAGAATGTAACAATTCATTAATCTTTCCTGTTGACCAAGAAAGGACATATACCTACAACAAAGGATATAATGTATTTCTGTTTGTATTATATGCATGTACAAATAAATAGGTAGGTAGGTACACATAAAAGGTGAATTTCACTCTGACAAAAAGTATGCAAGGCACGGTATCACAAGAACTTGCTCTTACGGTGGAGTCTACAGTTCCAGCTAGGTTGAACTACTTAGTGAACACCTTATTGGGGCTACTACGACATATTCCAAGCTCAAGCCTATAAGGAGCGTTTAATCCAGCTTCCCGCCCTCGGATCTGGTCCTCCAGGTTGGGTGTCGGGTGATCGGGGTGACTTCCAGGCAACGTAAAGCTATTTAGCAAACGAAATAAGGAACTTCAGATCTTAACGTGGAATGTTCTGTCTCTCTTTAGATCACGTGCAGCCGACACATTTAACGGAGGCCAGAGACTGTTACAAAGCAGACATCACCTTCATCCAAGAATTGCGATGGGATGGGCCGGGCAAAAGGAAAATGAAAGACTTGCAGTCTACTATGGTGACTGTTACCGACAGCAAAGGCAAAATCTTTTTGGGTGTGGATTCATCGTAAGATGCAGACTAAGGCAAGAAGTCTTGAGTTTCAATTATGTGAACAAGCACCTCGTGACAATTCGCATCAAGGCTAAATTCGCCAGAATAAGCCTCATATGTGCTCATTCCCCCACAGAGGAGAGAGATGATGACACCAAGGACGAGTTCTAAGAAGCATACAAAGTACCACTGCATAGAAGGACCAAAGCTGCTCACGAGCTCTACGAGCAGAAGAGCAGAGGGGAACACACAAGCCTCTAAGAAGGTAAAAGAAAGACCATGAGAAGTGTGCGATCGAGGAAATAGAAGGATGCCATTGCAGGAATGAAGTAAGGAAGTTTTACCAAAAAATAATATACCTCCGAGGGTTACAAGGCCCGAACTGAAGCCTGCAGGTGTACATAGTGGTACAATTGCAATCGGTGCTGATGATATGGAAAAAATCATATCTGCAAGGTAGGCAGGTAGAAATGGTGGCACAGGCTTCATACTCGCTCGGTGCCCAATCAGCGCTGTGTTGCGCCGTTTTGATACCATAACTCGTTTGACCTGTGGATGAAAGTAGATTTGTAGACATCTTCTGAGGATCATCTTCAATGCTTAGAAGTTGACAACAGAGGGACTCGGGAAGGTGGTTGTTGGTTTGTTCAGATGATTCATCTGGTGGTCTTCCAGGTACATGATTGGATGCGGGATTTCTTCTTGCCCCTCCGTATGCACGCTCGACATGACAGAGTCTTTCAGTTAAGATCGTCGTCGTTCATGAGACCAGATATGTTCCTTGGTTAGAACGGGTTTGGGGTATGGCTGTATAATTGCTGTTTAATATGGGCACAAAAGACAGGAGGCTGAACATAAGACACTCACTTGATTGGACTGCAACTCACCCGAGGCCAGCTATGATATGCCAAGCTCGGCAGATAGCAGAATGGCACCGAAGGGCGAACGATCCTGCCGTATGATCATCGTTGTCATTGAGCATCATGAAACCCAGCAGAGGACCGTGTTGCAATTGCTCACAGTCTATGTGTTCTGGGGGGCATATGCACATGCATACATTTCTGCAGACTTTATAAAGGCGATGACGAACTGAATTCCGCTACCATGCAGATTGAACCATTCATCCTGGATGACGGCGTAGTCCAATAATTCTGTCCACCCGATGTCAACGAAGTGAAAATAGTTTAAGCTAAACTTAAGTCCAATAAAGCTGCTGGAGCTGGTGGTCTTGCAGATGAGCTTTTCAGAGCGGCTGGCGATGAATTAGTTAGGAGTATGCCCCAGCTCATCTGCAAAATATGGTTGGAGGAAAGCATGCCCTATGAATGGAACCTCAGTATTGTTTTCCCGACCCTCAAGAAAGGCGATCCTCTAGACTACCTCTACTACACAGACATCGCAGTCTTCTGAACAACGCGTACAAGATCTTTTTTGCCGTCCTAAGTGAGTGCCTACGGGCATTGGTCAACTACCTAATAGGTCCATATCAGTATGGACTTATGCAAAGAAAGTCCACCACCGACCAAAAATTTGCACAACGGCAGATCCTGGAAAAAAATCTCCGGAGTTTCAAATATGTAGATAGCCACCACCTTTTCATCAATATCAAGGCCGGGTATGATAGCATCTTTAAAGACGAGCTTTATAGGATGAGGATGGAGAATGCACGCTGCTTCATCAAGGTCAGGAAAGACATCACCGATGCCTTTGATGCTAATGAAAGTTTAAGGCAAGGCAAAGCGCTGTCATGCGACTTCTTCAATATCGTTATTGAAAGAATAGTGCAAAACTCTCACGTCAACACTTGAGGCACAATCTTTCAAAATTTCATCCAATTACTCGCTAACGCTATTAACATTGACATAATTCGACGAACAAAGCGTGATGTCAGTGGTGATTTTGTGAGTATTAAGAAGGAATCTAAGACAATGGGTTTAACGGTTAATGAAGGCAAGCCGAAATATATGCTGTCAAAAAGGAAGGACACCCAACATCGACGTTTTGGGCAGAACGTCACTATAAACTGCATTAGTTTCGAGGTGGGCAGAGATTAATTGTCTAACTAAGCTCCGCTATCAACTCCGCGAACGATATCAGTGCTCTGAGATCAAACAAAGAATTACTCTTGCCAATCGCTGCTTTCTTGGGCTAAGAAGGTAATTAAGGAATAAAGCCCTCTCTGGAGCAACTTAAGTGCTCCTCTTTAAGTCACTTATCATCCCGGTCCTGATGTATGGTGCAGAGGCATGGACACTGTTAACGGTGGATGAGAACGCTTTAGGCTATTTTAAGAGGAAAATTCTTTGGCTGATCTTTGGTCCGCCTGTACACCCAAAAAAATAATTGGTTTATATAACTAAAAAGTTCGTTTAATGTAAGAAACTTTCGTGGTGCAAAACAACGAATGATTTTTGTAATTTGTACAAATAGGCTTTCGTTAATTGTACGTATATAGTCTCTATACAAAATACGAATGCATTCGTAAATACTACGAAACTTTTATATTTTTTGCAAAATATTGACAAAAAGCTTTAGTGCAATGTACGAAATATTTTTCTTATATTTTGTGGATTCCACGATTTTTTTTTGTATAAACTTATGAAAATATTTTTATAAGAACGAATAGCTTCGTAAGTTTACGAATATTTTGTATCTCGGCTACAATGAGAATTGAAAAAAGATTATCTGATGCTGAATTAAACAAATGGAATCTTTTGAAAAGTTTATTTTATAAATTGGTAGGAAATTTCTTACAAATTTAGTAATTATTAATAAAATGAAAATGTGGATTTAGTCTTGTCTTCTCTTGTTGAAATCTAGTTTTGCTGTCTTCTCAACTATAAATAATAAGATTAAGATAATGAGAATTGAAGATTTTATAATAAAGACTATGGGATATAACTTACGATTTGATTAGTTCTGCAGATTGCGTATTCCGCCATGTGTAACATAATGTATCACCGATTTAAGCTTTACTATATATGAAATGATTGTTTTTTTATATGAAATATGAAAAAACTGAGTTGAAAGTTCTCATTAATTTACTGCATGAAATATTAATAACTTAACAAAACTCACATGACTTTACTCTACAACTACTGAAACACAAATGATGATATTTGATGTCTTAATCAAACGTGAACTAAAATTTTGTTCAGTTGACGAATATGTATCTACCACAGTATTGAATAAATATTACAAAAAATTTTGTGAGTAATACAAAAAATTCGCACAATTTACTAAATCTTCTGGATAATATTTTGATTGTTTCGATAAATTTACAAAAGGTTTGTAATTTTATGAAATCTTTGCTATACAAAATTAATACAGCAATACAATTATTAAGAGCTATCCTAGTTTCATGCAGATTTAGTAGAACATACGAAATTGTTCGTACATATTACAAAAATTTGTTCAATAGAAAATCACGAAAGCGCTTTCGTAGATTTTACAATTCTTTCGTAACGCAGAAATGTTTGAATCTTAATTTCACAACGAAAGATTTGTTCAATTTACAAAATTTCGTGCAATGAACGAAAAAAAGTTTTACGAAAGAATTTCGTAGTGATTTTACGAAATATTTTTCTGGGTGTATAGATGGAGATTCGAGAAGAGAAAAAGCTACAACAATGAACTGTACGGACTGTACAGCGATGCTGACCCAGCCACAAAAGTGAAAAGCCCATGACTGAGGTGGCTGGGTCATCTAGAACGAATGGACATAAATGCTCCGACTGGGAAAGCGTAAGTGGAAGAGGACCTCAACCAACTTTTCGTGTGAAACAGGAGATAGCTAGCTAGAGATTGAGCTGGTTGGAAGGTGCTTGTTGGTTAAGACCTTGGTCCACCCCAGACTGTAGCACCACCTTAAGTAAGTTAATAAGTAATTTTATTCCCCAAGCAGGGATTTGACATGTTAATCCAGATAGGATCCGTACGAGATCATTAAATTCCTCATTGAGAGACTCTTCAGCTTATAATGATGCCTTACCATTGCTGAATTGCATTAAAGCAAACACAGTAGTAACTGTTACCCCCGACGCACGGTGAATCTAGAAAATAGCCCACAGTTTAGCATCAACCGATAACATCCTCTACGTCCCTTTATACAACATAGAAGCCGGCTCTCCCAACTTGCTGCCCTTAAGGTTAAACAAGATTTTATATACATTGATTATTACATAAAATATGTTGGCACAATAGGGGGCCTAACTGTTTACATTGAGATTTTTTTTTCAAAATTTATATTTAACTGTCATTTATGTTTATTTCTATTCTTAATCTATTGGCTGCTTTATTTCTCGGATTGTTCAGGTCCGGTTGTCATTGTTGTGATTGGTTGGGGGGGGGGGGGGGGAGGCTTTCAGCCACGGTAGTGAGCTGACCTTGGGTCAGCGTAGAAGGGAATGTTCTCTTCGTCGGTGGTTGAGATAATATCCTCATCTAGCAGCTCCATCGCTTCGAGGTACCGCTGGTTGGGATGTCTTGGCTGGTTTTACAATTCCCACTATTAGAGGGTTCGGGTGGTTCATAATATTTTGTAGACATCTTCTGCTGGATTGGATGAGGTATCTGTCTGTATCTGTAGTCCTGTGCAGATCCGCAGAATCTTAAGGTTAAACAAGCACCATGTACTCAAGATTTGAAGTACCTGTTGGTTTAAACTGGATGTGAACTATAAGATTACAAAAAAATTTATGTGAATGAAATGAAATGAAACTCTCATATCCCCATAGTGAATTACTGGCGTTGGACTCTCCCAACTAATTGCTCTTATGGTTAAACAAGCACCATGTACTCAAGATTTGAAGCACCTGTTGGTTGAAGCTGGATGTGAGCTATAAATTTATAAAAAAATTCATGTAAATCCAGTTTCAGCCAACAGGTACTTCAAATCCTGAGTACATGGTGCTTGTTTAACCTTAGGGGCAGCAAGTTAGGAGAGTCCAAAGCCAATAATCTATTATGGGAATATGAGAGTTTCCGTTTGAAGTCCTAATAATCTTCAGCTCTTAGTGTTTGATACAAGTACAAGGCGGGTCTCTGTAATGCATTCCACACCCTTGTTGGTTAGTTGACATTGACACCAATTACTCACATTTTCAAATTCATCTGCGGTACACCATTCTTCTGATGAGCTTGTCTAAGACTTTGACGATCCTGCCGTCATTGATTTTCGACAGAGCGTTGTAGTAAGGTTTTTCTTGTCTTCTCTTCAAAAATCGCAATTATAAGCCAAGTCTGGGGGAATGAGAGCCAGTGTTCATTCCAGATTTTTAACACGCGCTGCTTTTGTACTCCTACGTACCATTCTGATCTCGGCAAACTTTATTTTGAGTCATATATCCTTGGGTAGTTTGTTTCACTCCCACAAGCTTGTCGATTTTCCAATTATCTGTTTTCTTTTGTTTTTTGTGTTTTTGTGTTCCACCTTTCCTAGACCTCACTGGCTACAGCAGCTCTGATTTTGTTCTAAAGCATTGCCTGGGCACTTCGTTCTCGTTCTCGGTTTTGATCAGCAATCTTTTTTTAACCAGGGATTTCACTGTGTTCGCCCAGTCAAATCCATCCAGGCCAGGACATCAGTGATAGAATGTTGGCAGTTTTGCAACTGGTCTTCAGCCCTAAGACTCACTAAGAAATCAAGTGACACGTGGTCAAGTAACATTCCAACTGCTGAAATTCACCACCATAATGTAATTTTCCAAAAATACATAGATTTAAAAGGACAACCTTAGACATTATCCTTATGTACTCAAAAAGGATCTTCAAGCTGGAGAATTCGACCGGAAGATGTCCAACATCGTTCTTTAATTATTATTGTTATTTTCGTCTTCCTATTCCCACACCGAAGTAGTTCTCCGCACTCGCATGTCATGTCAGAAGAAATCCATACTTTCACTCGGTTTCTTATCATCCTTTTGCTAAATTGAGTGAATTCGAGTAATGCATGTGTGAGTCGGTTGGTGCTGCTTCATTTCCTTTTCGGACTTGGTAAAAAACCCTTTTTGCTGCCATTGAAATTATTAAAAGGGCCATCACCAAAAAAATGCTCCTTCTTTTCTTCTTTTTTTTGGCAAAATGAGTTCCAAGCTTTATAAACCCTTATCGAAGTAAAAAACTTTAGGTGGAAGGTTATTATAAGAGCAATGCGGTCAGTTCTGAGCAATGTGGCTTTAAGTTAAAATAAAAATAAATATTCCTTCCAACTTTATAGAATTAAAAAAGAAATAAAATAAAATGAAAAACAGAATAATATACAGAGGCGTTCTTTTCACAGCGAGGTTCATTCCAAAAGCCCCGTATACCGTATATTCCTAGTTTTTCAGTTAAGTCCTTTATCCTGTCCGCAAAAAACCCCGAATTCCCTGTGGCGTGTTTGTTTGCGTTTCGAATGCGCGGTTTGAAGTATATTTACTTTGGAGAGTCCCAAAAAGCAAAAGCGAATTTTGGTAGCACAAGCAAAGCATGAGATGAAATATAGACCAGATCCTAGTTTTGGTCCTGTATAGATATTTTAAGGTGTATGAGAGGTTGGTCGGTGGGTTGGGTTGATGAGTGGGTGTGGGTGTGGGTGGTAGGTGGTTTGGTTTGTGAACTACTTCTCTGCGTAGGAATTTAATATTAAAGATAGTTTTCAAGTTCTGTGTGAATTTTTCTTTGTTGGTATTATACTTTTGTCCTTTTGTGTTCCTTGTATCTGTCCCTTTTGTTGTAAAATTTATGAGAATGAATGAAGGAGGAGCTCTTTCTATTTCGTATAAATATAAAATATAACTTGAAAGTTGAAGCCATCAGCCACCCTCTCAGAGGTCTACTTTTGTGACATTCAGGCCGGTCTCGGTTTTAATCATTGTTGACATTCAAATTAGTCGCTGGGGAGGTTTTGTGGTCTAGAACTATTTTAAAATTAAATTGCTTTGTTTTTCTTGTGTATGTGTGTGTGAGTGTGAGTGCGTGTGCAAAGAATAAAGTTTGTTAATAAAATTATGCCTATATAAGTGAGTGCGGAGAAGTTTAGAACTAAAAGAATGTCAAACTTTATCATAATTTGTTTAGGTTTTCTTCTTAGTTTCACTATATGGATGGGTTTAAAGAGGATCTCAAAAATATTA